>CM061537.1:100733897-100886210 GCA_030545055.2 Neoaliturus tenellus
TAAATATTTTTGTGCTAATGGACCAATAATTTTATCTAATGTTTGAGTGAAATTAAATTTGGGTCAATAAATGTCGATTCTTCTTGAATTATTGGTTGTCTGATTGTCCTAAATGGAGTACTTGAAGGTAAATTTAATTCTTCAGTTTCTGGTATTGATATATTGGCAAAATTATTAACAACAGGTACCAATTCCATTAGGTTTTTATTTTCATTTAAGACTTCACCAATTTTATTTTCAACTTTACCAATTGCTGATGTTATAGGTTCATATGCTTTTTGTTTAATTTTTTCATATTATCTTCAATTTTAATTTGATTTTTAAATTCTTTTATTAATTTTTTCTCATATCATCTAATTTTTTAGCTTCATTAACAGATATTTTATCCAATTATTACAAAGAAAAATTTATGTTCAACACAAATCATGTTAACATAAACACAAATCATATTAACACAAAACACAAATCATGTTAACACAAACACAAATCATATTAACACAAAACACAAATCAGTTAACACAAAAACAAATCATGTTAACACAAAACACAAATCATGTTAACACAAAACACAAATCATGTTAACACAAACACAAATCATGTTAACATAAACACTAATTATGTTAAACACAATTTATTTTACTTTATTTCTGTAATTTTCATTAAATATATAAATACTAATGAAATAAATAATACTAATAAAATAAATATTCTATCAATTATTGAATCAAACATACAACAAGCCATTATCATTATTTAATATCAGAAAATATTTCATATATTTTCCATCATTTGATTTTTTCAATAAATTAATAGTTAAAAATCCATAGTCTTCTTTCCAACAATCATTACAAATAGTTTTAAATTTATCAAATTTCATATCTGATCCAACAAAATTATTATATATTTTTTTCATATAATGTTCATTTTGTTTAAAGATGCATAACATATTTAAATTATTTCTAATTAATTGCATATCAACTTTTGAATAACATTGTGATAAATAAATACATGATATATTTTTATGTCTACCCATTATAAATATTCTTTAATTTTATCTTGTTTTTCTAAAATACAATCATCAAAAACTACTAATGAATTTGGGTTACATTTATTTAGTGGAATCATATCATCACATGAAAAATAAGAAATTTGTTTTATTAATATTTGATTCTATATTTTTAAATCTTTTTTGTAATAATTTATAAGATGGTTGTTCTAATGATTTACTAAAAATATATAAATTTGAATATGGAATTAATCTTTTGTAAATAAAATTTAATAATAATGTAGTTTTACCAGATCCACTTGTTCCTATAATTAATAATCTATAGGTTGATCATTTTTATTATTTTTATCATATGATTCTAATTTATATATTATCTTTGTTTTCTAAAAATTTCTCCATTTAAATAAGATGAAATTATTTAAAATAATTGGTCATTCATCCAAACTAGAATTAAGATTAGAACATCCAATACATTTAGATGGAAAATATAGTATTGGTTTAACTGGATTTTATTCAGATAATTTTATATCAAATATACCAAATGATTATAAAAACTGTTATGGATATTCTATTAAAGATGAAGATGATAAAATTATAGATCAATATTTTGATATAAATAAAGGAAATTATACAATTGAAGAAATAAAAAATATTTTTATTAATAGTTTAAAAGAATTTAAAAAGAAATTAATAAATTTGATGAAAATGATTTTATACTGAAAAATGATGGACCATATATTATAATAAAATCTCCTGTTAAAATTATAGTAACAACAATTATAATTGATTTATTAGGATTAGATGATAAAATGATTGAACCAAATGTATTAACAAAAGGAATAAAACTACCAAAAATTAGACCTTTTGATGTTATTGAAATACATTGTAATTTAGTTGATCCTAGTTTTGAAAATCATAAAGATCATTCACATTTACATAAAGAATCAGAAATTCTATATTCATTTATCCAAATGTTGAATATGGATCAAAATTAGTGAAAAACCAAATGAAATTGATTATATTCCTTTAAAAAATATAAATAAAATTCAAAATATTGTAATATCTATTCAAGATAGTGATGGAAATCTAATAAATAATGAAAATATTAAAAGTATTGTATATTTAAGATTAAAACAAAATTTGTAATATAAAATTTATCTACATAAATAATAAAAACAATAATTGATTTAATTAACAATAATTTATATTTAATAATAAATTAATTGTATTTAATAAACAAAATAAACCTTGGTTTAAAAGAAAAGATATTTGTTATATTTTAAAATATAAAAATTCTAGAAAAGTTTTAATTGATAATGTAAAAGAAAAATATATAAAACTTAAAAAATATCAAGTGTAACCAACAGTTACATTTACATAATAATGATAAATTAATTTACATAAAATTATAGGTGTCACAATTATGACACCCTAGAAATTGATGTACAAACATGTTTTCAGATGCCCTAAAACAGGGCGTCAATAAAATAGATAATAAAACAATGTTTATTAATGAATCTGGTTATATTTATTAATTTTAAATAAAAAAGTAGAAAACAATAAGGATAGATTAAAATTTATAGATATTTTTAGAGGGGACAATTTGTCCCCCCTATCATATAATGAAAAACATACAAAACTTATTAAAATTAGGTAGGACCCAAAATGGGTCCCATATAAATTAGAATATTTATTTTAAAATTTTTTAAAGGAGGTAACCTTATTATACAATAAAAACTTAAGGGTAACAAAATGTTACCCTTCTTAAACATTCAAAAATATTCATAAATATAATAAATTATATACAAATTTGAGACCCGTCTTAAAGACGGGTCTTACTTATAATGATAATAAAGTTAAAATTTATAGATATTTTTAGGTTAGATATTCAATAAATTATTGAATATATTTAAATTTATTAAAGAAAATATTTAAAAATATACATAAAATTATAGTATAAAATTCAATATCATATGGTTATAAATTATTAATATAATTTTGATCATTTTCTTTAAAACTTTCTTTAACATAATTTTTTATTATATTTATAAATGGTTCTATTATAAAATTAAACTTATAATGATATACAAAATAATTTTTATATTTAAAAAGATATATTAAAAATTTATTTGATATTTTAGTTTTAAATAAATATAATTTTATATCAAAATCATTATTTATTAATTCTTTTGGAACAATTAAAATTTCCATTTATTATAATTATTTCATACCCCCAAGGTAATGTATCAATTTTATTTTCACAAATAAATCTTTTGTCATCTCTATTACTTAAAGCTAATTTATTTATTGTAATTGTATATAGTTCATGTTTAAAACTTCTAATACAAGTCATTTCTCTATATTTGTTCTTGATCATCAAATAAACATTTCTTAAAATCATCCATATGTAATGTTTTATCAACAACACTTTTCTTAATACCTTTACATTTTACAGGATTTTTATTATTAAATTCATAACTATATAATTTTGATCTTAAACCACAATATTCTTCTAATATTTCACCATTTAACTCATCTTTAAATTTACCAATTATTTTTTTATTCTTTTCACTATAGCATTCATGTTCTTTCTTATAATCACTTGTATCAAATTCATTAATATTTTCTTTAATAATTTTATATGGATCCTTTTTAAATTCTATAAAATAACTGTCTGTGTCCATATATAATAACCTTATATTTGGATCAAACTTCTTTAATTTTTCATAATAAAATTGATACATATGTAATTTTGATAAATCAAGTACTGAAAATCCTATATAGATTGGTTTATCAAACTTAACCTTTTCTTTTATCATATGTGAAGCAATACAGTCTTTATCAAATATACTAAATGTTTTAAAATTAGGTTTTTTTGCTTGTTTTAATGAAAACTTTTCATCACCTAATTTAATATCACATCTATTTCTAACATTTTCCATAGTTTTTCCAAAAACACTATTATTCATCAATTTAAAAAAGTCTTTTTCAAAATCTGATGTTGATTTGGATCTTAATTTGGTATTTAATTCAATATATTTTTTCATATAATCATCTTGATCAAATGCTATAACTCTATTAACTTTCTTTAATTTTAATCCTTTTTGTAGATAATATTTTAAGTTTCTTGAATGAATAACATAATCTTTTTTATCAAATAATGTTGTGCAAAGCTTATTATTATAATGTTCAGGTGCTAATGGTAAATCTTTATGGTCATCATGTAATTCAATAGGATATTCTAAATCAACATCTAATATATATCCATATTCAGCATTTTCATCTAATTCTAATATTGTTTCTTCCCATTCATTTAATGTATATGTATTAGGATTCATCCATGTTATATCTTTATAAGGTAATTTTTGACTTAAAGCCCATCCATATAGATTATTTGCATCTATATATAACATATAATTTTCAGGTTTTGTTTTATCATAATTTTTTGTATATTTATTGTTTGCTTTACATTATCTAGTTATACATTGTGAAATACCACCTCTAATACCTTTTTCAATCATTAAATACATATTATAATCACTTATTAATTCTAGTTTAATTTTTTTTAATTTTAACATAGAATCCCAAGCTAATGATGGTGATGTTAGATAATGTGCTGGATCTAATTGATAATTTTTCAAACAAACAGATCTAAAATTTTCAAATATATCAGCTAATAATAATACATCCTAAATATTATATAAATCTGAATAATTACCTAATGTTTTTACTTTTAATTTATTCCAAACTTTTATATAATGTTTATAATCATCATCACTTATATTTTCATTAGTTAAACAACTATAAAATTGATCTTTTTCTAATATTTTATTATAGTTTAATTTTTCAACATTATCAATAAATTCATATGGAAATACACCTTTAGAAGTTAATATTTTTAAAGTTTCATTATCATATTCGATTATATCATTTTCTTTTATAAATTTATTTATATGCTTAAATTCTTTAAGATTTTTAGCTAATTTTTCAATTGATGTAGCCATAAATCTAAATGTATCTACAAGTGAGAATTTTATAAATTTTCTAGGTTTATTACCTTCAAATTCATAACCATAACCAGAATTTACTGAATAGTTTATATATTTTTCATCTGTATTAGCTAACAAATCAATTTTACCATATTTTTTAGCTAATTCTTTTATAAACAAATGTGTATCATAATTTGAACTATTATGACAGAATATAGGAATATTTTGAGGGAATTTTAGATTTAAATTACAATTTAAATGTGCAGCACCCCTAAATTTTCCTGTTAAATGGCAATGATCTCTTACCTTTTTTCTTTCATCATTATTAAAACCACTATCTTCACAAATATGACAAATATTAGTTTTTTGATAGTTAATTTCTTCTTCATTAGTTAAATTCATAGGCTTTTTATTTTTTGAATTATATTTTTAGCTATATATTTTGAGATTTTATCTAAATATTTAAATAATTTATTTGGTACATTTATTAATTCCTCTTCAGTTTTTGCTCTATAACAAATAGGTTTATACATTTTATTAGTTACTCTAGATACTAAATAGCATTGTAAATCCATAATGGTTTATGTCTTTGAATTTTATTTGTATATGAGCTATTTGGATTATTTTTACAATTATCAATCTTTTCTAATATACTTTCAAAATCCATATAAATTACATATGGATGTTCAAACTTTTATAATAGTTTTTAAAACTTACTGTTTGACCAGGAAATGGCATTATAGGTCTACAAGGTTCTAATGATTTACATATTTCTAAATGATTATTCAAGTCTTTATTTTTGTAGAAATGAGTCAAACATCTCTACAAATATATTTTTTTGTTTTTATGTTTTGATAATTGAGAATACACTAATTTATTTAAATCTGTTATCAATATATAATGACAATTATTACCAATTTTATAATATAATAAATCAATTTCTAATTTTACATTATAATGTTCAGATATTTGTAATGGCACTATTTTTTCATCTTCATAAATTCTATAAATATTTATTGACATTGATGGATAATTATATTTAGAATCAAATGATCTTTTTTCAAAATAATTTAATATCTTTCAATGTTATTGGATAGTCAAAACCTTTAAAAATATCATCATTTATATATTTTTGATATTGTTTAACTCTTTCAGCATTTTTGTTTGGTTTATCAATAGCACATCTAATCGCATAAATAAAACAATATTCATCTTTATTTTTAAAATTTACACAACATTTTTTATTCTTAATTTCATTTGTAATTCTATATATGATCCAGCATTTAATGAATTATTTTTAGATAATTTTAGATTTAATTCAACACATCTTTTTAATGACCAACCAGAGCCTTTTGATGTTGATTTAGTTGTTCTCTAACTATTAATTTCTTAAATTGATCATCAATAAAATCATCTATATTTAAAATATCTGAACTTTTTATGCAAAAATACATATTACTATTTTGAATTTCACCATTTATTAATTTTCTTTCATATTCACATTCTAAAGCCATCTGTCCTTTAATATTTTTAAATTTTTGTTTTTCTATCAATTTTTTTATTTCATTTCTTTGAGTTTCTAAATAATCATTAATATCTAAATCATCATTTGAATTTGTTAAAATATAATCTTGAAAATATCCTTTTAATGACGAAGCTTCTTGAATATTTATTATATTTTCTTTTGGAATCGGTCTATTTTTAAAATAATCATTTAATAATCCAATTAATTCTCTTCTAGTTTTATTAACAATTTTAATACTATTTTTAATTGCTAAATTTTGAATATATTTAAATGATCTATATTCTAAATTATTTGGATTTTCTTTAATTTTGTTTAATCTTTTAATTAGTTCATCTCTAGATAATTTTTCATAATTTCTGACAGATAATTTTTTTGCAATTTCATTTAATTTTACTATATTAAATAATGAATAATTTGTAAGATCAAATGTTTCTTTAATATTTGTTAATTCATCTAAAGTTTTATTTTTATAATTATATATATTATTATTTTTACACCAATGTTTTAATTCAAATATTTTATTATCATATTTTTGTTTATTTAGTAAATGTTTAGTTGAATTATAATGTCTATCATAATTTTTATATAATATATTTTTATTACAATAAGGACAATTAATATCTTTATTTGTTCGTTCCATTTATTAGGGGTGAAATTCTTTATTTATTAAAAATAATTTTTACTTAGAAATAAAACTCTTAAAAATATAAGAAGTATTTCCACTTTTTACTAGGTAATTTATAGTTTAAATCATATTTTTTAATAAAATTTGAATTTTTTTAAAATAAGTAAAATTTTGTCTTCATTTTTTTATCATATTTTTAAATTTTCTAGTTTTGTTATATTTTTGTCATGAATTTTAGTTTCTAAATGTCTTAAATAATATAATATAATATAATATAATATAATATAATATAATAATATAATATAATCATTAGTCCATTTAATATTTCTTCCACATTCACAAAATTGTGGTTTTAAAAACATTTCTCTAATACATTGTATACAAATTGCATTTTTTCTATCTTTACTATAATGATAATTATTAAAATTTGAAATATCTTTAATATCTTTACATTTATGACATTGTTTTTCATTTAATTCAATAACTTTAATATTATCATATAATTTTTTATAATACAAATCCTTACATTCTTTACAATAATGATATAACAAATCTTTAGTATTTTTATCTTTATAAAATTTAGATATATCTTTATATAATTTACACCTTAAACATTTCTTTTCCATTTATATAAAATAAAATTTACAAATTGGTTTTTTTCAATTCATATTCATAAAAATTTCCAATAATATCTTCATTATTTTGATCTTTTATACTATATGTAACTGGATTTGTATTATTAATTTTAGAAATTATAAATATTTCTCTAGACCAATTATTTTTATATTTATTAGAAAACGTTGATTTTTTATTTCCAATTCTAACTCTATCATTTATTTTAAATTTTGATTTGGTTATTATTTTTGGTGGTTTATATTTAAAAACAGTATCTAATAAATCCTTTTCATTATTTTTATTTACTTCAATTGGTTTCATTTTAATTGTTGAATGATATGAGTTATTACATTCTTTAACAATTTTTGGTAAAATATTTATCCATCTATAATTTTTATTTATTTCAAATTGTATTTTCATTTTTTCATTTTGTGTTCTATTATACCTTTCTATTATACTTGATTTTTCTTCATTTTCTGTATGATACAATTTAATATCATATTTATTTAATATTTCTTTAAATTCTTTATTGATAAATTCTAATCCTTTATCTGTATGTAAAAGATTAGGTGATTTATGATTAATTTTAATTGCATCCTTAATTATTTCTTCAAATGCTCTAGAAACCGTTTTTCCATCTTTTTTCTTTAATGGTTTTGACCAAACATATTTTGAGAAAGTATCTATCACATTTAACATATATTTATAACCATCATTTTCTTTTCATAATTTTTCATTATAATTAAATCTGCTGCCCATAAATCATCAATACCTAATGTAATTATTTTTCTTTTTAAAAATTTCTTTCTAATTGGTGCATGAATTTCATTTGCTTCAATTATTTGTTCATTTTTAGTTAATTCTTTTTTAATTATAGGTTTAACTTCTTTTTTTAAAATTTTACTTTTATTTGTTTTACAAATTGAACATTTAGTAGCAATTCTATATAATCCATTTTTCATTTGAACAATTTGTGGATTAATATTTTTAGTTTTTTTCTTACATTTGTGACAATGAATTGGTTCATTCATTTATGTATAATTTTTTTTTAAATAAATTGATATGTGTTATAGATGTCATAATCAAACTAATTTTACTATTATTGGAAATTGTGTATGATGTAATATATGTAAAAGAATTATTTATGAAAAAAAGATTAAGAGAAAAAGTAATAAGAATAAACATCTTAAACATATTTTAAGAGAATTTAACCATTTTCAACCATATAAAACACAACAATTAATCAATGAATTATATATTTTATGTATTTCCAATCATTTTGAAATAACACCTAAGAATATAAAATTATTTTTAAAACAAAGGAATTGTACAAATTGGATATTTTACTATCAATTTTTAAACAAAATATACAATATTGATTTTGAATTGAATAATAAAGATAAAGAAAAAATTACACTATTTTTTAATAAATATTTATGTTTTAAGAAAAGTAATATATCATACAAAAAATTATTACCTATGATTTTTAAATACTTAAATATGGATTTTTGTATAAAACCTAATTATGATAATGACTTTTTAACATATCTATCACAAACAAGTTTGTGATATTTTTTCCTATATAAATGGATCTGCTAGAAGAAATTAATAATATTGGAGAATTAAGATTTAAAGAATATAAACCATTAAAAAGTTTAAATTTAAATGAAAAATATAAAATTGAAAAATTTGAAAGAATTAAAGATAAATATGGATATACTATTATTGTTGAATTAGAAAAATGTAAAGTACATTTACCAAAAAGATTTACTAATGTAATTGATGATAAATCAATTAAAGAATTAAATAAAAAAGATTTAAATTTAATTATCACTGATATTAAGACTTTTGATGATAAAGAAACTGCTTTAGTTAAATTTGAATAATTATTACAATATTATTGATACTAAACCATAATTTTACTTGTTTTAAAAAAATTCAAATTTTATTGAAAAAATACTCTAGAAAACTTAAATTGACTTATGAAAAGTCAACTATTAATTTTATTGAAAAATACTTATAAAATGTGATAATTTTACTTGTTTTTAAAAAAATTTTATTTTGTAGAAAATTTAGGCATATTTGTTAAAAATTTCATTAAAATTGCATATTTTTTATGATAATTTGACAAAAGCTGAAAATTGGCCAAAAAGTGGCAAAAATATTGCATAATTGTATTAAAAAACTGTGAAATTTGTTTGATTTTTGATTGTCTCCAAAAGTGAGCCAGAAGTAACATGATACTATCTACTTATATATATATATATATATATAAATTATTGAATGGGAATAATTTACTCAGAAATATAATGCCATTGTATATTTCCTTGTAAAGATTATTGATTATATAAGATAGCCACAAAGTTCTTTGATGTTGAAACAATAATTCTTTGGAAATTCGCTGAGTACGCAGGTCTGCTGCGACGGGAGTATTATTAATATGTGGTATTAAATATGTATCATCTATATATAAAATATGTATTACATATAAGGTATGCTCAATTTTCTCAAAAAATTTACATATTATACATGGATATATAATATGTATTATATCCGTAGTTTAATACTTATACAATACGCATATAATACATATTTAGGTGTGACATATTTACGGATACAATCTGTATTATATACGTTCCTGTACGGATTGTATACAAAAGCTACACCATGTTGGTAGGTAAATTATACTTATTGTATACATATTTGTGCTGCGTGGGTCGAGGGTGTGCGGCGCATGCGTCATTTTCCACTGTCCCACTCCGCCCGCCATATACGTGTTGTTTTGCTACTGCTAATGGTCGGTTCGCGCTATACACCTGCGTTAATATATATGTGAAGTGTAATCGTTAAAATCTAATCACAGTAATGTGTGATCAGGATTAATGTAGTTACGGTACAGTATAAGATTTTTATTCTACAATACAAATTAAAATGCCAAAAAATCAAAAACATTTTAAATACAAATGTTCAGAACTATTGTGTAATGCTAACAAATGGCAACAAATTGTGCAACATGACAAATGGTCAGACCACTGTAAAAAGAAACACGGGTATGAAACTAATCATCGCTTCGAGATAAGTAATAAAATCATCGAAGAAAAGAATGTGGGAGAGACGGCTTGGAACCTTACTTAAAAAAATGATTGAGGGAAAATAACTGGAGGAATGAATCAACCCTGCACATCCAGGTAATAAAAAAATGTGTATATTTAAGGATATTCCTAAAATTAAAGTCATTACGTTATTGTTTGTTTTTATTGTTGTTTGATTACTTATATTAAACATCCGTGTTTAAGGTCTACTTTACTCTGACTTCGGCAGTTACCAGTTGTAGTGCGGAGAGAGCAATGAGTCGTGTGAAATTAATCAAAACTCGGTTAAGATCGTGTATGACTGACACATGGCTTAACAACATAATGGTCCTATCAACATAAAAATACATTTTAGAATCGCTAGAGAATGAAGATATAATCAACAGATTTCCACGGACGACACAGACGATATGGAAACTCCTATCAAAAGTCTTTAACATTTAATATTAGTTTTTTAGACTTTCATTAGAAATTGAGTTATCATTTGTTTATATGCAAGCCTCTCAATTGTGAGCAGTACTGTGTCGAAGGGGTCTGTGAATTTGCATCTGTCTCAGTCAGCCTTAGCACGACAGAAAAATGTCTGCTTGTTGCAGTTTATAGACCTCCTGGTAACCAGTATGACTTATTTTTTTAAGAATCTCTGATCTTATTGACAACTTAAGGAAGAAACATACAAAGATAATAATTATGAGCGATTTCAATATCGATTTAGCTGACGACTCATTTCGGATAGCCAAGTATCGAGCTGTTCCGGAGTCTTAGTAAATCTTGTTGAAAGTTACACCAGTGAGGCTTTAGGTTTAAAAACATTGAGTGACCATATGCTTACAGATTAGACGTCTCTTGAGGGTTCTGTCATTATTTCAGCATTATCAGATCATCACGCCCAATCAGTCTTTATACCATGCTCTGACCCTCAATCATCACATAAAAAGAAAATAATAAGTAAGGAATTTCGGAGACTCCAATAAAACGGTATTTAAACACCTGATATCTAAAGAAAACTGGGATGATATGTTAATGACTGATGACCCTGACGCAAAATTTAACGATTTTTATAATCAACTGAAGTACTTTTTGAACTGGCTATTACCAAAAGACTTGTGATAGTAATACAAATTAAAGATGTAAAACTTCCCTTAAGTAAAGATTTAGTAAAGATTAAGGATGAATTGTTTGCCTTATATAAGAAAACCAAGGACTACCACTCTTCGCATTACCTAATACAGCACTACCTAAGACTAAAAAGTAATTACCGTAAGATGTTTAAAGAGGCCAAAAATATTAACAGAGTAAGAAATAAATCAATAGCAATATGGGATATTAAACAAAAACAAAGTAACTAAAAAGAAATCTATTGATAAAATTTGTTTAGAAAATGAGATTAGAGAAAAAAATCTCTGATCCGACCTCAGTTTCCGAAATGTTTAAAAACTTTTTTTATCGAAATAATAAAAAGAGATGAGATTTCTGCAAACCCCAAAACTCTCAAAGAAAACTCATCACAAATAACTCTCTTTTCTTAGCCCCAACGACAATCCCAGAAATAAAACAAGTCTTCCAGCAGTTAAAAAATAAAAAGAGTTCAGGATTATATCCCTCCCAGGATACTGTAAGAATATTCTGATGTTTTTCAAAGCCCATTGTCCCATCTGATAAATCACTAATTTATTCACGAAAGGTTTCCGAGTGCTCTTAAACTTGCAATGGTAAGACCGATTTACAAGAAAGGGGACCATAAAAAATGTGATAATTATAGACCCATCTCGATCTTACCATCCCTGTCAAAAGTATTTGAAAAAGCAATGATGGAGAGGCTATGGGATTATATTGAAAAAATCGCCTTTTATCTGAAGATCAGCACGGATTTGTAAAAAGTAAAATACCACGAGTGCAATGTATGTTTTCCCTTATCAACAGCATAGTGAAAACATTCTACTCCAAAACCCATTCAGTGGGCATATTCTTCGACCTTAGTAAGGCCTTTGACATGGTAGATCATGATCGCTTGTTGACAAAGCTAAACTGCATGGGGTTAGAAGCACAGCTTGGTTCTCCTCTTTTCTTAAAGGTCGAAGGCAATTTGTGGAGATGCAGGATACTGACCAAGCTGGATGTGCAAGAGGATTCAAATCTTCTCAATTCATTGCTGAGTCTCTCTCACTCTGCTTACCGCCAATATTTGAAATGACAATTTACCTTATATTTACAACTCGCCTACGACTCGATGGGGGCTCCGCCCCCATGCCCCCTTAGGGGTTGCCCAGAAATTCGTTAATTGCTGTTTAAGTCGCATATAATGAACAGAATACATATAAATATAAGAGTTTGTAAATGAGCAAAATAGCAAAATAAATGAGTTTGTCATTTATTTATAACATAAATTAACTAACACAACTGCAGAAATAACCTAAATTTGAACTTATGCAACCAACTCAATCTAAGTAATGAAAATATATTCGCCTACGGCTCGTTTTCAGAGACTCTTTCCCCAAACCCCCTTCCTAATTCCCCCGAATTCTGTAAAGGTTAATGGAGTTATGAATGAATTTATTATGTAGGTATTGTATAAGTATTTACTTAAAATTATAAAATAAGTATAAATAAATATATGAAAGAATTAAATGGATAAACTGAATAAAAAATGTGCAGTAGATCATCGAAAATAATGAAAAATTCCATTAAAACAAAATAGTTGGAAATCTTAACAAAGTGGATAAAACCTGCCAAAAACCCCTTTTATTTACAAAAATACTATTCAGTTACTATCCTTCAATCAGTTGTGTTGAAATTCCGGGGGATAACATAACGATCCAGTAATATTGAATACAATGATAAATACATAATGTAATATCGGCATTCATTACAATTCCTTCATTTCAGTTTTTAATAGTGTTTAACTTTTAAATTTACATAATTTCCTAAAAAATTTACTGTCAGGGCAAATAAAAAAACTTCAAGCTTCTAAATACAATAATACAGTAGTTACTAACAAAAGTATGTTAAATAATGGTTAAAATATCAAAATTACAATAAACATCAAAGGACGTATGTTTTAGCCGTAGGACCAGGTCAGTAAATAACAATCAAAGTAAAACAATAAGTTGCTTGATATAGCAATTCGTCCCGACTAACAGTCAAAAGAAGAATACGTGATATTGGGAGTCATCATGATAATTTTTAAGTTTGATAATTTAATTGATATTGGTACTGTCCAAGATAAGTCTATGCGCAAAGTGAATGTTCTGAGTAAAATATTATAGTAGTTGTAAAAGTACGTCTACATGGGGTAAAATTCCCCGCAAAAATAAATAAACATTTAAACGGACTGGAGGGCAAAAATTCATAGAACAAAACTTGTAGTAACTTGAAATGTGTTCGCTAGGATTGCCTCAGATGTTATAATTTGGCCGCTAGAGTAGAAAAAAATAATGTCATATTTATTTTGGGTAAAAATATTTCGCCGCTAAATTTCGAAATCAGATAGTTTTCTATGGGGCAGAAAATAAAAAAAGCTTTTTTATTTTAAATGAAAATACTGTACTGCCACCTTTTTAAATTAAACGTTAACTTAGTACGCAATAAATAAATCAATTGTGTAATCTGCTATTTTAGTTAAAACTTTCATTGAATTGTAAAATTTAAATTAGCATGCTATCAGGTAAAGTCAATGATGTACTTAGTAATAAGTTCGTTAGAAATTAAGTGCCATCCCAAATAAAGAACCAATTTTTGGGAGCGCTATCGTGCAAATATGATACTGTCTTACCGGGTGTCCCATACCAACCTTGCAACTCTTTTAAAATTGAACTTAAAAAAAAATAAAAAAAAAATTGTGCCGTTGTAGGTAAACCTATTTCGCTCTGTTGATTGACACTGATTTCAATACAGAGGCGACCAGACGTAATTTTGAAGCAACTTTAAAATTCAATATTTTAAACCCTTATCATAATGATTTTGAAGAATAAATAGCATGAAATTAATTTTTTTTAACTGGGGAAAATTTAACATATATTATGTCTGAACATTTTACATATACATTTTACAGAACTTACCAAACATGTAAATGTCTGAGAACCTGATTTAAAATAATGTACCATCATAAAACATCAGTAGGGGGACTTGGGGCTGCATACGCCTGCTGCGGAGCCCCCCCCCCCCCCGAGACCACCCAAGTTGCGGACCCCCCCCCCCCCCGAGACCACCCAAGTTGCGGAGCCCCCCCCCCGAGACCACCCACGGCGTAAAGGTACCGACCCTCGGCCAGGTGCGACATTCCACACCTAGGGGAGCCGGCACAATAAAACCTCACCCCTGCGTGGGAGCGTCCGCCCGGCGATGTTACACAATAGCGCGTCTTATATTACCCATCACCCCACGCAGCTGCGCGTCCCTTCTCCGACCGTCACCTTACACAGGATAACCAAACCGAGCGTCGTCGGCCATTTTCTACACTCCCCGGCATCAGTAGTTGCCTAGCTGCCGTAGTGACCGGACGTTCCTGCACTTCGCTCCGCTTGCTGCTTCCTTGCGCCTCTGTCTACGCCAGTGTCTTCTTTGGATACTTCTCACTTCAAATGTAAGTATTATTTCTAATTTACAATAACTAGTTATAATTAAATGTAGTTTTACTTTTTATTAGATTTCAGTAAATTTTGACTTTGTCAAGAAACTCAAAGTGTACGATGATAATAGTTTTCACTGTTTCACAAACAAAATGTTTAACATATGCAAATAAATACTTTTAATTTTACTAAACTATTCAAAATAGTAGTTAGCTTTTATCCCACATAGACTATGAATTGTAGCGCAACTCTTTAAACATCTTGTTACATTCTATCATATTGAACATAAATTATAAATCCATTATTCAGTCTCTGTAACACATTTTATTTATTTATTTATTTTTTATTTTATTTTATAAAACTTTAAAATAGTAGATGGGTTTGGTCCCTTATAGACTATGTTTCGTAGCGCAACTCTTTAAACATCTTGTTACATTCTATCATATTGAACATAAATCCTAAATCCGTTATTGAGTCTCTGTAACACATTTTATTTTTATTTATTTATTTTTTATTTATTTTTTTTATTTATTTTTTTATAATTTTACCTTTGTCTATAAACTGAAAGAGTAGGTTGGTTATAGTTTTACACTACATCATACACAAAATGATAACCATATGTGAAAAAATATTTTTTAATTTTATAAAACTTTTAAAATAGTAGATGGGCTTGGTCCCTTATAGACTATGTTTCGTAGCTCAAATAGTTTAAACATTTACCTGATTTGTTCATATTGCATGTAAATTTTAACAAAGATATTAAGGTTCTGTAACGTAAGCTGTAACGAATGTGCATCAGTAACATATTATGAGACTTTATATTCAAGAAAACTGTTTATTCGATATTAGAGCAGTTTAAAACCTAGTTTAGAACTTAAACCTTTATTACTATTTATTTCATGTATTTAGTAGATTGAAGACATAAATGAATTTCTTGTGACTGTTGGATTAACTCTGAGAATTACAACAAATTTCTAATGCACAACGTTATTTGTGTGCAGATCATCATGAACAACGTTGACCGTCGTTTTGCCTGCGTCCAGTGCGGCCAAGCATTCACCGAGAGGCGAAATGTCTTACGTCACGTCCGTGCAGTACACCGTGGAGCTAACTTCCCGTGCACGGAGTGTGACAAGACGTTCTCGAGGGAGGACATTCTGCGCCGCCACATCGCCAGCAAACATCGACCTCAGCCAGCAATGAACCCAGCATTTAGACCGGGTCAGTATTTTAAACATTATTTAAATTCACTAAATAGTCATATGTCTGAAATTCTACTCTCTTTCGTAGTTTCCATAATGATGAGAAAGAAATCCAATTTAGCATCTGATCCACTGTAACTCGGCTCACTTTTTGTTTCCAATTTAGCTCAACACTTTGTTGTGAACCAACATATCTAACGCTAATCATTATTCTCACTTAAAAGTTCTGTAGCATTCGAACTATTGATGTACTTGTAATCAAAGATTTATACATTTACTATGTTTATACAAATAATATAACATATTCTAATCATGTATGTACTATTCTTTACAGACTTCGTGCCCACACCGAGTCCGGCGGAACCACGACCCAGCCCCTCTTCTGCTCCTGTCATTGAGCCGAGACCCGGACCCTCCTCCGCTCCTGTCTTTGAGCCGAGGCCCGGCCCCTCCTCCGCTCCCGACGTCGAGCCAAGACCGGGTCCGTCCAAAGCTCCGGAACTGGTCCATGCCACAGAGCCTGCTGGAGTTCCCACAACAGGTTTGTTCTATTACTTTAAACTATCAATTTACAAAGTTGCCTAAAAATGTAAATATTCATTCAGATATTTCGTCCACACTAAATGGCTCATGCTGTCAAAGGATTCTATTGTAAAGACTTAACAACCTTAATATTAAATGAATCTCACTCACAATATAGACGTTCAGAAAAATATTTAACTTTTGACAATTATATCTTTTAATGAATCCCAATGCAGAATAACTATATTAAACGTTGAACTTTCATATTGGTTTGAAAACTGAATCTTTTCAGGCTGAGCATTATAATTACACATGAGACTACAGTATTTTGTATTCTTTCAGGCCATGTGTGTGACGGGTGTGGCAAAAGCTTCACGAGGAAGTCGAATATGCTGATCCATGCCCGCAAACACTGCAAAGCCCGCCGTGTGGAACATCAGCCCAGCGGAGTCCAGCCACCTTCGCCTGCCCCCTCGTCGCCAGCATCAGTGGCAACATCAAGTGAAGACGACGAGGCGCCTGAGATCCCTGGCGGCTTAGCTCCTGCGGGTTTCGTGGAGATTGAGACGGCGTTCCGTGGGCGACTCAAGACCTACAGCCTAGCAGAGCCCGCGGACGAGTCAATTACCCTGCAGGAGTTCCTTCTGTCGCTCAGGACTCAGGTAACCACACTCATGCGACAAATACTAAATCACACTCATGCCATCAAAGCCAACATCTGGGTCGAATGCGAATTTGTAAATATCCATGACGATACTTGTAGGCGTGCCTTTAAGACAAAGAATGTCGAAATTCTCCATACTAGTGACATTGATGAAATTTGTCAAGCGTTTATTAATAAAATCTTGTTGGAGAAAGAGACATGCGAGATGAAGGGTTCGGGGTGGAGTTTTGTTAGGGTTTTAGATATGGAAGTGAGAGTCAATGTTTACAGCCCTATCAGAGGTAGCTCCTTCATCCCCCTTCCTCGCGATATGGCCATGAAAAAAGCCGTGGTAAATGTGTTCAACGTTGCGGATGAGCGTTGTTTTGAATACGCAATGCTTTCTAAATTTATTGAAAATGCTCGACGTGACAGGCTTACTGCTAACCATTTCACGGCAGAAGTCAGAGCACGGTCAAACCTAAATTTCGATGGACTGGAATTTCCAGTAAGATTAGATAAAATCCGCACGTTTGAGCGCAAAAACCCCGGCGTAAGCATAAATGTGTACGGTTTGGACAAAAAGAAGCAGAAACACCACCAAAACAAAGAAGAGCACTATGTCTTCCCCCTTCGCGTCGTGGATCAAGAGCTACCGAACCACTTCGATCTGCTATTCCTAACTGATGAACGAACCACCCACTACACTTACATCTCAGACTTTGAGAGACTAGTTGTTAGGCAGATAACACTAGGTCATCGAAGATTATTCATGTGCAAGAGATGCTTTGCGCATTTTGACAGCCGACCAAACAAACTGGGTCTCACAGGAGAGCAGCGGTTAGAAGAACACAAGCGTTACTGCTCCAAAAACGCGCCATTGAGAACCGATGTTGCGGAAGAAGAGCACATCATGTTCAATCGGCCCGAGCGTACAAAGAGGAGTCGGTTTACGATCTATGCTGACTTCGAGAGTATGCTCGTACCCTTTGAGGCTGAAAGGCCCATTCATCCCGCACCAACTGTTCAACCGCCTGCTTGGGACCCAGCAACTAACCGAACGACCGGCCAGCAGCGCGTAGGTGGTTTGCCCAACAATGTTAGGAATGTCCACAGACCGTACGCTTATGCATATTACATTCGCGACGACCTAAGAACAGCCGACGAGGGAGACTGCGATGACGATGACCAGGATTCCAACACCTTCTCCAAGCTGCGAATGTACAGAGGCGAGGATGCTGCGCAGCATTTTATCAACGCTGTACGGGATGACGTACGGAAGATTGGCGACATCCTTTACGGCCAGCGCATGCCCGGAGATCCACCGCAGTTGACAGAGCAGGAAGAACTTCAATTCCGACGTGCCACTGTCTGTCACATCTGCAAGCGAGAATTCGGCCCTAACGATGGTGAAGATAAGATGAAAGTTAGGGATCACCAACACTCGCCTCCGTACAATTACAGAGGAGCTGCTCATCGTTCGTGCAACCTCCGCTACAGGGAACAGGAGACCGTCAATATGTATTTTCATAACTTGTCAAACTACGACGCCCACTTCATCGTGCGTGAGTTAGGCGTGGACAAGGGAGACGTTGAGGTACTCGCCAACACCGAAGAAAAGTACATCACTTTCTCGAAGCGATTCAAATATCCGGGCGCGGGCCGGCGGAACAGTATCAAATTACAGTTCGTCGATTCGTACCGCCTTATGTCTAAGGCGTTAGGCACATTGGCGTCGCTTCTGCCGGCCAACAAAATGCACATCACACGCGCCCGGTACCAAGACCAAGAAGACTTTGATTTGCTTCGAAGGAAGGGAATCTTCCCCTACGAGTACGTCACGTCTATGGAAGTACTAAATGACGATCATCTGCCACCTAAAGATGTCTTTGGAGAAAATGTCACCGACGAGGACTACGCACACGCCCAACGCGTATGGAATAAATTTAGTTGTATATCCCTCGGGCAGTACGCAGAGATTTATTTGATGACAGACGTTCTACTGCTCGCCGACGTGTTCGAGGGATTCAGAGACATGTGTATGACACACTACAACTTGGATCCTGCACATTATCTGACGCTACCTTCATACGCGTGGGACGTAATGCTTCTCAAGACTGGAGTGGTGCTCGATACCTTGCGAGATGTCGACATGTACTTGTTCTTCGAGAAGGGCATCCGAGGTGGACTGACCCAATGCGTCACCAGGCACGTTGTCGCCAACAACAAATACACAAGAGCGGAAGATGGCGGCAACCGAGACGGCCAGGGCGCATCGACAAGTGGAGGTGTCGTAGAATACGACGATGATACATTTTTAATGTATTATGACGCAAATAACCTCTACGGATGGGCCATGTCAGAACCACTCCCCTACAAAGATTTTGAGTGGCTGTCGCAGCAGGAAATCGCCGACTTGAACATCACGGACATACCGGCAGACGGCGAGTATGGATATGTTTTGGAAGTCGACCTGGAGTACCCAAGAGACCAGGCGCTCCACGACAAACACCGCGACCTCCCGTTCTGTCCGGAAGTACGAAAGTCGCCGGCTTACCAGCTGCCCTACTCATCAGAAGACATCATTAATAGCGGAGCAGGACAATCCAGCAAACTAATGGCTACTCTCACGGACAAGGATGAATACGTGATCCACTATCGTTACTTACAACAAGCGATCGAGAATGGACTGCGTGTTCGCCGTGTTCACCGGGTTATGCGTTTTAAACAGTCGCCGTGGTTAAAACCGTACGTGATGCTGAATACCGAACTGAGACGGCAGGCCAACAATAAATTTGAAGTAGAAATGTTTAAATTGATGGTCAATGCTGTCTACGGTATGAGTCTCCAGAATGTGAGAAAACACCAAAACATGAAGATCGCCACATCCCGCAAGACATACACGAAGTACGTGGCCAAGGCAAATTTCAACGATCGAATTTGGTACGATGAGAACTTGGCACTACTAAATATGGCGAAAGTACGAGTTGTACTCAACAAGCCAGTCTATGCGGGAATGTGCATTGTGGACCACAGTAAACGGTGGATGTACGGTTTTCACTACGATATGGTAGAAAGGTACGGCATCGAGAATATAAAGATGGCCTACATGGACACAGATGGTATCGTCTACGCCATCCGTACCCTAGACGTCTACCGCGACATGATGACGCACCTGGACGACTTCGACACCAGCAACTATCCCCAGAACCACACGTGCTACGACGGGCGCAACGCTAGGGTTTTGGGGAAATTCAAGGACGAAGTCGGTGGGAGAGTTATTAGGTTATTCGTCGGCTTGATGGCAAAATTATATTGTATGGTATCCGGAGGCTTTACGTGTGCTGTTGGTAACGGAGATGACGACGACTGTGGTGCGCCTCCGCCGATAAAGCGGGCAAAGGGCGTCAACCGCGCCGTAGTTGCAAAGGAACTGTCCGTACAAGATTACCTAGATTGTTTATACAACAAGACTATCAAAAGTACGGACAACCAGAGGTTCCAAAGCAAACACCACATAATCTACACCGTTGTGGTAAGGAAGCGGTCCCTGGCACCATATGATGATAAACGTTACGTAATGCCAGAGGACGGAATAAACACGCTTCCGTGGGGGCACTATGCTATTCCCCCCAGGGCGCCACCGTTACCTCCAGCTCTACCAGCGCCAATGGACGTAGACGACTAGACAGTATAATTTAAGTCGCATGAGTGTGATCGGGTAGGCTCTGTTCGGATCTCGGGAGTGTATTCGTGTGATGGACTGTGATATGGACTGTTTATGGACTGTTGTGGACTGTGATATGAACTTTTATTTATTTTTGTATGTAAATTTTTCTTGTTGTTGATTGTATGTAAAGTTTTATAATCGAATCAAATTCATTTTGTTGATTATTTTATAAATGTTTTATCAGTGTTGTCTATTCTATAAATTTCTATTCTTTTTGTAAATAATGTATAAACTTCATTCTTGTAAATTAATGTTCTGTTGAATCATTTCTTTTAATACACTCAAGGAAAGTTTTAAGATTGTTTCAATAAATCTACCCTTTTGTATTGATCTTTTTAAAATATTGTATCAAGTTCATTTTCAAATATTGTATAAAGTTTCTATTATGTCGAATAATTTCAGAACACTCGATGTTAGATTTAAGAATGATTCAATAAATCTAGTCATTTGTATTGACATACTTGTTTTCATTTTCCAGTTTTACACATAGTAATAAGATCATTCACTGTCAGACTCTTTGCTTTTAAAAATACTAAGATATCAAACTCTTTTCACTTTGAAAGTAAAATATAAATGACGAGTCTGCACAGAGGTGTACAAATACTTAAACTATTAGACTCTTTTGAAATGTCAAATTACTGGACTCTCTGGTCTTTGAAAGTAAAAATGTAAAGTCGAGTCTGCCTAAAGGTTAAACTAATAGGCTCTTTTCACTTTGAACTGTTATGTCAAATATGTGTAATGAGTAAATTATCAGACTCTTTTGAAATACTGAGTTACTAGGCCCTCTGGTCTTTGAAAGTAAATTATAAATGTTGAGTCTGCACAAAGATTAACCATCTGATTTTTCTAAATGCACTTTGAAATATTGAGCCTATTCAAAAATGAAAACTTACATACTAAAAGGAAATGAAAAGATTGGTGTTTGTTGAGTACTCATTTTTTATTACAAGAAAAAAAAATCACATTACAAGTCAAATGAAAAAGATTTTTACTTTACAATACAAAGAAAGATATAAAAGATTTTTACAAAGAAAATAGCAAAAATTGCTACAAGTGTTTATACAATCTGGTGAATAGTTTTCTGATCATCGCATCATTGTGAGCAGTGGAGGTGTCGTCGAAGAGCTGCACGAAGTCCATCATCCTCATATCATGGTGAGTTCGGTAGTACAGGTAAGTCAGACAATAGTGGCCGCAGACTGTGCTGTCATCATCTTGTAGGCGATACTCGTTGTACAGGTAACGACGAGCGTTGCGTCTCAGGAATCCTTGGTAGAAGTACAGATGTGGGGGTTGTCCGTAACTGTCGAAGAATTCAATGACATCACTCTTTCGGTCCAGGCAGAATGCAACCCAGTGCGTACCGGCTTCATTGTGTGGATCGGTATTCACAACGATTGCTGTAGACGGGGAGATGCGATGCGGTAGTCGGTCGGCAGCGTAGACCCCATGATTGTGCACTGGCAGAGTCGATAGATATTTCTCAATCTGATTGGTATTCATTCTACGGTGTCGATGCCAACAGTTGCGGTGGTAGTACTCGTTGTAGTGCTCGTAGACGTGTGAAAACAAGAGCAGAAATACGAACTTGTTTCATCAGTAGATTCCAAATCATCGTCAATATTGTTAGTCAAAAATAACCATCCGTGTAATGCTATGCAATTGGACAGTGAGCATCGATGGTTCGGTGATCTGTGATGGCGGCAGCGCATCGTGGATTTCGATAGTAGATTGTTGATTGTAGCCAGTGAACCGCATCCGATATCGTCCAAGTCGATGACGTTGGTAGTGCAGTGATCAATAACTAAATGTCTGTATATAAAACTCTTCTTTTCCGATCCTTTGACATAGACGGTGTGTCGTTTGGCGATTATCTTTCGTAGCTTTTGTTCCAAGTCGTTGTAGTCAATGTCCCCTTGATTCCATTTTAATCCGTGATAGTGTTTCGATAGCCAGTGTGATTCTCGGTGTTTATCGATGGTCAGTTCGTCCCTGTTGAATGGCGGTTTGGCGATGTGATGCATCAGTAGTATCCCGCTGTCCACTTCCATAACGCAGACTTCCTTCATTATGTAATCATTGATGTTGTCTTTGAAACTCTGGAAATCAATAATGATGGGAGCGGCCAAATTCCTGCAACGTACTCTGCGTAAGCGATCCATCTCGTACGAGTGTCGGTGAGAGACTAGCCACCAAAGTCGACCATCACGTTGCGGTGTCGATCGATTTCAATTACGTTGTCAAACTCTGCGTACACCAAACAGTTGACAGTCTCGGTTAGCGCGGTACCGAATCCCAGTTCCATGCGCACGCTGCCATTGCGTACGAGATTCCAGTGGCCGGTATCACTGGCAGACAGGTCGGGCGTTAGATCAAATACTAGCAAGTGCCACCGTCCCCATATGCCGGGCTTGCTCAGGGAGAAAAGGGTGGGCAAAATAATAATTCTGGGGCAATTGGGTATCAACAGCCTGTGACTGGTTTCCTTGACTAGCTGAATCTGAAGGAAAATTCTATTTATTGAGGGCGCCACCTTGTGCTGAGGGACTCGCAGGGCTCACAAGGAAGCCTTACTCTGCAGTGCTGGTACTCAGCCCGTCAAGTTCACCAATACCAAGATTGTTTTAGTCATGAAATAAACTATGGGTAGATACCCTTAACCATGGCCTTTGACCTTCACAAATGAATTTACCTCAGACAATATACCTTATCTTAATTAAATTTTATAGTAAAAATTCTCTGTTGTTTATTAAGACTAGACAAGCCCTTGGTCACAATAACTAATGCCAATATTCAGTAATAATATCTAAGTTTAATTACAACAAATTATTTTCCAGAACCCTTTATAAACCTTAATTACATGAACATAAGAGAAAATTCACAAACATTTAATGTAGGGGCCCCTGAAAACAGAGTTCAAGTTCATTCAACTAAGTTCTAGTTCATTCACAGCTGATCCATAGACCTTGAAGCTCCGGAGAATATAATGTCCCTCGAAGGCCAAAAAAAATGTTTCGTACTGGTGAGAAAATAAAAGTTCCGCACTCACCCAAGAAGACACCATACATATAAACCAGTCTCACGAGCACCACGCCACTGGCATAGGAGCGAAGTTCCAGTGAGCGAAGTGTGGAACAGCGAGAGCGAAAGTCCAGGCGAGCGAAGTGTCGAACACACAGGGTACAGCAAAAGTCTAGTGACCCAGAGAGACGCCACTCCAGACAGCAGCAATTAAAACCCTTTAACAATATTCAACCTTCAATAGTCTATGTCCAGATAAGGACCATTCACAATTAAAATAATTAATCACTTTTCCCTTAATATATACATTTTTTTTGTCCATAATTTACATTATCTGACAGCAAAGTTTTATAAATAGACACCCTTTGTTACATTTTTTTTGTTTGCTTTTATTTATTTATTTATTTTTAATAAATTATCTACCATGAATAATAATAACATAGGCTAGTTAACCTTTGTGATAACTCAACCGAGTATAAGATAATAATAAAGTTTACTATTTACAAATACAAATACAAATACACACACTTAAAATTACATGAGTCCATCAGAACCATAATTTCTCCCCTAGTAGGCAAAAATTACTCTCATAAATTTCCATTAGAGTCCCAATAAGAATTACATACAAAATAAATCAAGCACAATTAAATCAGTACAGTACATATTTTGTTGATTTACCATGCCATTGTATTCACCTATATTTTTCAGATTGCATTTTATTTACAAAAATTTGTTATCCATTGTAGAGAACAAGAGTTAAATTATGTAATACTGAAATTTACCAATTCTCCTCTAGTATCTACTCAACAGTATGAACAATATTTTTTTTCCTAATAGCCTACTGTTTTTACCTCATGTATGTTTTAAATTTAACAAATAAATTCAAAGTAAATTTCATTTATTTTCTTGACACGGATTATTTATTCTACAACTGGCTTCCTCAAACAGTATTAATCTTATTTTTGTCTAACGTAACATTTTTATTTTACATTTATTCTATGTATTTTACAATATTTTACAGTGGAACAGGAACTCTCCTGTCTATATGCACACGTGTTCGAGAATTCAAAGATCATGGTTATTATATTTAATTGGATTGGTCATTTACTTTAAATATTTACTTTAATTTATTTACTGTTATTCCTTTTTATTTCAAACAATTTCAACTTTGGTATTGGCTCACCTCGGGAAAATATCCAAACAGTTGAAAATATCCAACGATGGTCGAGGGCAACTTCACTTCACTAAATTAGCTCTCCAATAACTCAATCCAAAATGACACAGCTTAACGGCTAAACAAGCTTGGGCAGCAGGACATGTCGGGCTTATCAGTCAGCTGGAGCTAGCGGCTACTTGGGCATTGCGGCTGGCCAAGTTCAAGGTCGTTGTCGCCGATATCAGCCACACGAGCGGCATAGGGATTTAAATACGCCTTCAACTTGACATAGGCAGCACTCATAACATCCCTGTAACGCCTGGCGGGTAGGGCTACCGTAGGCGCGCTTCTAGGGTAGAAATATTCTTTAAGTTGGGTGATCAATCCAACATTAACCCAAATGTAGGCCAGACATTTTGAGAACGCTACAAATACCCCCTTGCTCGCAGAAAATTTCCCAAATTTTCATCACTGCCGAAACCTTTTCAGATCAGACACGTGCCAGTTTCCCTTTTCTTTTCCCTTCATGTCCTTCAGAGTGTAGATTTGTGAAGATATCTTCTTGGAAATGACGAATGGCCCAATAAAGCGATGAGCCAATTTGGCGGAGAATCCCTTGGACGCATCCGACTGGACATAGTTCCTCTTGAGCACTAAGTCACCCTCGTTAAACTCTTCTCTTCTGCGTCGAAGGTTATAACGGGTGGCGTTCCTGTTATGGGCTTGCTTCAGTCTTTGGACTACCTCCTGATGGATTTGCCTCAGTTCCAGAAGCTTCTCCCCATACTGTTCACAGTCTTCCACAGTAGGTGTCTCTCCAACCTGCAGAAGGTCAAATCCTGACCCCGTAGTGGTGAGCTCCCTTCCAAAATTCAAGAAGGCCGGAGTGTGCTTGGTTGTCTCGTGGTATGCTGTTCGCAGGGCAAATCCAATTTGAGGGATGAATTTGTCCCATTCCCTGTGATTATCATCCACGTAGGCACGTAACATTGTCACCACATCTCGATTCACCCGTTCAGCCGGGTTGGCCTGAGGATGTCTACTTGCATTTAGGAGTATCTTGATATGGTACTCTTGAGCCAGTTTTGACATGGCACCACCTATAAACTCGGACCCATTGTCACATATTAGGTACTTTGGGATTCCGTAGACCATGAATATATTATCTTCCATGTGTCTTGACACCAGCAGTGAAGTCGCAGACCTCAAAGGTTGCAGTACCGAGTACTTGGAGAAGGTATCCGTGACGACCAGTAGGTATTTAAAACCTTTCAGTGAGCGGGGAAGGGGGCCAATGAGGTCGGCCGCAATCATTTTCCATGGTCGATCAACATGGCGAAGTTCACCCATCATACCAGTTGGTCGAGTCTGGTCATATTTGGTACGTTGACAAATCCGACATTTGGAAATATAATTGGCGACATCTTTCCGCATTTTGGGCCAGTAGAACCTTTGTTGCAACCTCTTGTAGGTTTTCAGCACACCCTGATGTCCGGCGGTTGGTACATCATGGCACTCAACTAACGCTTGGGGTCGAAGTTCCTTAGGTAGCACTAATTTCCAACTGTTCTCTTCCAAACTATCATCCTCAATCACTTGCTTAAAAAGTTGGTGGTCTTCTACTCTCCACTGAGGGTAGTCCTTACCCTTGCTCCGTACTCTCTCCAACATACCACAATACCACTTATCCTTGACATCCAGAGGAATAGTGATGAGGGCACATTCGGTTGATTGAGTTGGTTCCTCCGTTACAGGTTCTTGCATGGTTGTCCGGGACAACAAGTCAGGGACGACATTCTCCTTGCCTTTGCGATGCACCAACTCAAAGTCATAGGGTTGTAGTCTAATCGCCCATCTGGCCAAACGTCCTGTTGGGTCCTTGAGATTGTTCAACCATAAAAGGCTATAATGGTCGGTAATAACAGTGAATTTTGTTCCTTCCACATAAGGCCTGAAACGCTCAATCGCCCAAATAACAGCAAGACATTCACGTTCCGTCGCAGAAAAGTTTTGCTCTTGCTTAGTAAGAGTGCGACTGCCATAAGCGATCACCACCTCACCCTTGTCCTGAATCTGGCTTAAAACCGCTCCAATTCCTACTCCAGAGGCATCACAGGAAATTATGAAGGGTTTTGTGAAGTCCGGGCACGAAAGGATCGGTGCTTCTATGAGACACGATTTGATGTCCTGGAAAGCCGCTTCAGCCTCCTCATTCCATTCAAACTTGCTACGCCTTTTCAACAGAGAGGTTAAAGGGTACATCCTTTCCGCAAAGTTAGGAATGAACCTCCTATACCATGAGGCCGTTCCAGCAAACTGCCTGACTTCTTTTTGGTTGCGTGGGATCGGTATCTCAACTATAGATTTGACCTTCTCGGGGTCGACTCTGAGCCCTTCTCCACTCACAATGTATCCAAGATACCTCAGCTCTTTTCTACAAAACTTGCATTTATCTTGGTTCAGGGTTAACTTGGCATCCCTAACTCTCCGGAAAATTTCTGATAAGATCTCTAAATGCTTTTGGAAGGTAGGCGTCACCACAATGATGTCATCCAAGTACACGAACACGTAAGGTTCTAAGTCGGGTCCCAAGACATTGTCCACGAATCTTTGCCAGGTGGCTGGAGCTCCTGAAAGGCCAAACGGCATCGTAACAAACTGGAAAAGACCTCTTCCTGGAATAGTGAAGGCAGTTTTCTCCTTGCTGGATTCTTCAAGCGGAATCTGCCAATAAGCGCTCTTGATATCTAAGCTCGACAGATATCTGGCTTCCCGAAGTCGGTCTAGGATGGAGGTTACACGTGGCAGTGGATACGCATCCTTCTTGCTGACTGAATTAACTTTCCTGAAGTCGACACAAAACCTCTTGCTACCATCAGGTTTATCCAATAATAATATAGGCGAAGACCACTCACTTCTTGATGGCTCGACCACACCCAACTTCAGCATTTTATCCAATTCTTCGTTGATCAGTTGTTGTCTTGCGGGAGATACCGGATAATACCTTTGTTTGATGGCTTTTGCATCCCCGGTGTCGATTATATGCTCCACTCTATCCGTACGGCCTAAAGAGGTACTAGCTTCCCTACTAAAATGTTGCTCAATCAATTCTTGAAGTTTCTTCTTTTCCTCATCAGGTAGATCTTCCTCTGACTTAATACCCTCAATGGCTCCACAAAATATCTGCTTTCCCCCTGAGGCAAATTCCCACTGTCTGTTGGACAAATCGGCTACAATATGCATGGACTCCCAGAAATCAATTCCCAGTATAAGAGACTGTTGTAAAGAAGGTACTACTAGGACACTAAGATTTTCAGTTTTTCCCTTTAAGGTAAGGGGTAGAACAACAAAACCACTAACTTCATGTTTCCTTCCATCCGCAGTTTCTACAGACTTCCCTTCAACTTTTCTTAAGCGGGTAGGAAATTCTTGTATAATCCGTAGGCCCTCATTTCCCAATATTGTTTGAGTAGCACCTGAATCCAACAAAGCAATTATTTCCCTTCCAAATACTCTAATCTTAAGATATGGTCTCGGATCATGTGACTTAGACTCTATAACGTAGTCAAGCTTTGGGTTGGTGTCTATTTCTCGGGAGTCAGTTTTCTCTATGATACTGGCTCCCGACTCTGCAAGTTTTTTTGTTTGTACACCGAGCAGTCTCTTTTGGTTGTATCAGCTTGACCACAGCCATAGCAAAACTTCTTGCGTGGTTTCCGGCAAGTCCCAAACCTATGACCTTCCATGCCACAATTCCAGCATGATATGGGTGGTCTTTCCTTGTTAGATCCATCCTTGAGGCTTGCTACTGTCCCCATCAGTTGTCCTCTGCGTTGACTTGGCTCCTGGTATGCCAGATCTGGCTCTAATGATGGTCCTAGGTTGAGTGACGGTCTAGGTCTATTCTGGCGAAGTCGGCCGGCTTCAACTCGACGCCCCATAGAACGCAAATCATCCAAAGTTTTTAGATCCACTAATGGTAGCCGATCCTGGAGCTGCGGGTGAAGATTGTTGTAGATTTGCGCTAATTGAGTTGCCTCGGGCACAGGAACTGATAGGCGGCCAAACAGACCTTCCATCGCAGCCATATATAAATCAATGGGCTCCTTCTCCCCTTGAAACCGGTTGAAAATTTCTTGGTGAAGTCTGAAATCATAATCGATGGGTTGGAAAACCTCCCTTAACTCTTTACATAACTGAGTCCAGGAGTGGATTCGTCCTGCTGCACACCTATACCATATTAACGCTGCCCCAGAAAACAGATCGACTGCCGACTCAAATAATTCCTGATGAGTGACTCCTCTGGCCCGGCGAAGTTCCTCGACTCTCTCAAGGAAGGCCGCGATGCTCTGACCAGTATTATCAAATGTCAATCCCCATTTATATACGGGTACATATTTTGCACGTACGATGAGTTGACGAGGCGGTTCAGAGGTTAGACGATTAGATGCTCCTCCCATTACTGCTGATAAACTATGTTGACTAGCATTAACAACTGGTTTACCTGGCTCAATTGGGTTTCCTACAGGCCTATCCAATTTTGGCTCCGGGAGTGGGAGGCCCCGGGTCTGATTAGTATTATCAAGCTCCAGTAAGTTTCCAACCTCAGGTACACCATCTTGAGTGGTTCTTGAAGTCTTCTCGGATGGCAGATCCTTAGGTTTAAAATTGTCTATTACTTCCTTGGTCCGAGCTAACAAAGATTTCTTTGTTTCCTCGTCTTCGTTATCTACTGTCGCACCAACCGGAATTCGCTCTACTCGAAGATATAAGTGAAGTAGTCGAGCATTTAGTCTACTAAATTCATTATCATTATAATTGCCCTCATAATCTACCACTAAAGTAGATAGATCTTGCAGTTTGGCCTCACAGTCCTCCAATTCTGATGTTGCATCCAAGGCATTGACAACTCCATCATCAATATCAACATTACTTGCAAAAGCCTGAGACAATCTCTTCCTAAGTTCTCCAGCCGTTCCTTGAGTGTCCAGTTTCCTAATTTTTAACTCATACTCCACTTCTCCCTTACGCAGATGATATGAGTTCATGCTGATATAAGAGACTAAATTCCACAAAGAGACAGACACCATATACCACCTGGTATGAAAATCATTAAATCCCAAAGGGTTACCAGCTCAATAACAAAGAAAATTAAATTAAAGCCACTATTTAATATATAATTATAATATACCCAATTAAAACTCTAAGTCATATCTGGTTTGATTGACTAAATTATTTGCAACATACTCAGAAAACTATCTTCTGCTATACTCAAAAATATAGTCTAGAAAATATTTAGTTATGTACCAGGTAAAAATTCTTAGCTTTATTCACAGGCCCCACGTTGCTGCGCCATTTGCCACCGTCCCCATATGCCGGGCTTGCTCAGGGAGAAAAGGGTGGGCAAAATAATAATTCTGGGGCAATTGGGTATCAACAGCCTGTGACTGGTTTCCTTGACTAGCTGAATCTGAAGGAAAATTCTATTTATTGAGGGCGCCACCTTGTGCTGAGGGACTCGCAGGGCTCACAAGGAAGCCTTACTCTGCAGTGCTGGTACTCAGCCCGTCAAGTTCACCAATACCAAGATTGTTTTAGTCATGAAATAAACTATGGGTAGATACCCTTAACCATGGCCTTTGACCTTCACAAATGAATTTACCTCAGACAATATACCTTATCTTAATTAAATTTTATAGTAAAAATTCTCTGTTGTTTATTAAGACTAGACAAGCCCTTGGTCACAATAACTAATGCCAATATTCAGTAATAATATCTAAGTTTAATTACAACAAATTATTTTCCAGAACCCTTTATAAACCTTAATTACATGAACATAAGAGAAAATTCACAAACATTTAATGTAGGGGCCCCTGAAAACACAGTTCAAGTTCATTCAACTAAGTTCTAGTTCATTCACAGCTGATCCATAGACCTTGAAGCTCCGGAGAATATAATGTCCCTCGAAGGCCAAAAAAAATGTTTCGTACTGGTGAGAAAATAAAAGTTCCGCACTCACCCAAGAAGACACCATACATATAAACCAGTCTCACGAGCACCACGCCACTGGCATAGGAGCGAAGTTCCAGTGAGCGAAGTGTGGAACAGCGAGAGCGAAAGTCCAGGCGAGCGAAGTGTCGAACACACAGGGTACAGCAAAAGTCTAGTGACCCATAGAGACGCCACTCCAGACAGCAGCAATTAAAACCCTTTAACAATATTCAACCTTCAATAGTCTATGTCCAGATAAGGACCATTCACAATTAAAATAATTAATCACTTTTCCCTTAATATATACATTTTTTTGTCCATAATTTACATTATCTGACAGCAAAGTTTTATAAATAGACACCCTTTGTTACATTTTTTTTGTTTGCTTTTATTTATTTATTTATTTTTAATAAATTATCTACCATGAATAATAATAACATAGGCTAGTTAACCTTTGTGATAACTCAACCGAGTATAAGATAATAATAAAGTTTACTATTTACAAATACAAATACAAATACACACACTTAAAATTACATGAGTCCATCAGAACCATAATTTCTCCCCTAGTAGGCAAAAATTACTCTCATAAATTTCCATTAGAGTCCCAATAAGAATCACATACAAAATAAATCAAGCACAATTAAATCAGTACAGTACATATTTTGTTGATTTACCATGCCATTGTATTCACCTATATTTTTCAGATTGCATTTTATTTACAAAAATTTGTTATCCATTGTAGAGAACAAGAGTTAAATTATGTAATACTGAAATTTACCAATTCTCCTCTAGTATCTACTCAACAGTATGAACAATATTTTTTTTCCTAATAGCCTACTGTTTTTACCTCATGTATGTTTTAAATTTAACAAATAAATTCAAAGTAAATTTCATTTATTTTCTTGACACGGATTATTTATTCTACAACTGGCTTCCTCAAACAGTATTAATCTTATTTTTGTCTAACGTAACATTTTTATTTTACATTTATTCTATGTATTTTACAATATTTTACAGTGGAACAGGAACTCTCCTGTCTATATGCACACGTGTTCGAGAATTCAAAGATCATGGTTATTATATTTAATTGGATTGGTCATTTACTTTAAATATTTACTTTAATTTATTTACTGTTATTCCTTTTTATTTCAAACAATTTCAACTTTGGTATTGGCTCACCTCGGGAAAATATCCAAACAGTTGAAAATATCCAACGATGGTCGAGGGCAACTTCACTTCACTAAATTAGCTCTCCAATAACTCAATCCAAAATGACACAGCTTAACGGCTAAACAAGCTTGGGCAGCAGGACATGTCGGGCTTATCAGTCAGCTGGAGCTAGCGGCTACTTGGGCATTGCGGCTGGCCAAGTTCAAGGTCGTTGTCGCCGATATCAGCCACACGAGCGGCATAGGGATTTAAATACGCCTTCAACTTGACATAGGCAGCACTCATAACATCCCTGTAACGCCTGGCGGGTAGGGCTACCGTAGGCGCGCTTCTAGGGTAGAAATATTCTTTAAGTTGGGTGATCAATCCAACATTAACCCAAATGTAGGCCAGACATTTTGAGAACGCTACACAAGCAGTAGCCGTTTTCGAAATCTTCTCTGCTGATCACGTTTCCAGCGTCTGAGAAATGTATTCCCGTGCCGCTGAATATTGTGTTGTACGCCATAATGAACTTTGCACTAGCAGCAGGAGAGAACTTGGGTTGGAGTGGTTTGGCCGGCACCTGTTCACCGTCCACGTACAGTGAGAAGTAGTTCAAATCGAAATTCTTGAAATTGTTCGGATTCTTTTTGACATCACCGTTGAATGCGGCATTGGTTACCATTCCGACAATCACGCGCTTCGGAACTTGTCCCAGAAATACGTTGTCCAGAGTCTTGCTCCTTATGCCGGAAGCGAGCGTGAATGATTTCACGTCCACTCGTGTGATTGGATACTTAGCGGTGCCGGACTGTAGTATCTTGCTGTGCGCCAACAGTACGGTCGGGCTGACTTTGCATCTTCTAATCCACAGGTTCGCATCGACGATATGCACTTTGTAGTCACCTTCGTGTACCATTATGGAGAATGCATCTTTCGACCTGTTTAACTTGAAGCGTAGCTCAACTCCGTTTAAAAGATATTTATTCTGATTACACATGTCCAAATGCAGATGACCGACCAAATCGATTTCTCGTCCTCCTTTCGTTAGCTTACGTCTCTTTTCCAATCCATCATTATCGTCTTCGGTGTTTTCCATATGACCTGAATCATCGGCGTTCCACAGCACGGACGATAGATGTGATTTCCTGGCATCGAATTCGTAGTTCAATACTGTTTCGATGTACGCTCGATAGGCGTAAGTGTTGTTTTGTGGTGTAACCAATTTTTGATTCATGCACATGTCCACTTGACTGAACAACGAGTGTAGCCAGTTATTTATCGGACCGGCTTTTGTTGCATCGGCCTCGGCGATCGCCGCTCCGTCCGCCTTGATTATCGATGCTGTGACTTCCAGCATTGTTTGCGAAAGATCGGTGTACTCTTCGCCATTGCCGGGCACTACAAACTCTATCGGTGAATCATCCGTCAGTGTGGATATCGGTTTGTATTGAATCCATTTTCCATTTTCGATACTCGTCTGTGTGGGCGGTAGTGAAAACAAGTCCAGCTCCGTCTTGACGCATTCGCATGATCTTTGATGTATGAACGACATGATTAATTAAAAATATCTCTTATTGCTTTTGCTACTTTCCTTTTATTTTTAACTGCTGCTTTTCTCTTCTTGGACGGCGATGATGACGTCCTTCCTCTAAGGAGTTTAGCCAGAGACTGAGGTGTGACACGCTGTGTGCGACGACCACTCGACTGCTTCCTGCCGCCAGACATAGCGCGCTTCGCGGAAGTCTTGCGCGTTGCGCGTTTCGCGCCACTCTTACGCGATCCGCGCTTTTTGGATGCCGGACGGATGCGTTTGCCACCACCACGAAGAACTCGTTCAATCTTGTCATCGGCTGTGCGCTTCAACGAGCCGGTAAACTCTTTCATGCGCTCCTCCGCCGCATCTCTGGGATGTTTCGTACGCAGAGTCACATCACCTAGAAAACCCATTCCGGACTTTAACGCTTCTCTGCCCAATGCCGCAACTCCACTCTTGATTATCGGAGATACGGTGCGAAACATTCCACCCAAGAAGCTGCCGACTCCATGTCCTCTCTGGTAGGCGGCACCGCGAAACACTTTTTCTATCGATCCGCCCGTCTGCGAATGCTGGCGATAGTAGTACGCCATGTACGGATCGTTCGAAGCCATTATTACAGTTAATTATGCAGAGCTCTTCTGAAATGCAGCTTCACGTACGACGTCCCGAACAGGAATGACAGGTTTTGGCCCGTGTGATCCCTGAGGTCGATTTCCACAGTCTCGAATGCTCCTTTGGTGATCGGTACGTAATGCGGGCTGGTGTACAGTACAGTCTTATTGGCACCGTGCACGTAGTCGCCTCTGTCAATGTTGATGATTTTCAATAGCGGGGCAGAAGCGTCTCCGATCAACTGCGGCTCAATCAGATCGCAGTACACGTACATGTTAGCTGGAAGCCCCATTGATAGATTCGGTGGCCATGACGCTTTATTGTTTTTCACAATGTCCTTCTGTTGCGGATCGAATCCCAACTGTAAAGCTAGTTTATAGTCTAAATGTATCGCAACCACATCTTCTTTCAGTATTTTTATTTCCACTCTGTCCGCATCTTTATCATAGGTGAACTCTACGTAATCGATGAGGTCCTTCGCATCATTGATCATATTCAGCAGTTCGGTTATATTCTTGTAGTAACCCATGTCCAGAGTAAACGTGTACTTGTCTGGCTCTTCCATACCTATGGCGGAAAGAATAGTATCCTGTTCGATTATTATAATCTCGTTCTTGCCCACTAATGGAAATGAACATGGATAGTGAGATTCCACCAGAGCCATCTCCCATGCACCTTCCAATCGTATCTGTTTCGAAAGATGCGTAGTATAGTTTGACACCTTATTGTTGGGGAAATATTCCATAGAACTGTTGCTGGGTAGCGTCAGGAAGAATTGCGAGTTAGACATTTTGTAAGTCTTGTGCTCTCACCCAAGAGTTAAACTCGTCTCCGTAATCTCGCCACTTGACGTAATAACGTTTACTGGTGCCTCTGCCACGAGTGTCCAGTATTTTGTCAATCTTGAATAGTTGATCACTCCGATAGATTACTTTCTGTAATTCGTGTTCGTAAAACTGGCCGGTCAAAACTTCACCTTTGAGGTCCGCCAGCGTGTACATGGGCAGCGGCATTAGAGTGTTCACTTTACGAATAGTGAATACTTCGTTACTCCAATTGGTCTCGTAGCCTTTGGCGAATGTGCCCTTCTCCTTTGCTATGCGCACCGTGTCACCAATCTTGAGTTTGGGCTTAACACGACGTGGAATTTTACTGTACATGCGTTGTAGCACTTGTGCTATCGTCCGATCATTTTTCACATCGATGGGGCGCAATCCACCACCGAGACTCTTGTGTGCACTGGCATTGTATGCTTTCACCAGTTTATTCAGTACATCGATATATCGGTAAGTGTTTTTGTAAGTCAGGTAACGCCACATGCGAGACTTTAATGTGCGGTTCACGCGTTCCACTACTGCTGCTTTAACATCGGGATTCTGCGTAGTCACATATTTTATTCCGTACTTTTTGAATAACTGTCTGGTCTTGGCGCCGGTAAACTCTGTTCCTTTGTCAGACTGGAGGCAACGCGGAGTTTTAGTCGCTTCTTTGAATATTTCTTCGAATGCCACTGCCACTTCTGCACCTTCCTTTCTCTTCAACGCTCTCACGTACAGACGTTTACTGAACACGTCTATCACGGTCAGCAGGTAATTGACTCCATCGTTGTATTTACTCAATCCTCGCATATCATTCAAGTCCGCTTGCCACAGTTCGTACGGGCCGAAAACAGAGTACTGGTTGCGTGGGAATCGTTTACGGGCCGGCTTGTGTAATGTATAAGTATCCTGTGATTGTAGCCATTCGATTACTTTCGACTTTGAAATATCTCTCTTGCGTGCAGCTCGCACTAGCGGTGCGACACCGCCGAACGCGCCGGGCTCGCCGGGGTTGTAATAGAGGCGATCCATGCTCACTTGGCCGGATACGGTTCCCACCTGTCTAGAAAGCCCAGCGGCTCCGTTTCCCACTGGTATTCGTCTCTTATTATGGGAGTTGACGTAGCATAGCCGCCAGTCGCCGATTCTTCAATCGGTGTTTTCGCTAGATAATTATCGACCTCACGTAATGTTCTCTGTAATGATGTCTCACCGCGACGCTCCTTAGCTCCTCGTTTCACTGTCGCCCACGAACGTAGCCGCTCTCGCATCGGTGTTCTGCGCGGTGATGGCGCACTCGGTGAACTGGTCAGCCGTGATGGTGATTTGAATGTGTCATTCAATTCCCGTAACGCTCTGATATTATTTATAAATTCTAGAGGTACATTCATTTCTTTCAAAGCGGTCATCACTTCCATCCATCCTGGCGGTATACGTTCGGTTATTCGAACTCTCACTATGTTATTCAAAATATCAACTATATTCGCATTCGGTAGTTTTCGACCATCGATAAACACCGAGTAGTTGATATCCCAACTGATTCGACTATCGGGTTTTTTCATAAATCGTAACAGATTGCGGGCATCACTCCTGTATGTCTTTGAGAACATTTCGACAATCTCATCGACTGGTCCTTCCGCTGCACCCCGTGTCGGGTGTTGGGCATCATCACCGAATGTCGCATCCACAATTGGGATATTAATCGGCTGGCGATTATTAGAGGCAAAGTGTAAGAAACGCTGCAACGCCTGATTGTACAGTTTCCATTTTTCACTATCGTCTATACTCTTGTTATTCATTATTTTCTGCATCTCCACATCCAGTCCTTCCGTAGTGGACAAATTGTTTGATGACTTCTCCGATGATGTAGCCTGTAAACGCTCAATAAGCTCTTGCGGGACGATAGCCATCTTCTTTGCGTGCTCCATTATTGATGTGCAGCAGCGGCCGGTCGGAAGTGTAGTTTAACGGTCAACGCTCCGTGACGGAATGAGAGATCTCGCTTTAAGATGTCCTTCACATAAATTCTCACACTTTCGAATGTCTTCTTTCTCACCGGCACGTAGTGCGGATCATTGATAAGTGCTGCCTTGTACGTCCCATAATCATCTATCGTGTGGGATATATTGATAATCCTCAATAACGGCGTACGGGCATCGCTTAATATTTGTTCTTCAATCAGATCGCAGTACACGAGCATATGTGATGGTAAACCAAGATTTAAATTAATCGGTCTAGTACTCGTTTGTAAACCTGGTACATTTACCAATTCGTCTCCCCGTACTATTCCTAACTGAAGTCCGATTTTTGGGGAACCAGCCACTCCTTCGGTAGTTCCCATTGTATTTGTTCCGAACGTCACTTTAAGACGCTTTGCTTCGTCAATATCGAATACACTTCCAGTTTTCTTTACACTTTTCAACCCGTTGATGTGTTTCAACAAATCTTCGGCTGAAGTGTAGTGTCCGGATTTGGTTTAACGTCGACGATCCATACTTCGTTTTTGTTGAATGGTTTGCCTTCTTTTCCTGCAGACTTCTTGACTTCTTCCTTTTTGTAACCAAATATTTTTAGTAGAGCATCGGAGTCTACTGTTGCGAGCGTACATGGATAATGCGCTTCTACGAGCGCTACTTCCCAATCTCTACCGTCCAAGCAAATGTAATTCGGTAGTTGTACAGTAAAATCCATGTGTAGTATTTTTCGGATAATAATGTATTGAGGGACCCGTGCCGCTAAGTAATGTCAAATAAAATGGCTTCGTCTGGACATCCATTTCACTTTCCCAATGCACTACTGACTGCTGCCTGCAACACTGTGCTCAATAGTAATGGAATAAAAACTCCGCCGCCTTTCTGCACTAGATACTTTCGTTTCTGTCCCCAACACTGTCCTTGTCTTACTAAGCGTCTCAGAGTCACTTTATGTTTGCTCAACTGACTTTTAGTCTTACTCGACAGAGGCACGTTCCCACGTAGCACGTTGTAGGCACACTCGCAGACTGAACGAATGCGACTCTTGTCACAAACCTTTAGCAGTGCCTTGCGTTCCTTGGGTGTTGCGTGTATCAGCGCTCTGAGCAGCGGTGCGTCCTTCTTCAAGCACGACATGATTGCAACTGACTTACTTTTATTTTTTCTTTGGTAAGTACACGTAGTTTACACGATCCTCGGGGAATATGCAAGTGCGTACTCTCATGTCCTCAGATGTCGACTGTTTCAAATCCAAAAGCAGATAACCGTGTGCCTGTTTCGTGGCGTCACTGTAGGCTTCCTCTATGAACTTTGGGCTGTCTGGATATATCTGCCTGGCTAAATATCTGATTTGTACTCTGTCTCTGGGATTTTTAAAAAATATGATGTAGTGAGCATTTAGTGAGATGTCTCTCTGTCCACGACCCTGATGAAAAAGATTTTGAGTAATGAAAAACACACTGATGTTACGATGATGACAACCCTTCGTGAAAAGATCCACCACTCTATCGTCTGCCTCACGCATCATATCGTCAATTATAACCAGTATTGGTTCCTTACCATCATAATCACTCAAGTCTGGTAAGCCCTCAATGTGGTTTATTTTGGAATTACTTACATCACCTCCTCCTCCACCACTACCATAATGCCAGTTAATTTTGGCAAATTTTACATCACACATTTCATTTATGTGTTCAATAAACTTGGACACAAAATGTGATTTACCACTGCCCGATGGACCCGCCACAATGGCTGAGAATGGATGCTGCCACTTCAAGCTCATGACTGCTACTGACACTAAAACTAAATACCATACACTTTTCTTAAAATAAAGGTTTGGGGTTTCATCTTAAAATAAAAGACATTAGTTTATGCTGTAATGTACATGGATTATTTATTGCTTACGAAAGCTATCAAAATTTATAAAGGTTAATTAAATCTTGAGTCTTCTTTTTCTTGCTTTACAAAAATTCCAACGGTGTGAATTTACTGCCTGGAAGTGGACTGCGCTTCACCAGACGTAGGCGATCTCCGAAGCCGCTGTTGTACCGCTCGATGTCGTGATCGCTCAGGACTTGGTTGAAACGCCTGGGCAGGTAGACTCGTAGGAAGAAATCATCGCCGACTTGTCCCTCGAGAATGACGACGACTGTCTCGCCGAATGGAGTGGTCACACGCTCCATCCCGCTGGTCGCATAGCTGCACTCCTCTCGCAGATCAGACAGGCGGGTGTAGGCCGGAGAGCTGGACTTGCAGGTGTTCAATGATGTCCGCAGGTCCATCGTTACACCAGGTGCGGACTCTGAAGTCATGCTGCTGCTGATGCTCGACATGGTAATGATGAGAGAGTATGAGGATGATGCGAGTAGTCGAAGTGGTCTCCAGGCGAAGAATGATGCTCGGTCGGTCCGTTCGTTCGGTTTTTGTTGCCCGCGACGCCATCTTGGAATTTTTTATGTGCGCAGGTGGTCGATGAAACGTGAGAAGGGTCGTCCCGCAGGTGTTTGGCACATTCCACAATGTCTAGACATCATAAATCTTCTTTTGTTTGTGCAGGTGGTCGATGAAATCTGAGAAGGATCGTCCCGCAGGTGTCCAATCTTTTGTTTGTGCAGGTGGCCGGATGCAGGTGGTCGATGTAATCTGAGAAGGATCGTTCCGCTTCTTTTGTTTGTGCATGTGGTCGATGAATTCTGAGAAGGATCTTTTGTTTGCGCAGGTGGTCAAGAAGGGTGGCGGCCATCATGGTTTTTTATGAGCGCAGGTGTTCGGCGAGGTCGCACTCCACAGTGTCTAGACGTTGTTCCTACAATGTTTTCTTGGTGGGTCTTCTACGCGCAGCTTGCTTTTTCGGTTTTATCATTGGCTTTTTCGGTTTCTCTACTGTCTTACTGTATCGTGTTACTGTTTGTGTCAAGCCGCTAATCTTCGGTACTCCCGTAGCTTTATTAATCCACATATTCTCTGACTTGTCCACTACTTGGTTGACGCTCTCGTATAATGCACTATTCTTGTCTATAAATAATCCGCATCTGTACACCATATCCGAACCATCATACATTTCCATTTTTAATAGCACTGGTCCGCTGTTTGATGGATTTTGTACCGCGTAAAATTGTCCATTTTCAAGCCATGACACGATGGGGCAGTCATCTGAAGGTTTTGGAACCCATCCTGGTTTTGCTGTTTCTTCCACTTTAGGCTTAGGCGTAGGTCTTATCCTCTTCTTAGGCCTCGGTGATGGTGGAACTGGTATCTGCTCGAGTGTAGCGTTGTCGTCCGCGGCGTTGATGTCGGCCATGAATGCATTCAAGTAGTCGTCTATTAATCCGGACGCGCTCATGTCTGTACCGCACGAGTGACTGTGTAAGACTGAGTGAATCGCTTACTTACAGTGTATGAGTCGAACGACATTTTGTAAAAAGCGCGCGGGTTTCAAGGATGGGCGGACGGTTATGTAACTAACGTTGATGGCGTGGGTAGCGTTTAGGCGGAAGCAAATTATGTAAATTGAAAAATGAAATAAACGAAAATAAATGAAATAAATTAAAATAAACAAAAATGAAAAAAAAAATTGTCAAATACCTCTACTAATTCGGGGGGGGGGGTCCGCAATTTGGGTGGTCTCGGGGGGGGGGTCCACAATTTGGGTGGTCTCGGGGGGGGGGGCTCCGCAGGCTCCGCAGCAGGCGTATGCAGCCCCAAGTCCCCCTACTAACATCAATTATCACGTGATTAGTTTTACTAAACATTTAAATACATGTTCATTAATCTCCGTCATGTTGTAAATTTAATAAAAAAACATTTTGCACCAAACTGAAAAATTTTGTTGGAAACTTATTTAAAACAGTCTAAGACATTTTTGTACCGGGACATTTTTGCTTAACCTAAAATGCTCAGAGAAGATTTGTAAATTTGTTCCATGTTATTCTAATGAGGAAAATCTAAATTTCAACCGCAAATATTCCCAAACTGCTAAAATTACGCGTACAAGATCAAATTGTAAAGTTTTTATAAAAACCGTGGAAAACTAAAAAAAAATATTTAAAGTGAGGGTTTGTATTTGAAATCAGTGACTTCCGGTCTGGAGAGGTAATTTCAGGTACACCCTGTACATTGAAATTACTCTCGGTGGATAGACCGCTTTACCTATAAAGGTACAAATGGTTAATGTTATATATTAGTCTTGTATTCTTAAAAAGGGTGTTTCGAAATTGAACTTTGTCAGAGGTCAGTACATCAGTAATTGAAAAGGTGGTATTGAGAACAATCCGAGAAATTAAATCGAGAATTTCATGAGAAGAACAATGTTTACCCACTAAAATCCATTGTAGTGATATTATCACTGTGAAACGTTTGACATGCCGACACCGGCACTCCAGCAGGGAGTACAATGGATCTTTACAAAAGACGATGATGGACTTTATGGTCAATAAAAAATAAATTAATGTTACTTTTAGTGTTACAGTATTAATCTACTACGTGTGCAATACTTTTTACAGAGTATACTGTAATTTCTTTTGTTTATGTTTACATTCTTTTGTTTACGTTGTGTAAATTTAGTCCATACACACACAATAAACTAAATATTTGTATATTCCTCAGTGGAATACTTTGTTTTAATTTATTTACCACAATTCTTATCTTTCCTATTATAAATTCTATTTTTATTACGTAAGTTATATTTTTACATTGATGGAATATTTTTGCAAAATGCGTCCGGAGCTTGTTTTGATTAGGCGGACGATCGGATTACCCGTGTTCGGACTAGCGGGACTCAAGTGTACATCTTATACTCTAAAACGAGCTCCGTTTGTCCGGGCAAAGTTTTTTTTTCGCTCCAAGGATTTTTGATTTTTTGATTGAATATGGGGGTTTTGGCCACCAGAAATTGATTGGAGCTGGTCCCATAGCTGGGAAAAATCCGGTTTTCGCGCTAGAGCCCTTCAAAGATCCCATGTTATCCTTATGGAGATTTTTAAATTCACCAAAAATCAGCTGATAACTGTAGATAAAATAAACCAATGTGTTACATCTTTAACCTGTGGTTATAGGAAAATCATACCAATGTGCAGCAAACCTTCCGCCTGGCGAGTGAGCGGAGCGAACGAGCTTTGTGTGAGAAACGAAAGTAATAATTTTACCGAGCTTAAGCTCGGTCCCCCTGGTACTAAAAGTAAAATGAAATCCAAATTTGAATGTGTAAATTTTACTTTGTCAGAGGTGTACACCGAACATCACTGAAACAGTAAATGAAAATGTCGGTGTAAACTTTCACCCACCATGGGATGGGAATTTCAACCATAGTAGGAGAAGAAGATTCACCATTAGTTATTCAAAGCGAGTATTAAGAAAAGATGTCACTAGTGGAATTTGCATTCCTACTGATATTATTACAGGCCTGTGCTGTGAGTGGGGGAATGCACCCAGGACCATCCTGTAAGTAGGTACGGGTGTTGCTGATGGTTCACGGGAGCAAAAGCACAAGTCTGGAGAGTACCCACGATGCCATCGGGCTGAATGGAAGGTGTGTGGGTCCTTGACATTATATACCAAGAAAAGGTTGTTATTTTCAGCCCAGCTTGAAAGACGAGTGCCGTTTCATGGGACGAGTATCCCCACTGGGTATGATGACTGTTGAAGTCGCCCACATAAACCACAGGATGTTCAAAAGTTGGGAGAACTGTGTCTGACCACTGGGTGTTCGGTGGTTTGTAGGCATTTACAATAGTAGTAGCAGACACCTTAACAGCAACAACAAATATGTTGTTATCACAACTTTAGTGGGAGACTGATATGTCGTCTATGTCCTGTCTAACGTACGTCGCCACTTTATAGACCCTGTGACCTATTTCTTCCACAAGCTTACATCCTGGTATGTTGCCCCTCGCACTGTTTTCTAAGTCTTCTGCATGTGTTTCTTGCAGTGCGAGGACATCGACCTCATTTTCCAGCAGCACCTTGCTGAGGCAGTCACTTTTAGATTTGCTCAGACCCTCTACGTTAAAATGACAAACATTTAAAACACAGCCTAAATTTCTAAAGTGGCCCTGGAAAGGGCCGTTTGGATTTTGTGTGGCAGCTGGCATAGCTGAGAGATCACTGTGTGTGACAGTTCAGATGCCAAAGTTGTTGTTCATTTAGCACCACCCGGGGAGTACGTGCAACTTTAATGGAATGCTGCGGACACGAACAGCATCACCCCCACCCCCCAAATATATATATATATATATATATATATATATATATATATATATATATATATATATATATAATGCATGAGCTGAAAATGGTGGCCTATTAGATCGTCCACCACCAGATGGCGAGAAGCCACTACATGGCCCGATGGCCATGAAACCAGCGGGCCAACCTGGAGAGAGAAATCCGGGACCGATCGGACATAGCTCTGGTGGCCAAGGACCTCGACAACATCGCGGCCGATCCCCACGGAAAGACAGTCCGGCTCCAGCTGATGGAACCTGGGGTGTGGGTCCCGCCCACTCCTCTCGAGGATGACCTGCCTTTTAAGTCCGCGGTGCTGAAAGACCTTCGGCGCCTACTCAAGATCAGCGGCCGGGTGATCGTCATCATAAAATGCCCGTAAGGGCACAGTCTGCGGACCGACGGCACCACCTCATACAACATCTCCCGAGGGCGGACACAAACGGCCTTTTTCAAGGCCACCATTTCATTCAATAGTTTTGACACTATCAGTGCCACCTCTTTTAGTCTTTGACCAACAAAGTACATTATGATATTAAATTAAAAGATTTAAGCTCCCAAACAAACTAACATTCATAACTTCTTTTTTAACAGTTTCTGTGCTCTGTTTCCCAATGAATTGTTTTATTGAGAAATATTTGCTCAAACCAAATATTAGTTATTTTAGTAGGTCAGCAAAATAAAATGATTAATCAGTATAGCGTATGCGATTTGAGAAGCTACCAGTATATTCTGCACGGTACGTTGGGTCGCACTTAAGAGTCTTCCATACCTCCGCCATCTTGGATTTTTAGTCCCATAAGAACAATGTTAAATTTGAAACACCATTGCGGGTTTGTTTTTCATCGGGAAAATTTCAAACTTGATGTTATTTTAAATGTTACCATAGTATCTTGTGCTTGGCGTGATAGAAAATTAATCTAAAAGATTATCCACTTTAATAATGAATAAAATAGAAATATAAATTAACACCTTTGTTAACCCATTTTTACTGGGTTTATTGAAAAATGTATCCACGCCATGCACACCATCATACTATTATGGTGAACATACTCAGGTTTCATGCAAATCCGGTGCAAAATTATCGAGATACAGTGTTTCAAAGATACCTATGTTCAAAGAGACAAATCTTCAATTTGACTCCCCATGGCGAGCTGGTAGTTCGAGACGATAGTGCAACACTGCGCCACGGTCGCGGGGCAAGCGTCGTCTGCGCGCGGTTGACGCGGCACCGGCGCGGGAACTTTTAAAAACACCAACCTCAATACAAGCACCAAACTACTTCAATTTCAACAACTCGTCCACAAGATGTTTACCGAATTTGTAAATAACCAGGATGCAGCCGTTTCTAAGATTCGACTAAGATTCAACAGTGCTTCTTGAGCCGCATTCCCCAAACACGTTCAACCACTTTTAACTTAAACGTAGTTTAATTCAATACTAAACATATGGTCAAATTTGGTTTAAATTTAACTGGTTAAGCAATTTGGTTAAGCTTAAACTGACTTTGGGAAAGTGCCCCAAAGTCACATTATCTATATATTAATAGGCAAGCTTGTTTCTTTTCGTCCTTTTTTCCCAACTTGTGGGCATCGTAGAAAAACCCGCGAATGCCGTTAGAAAGGTAGTGTCCTGAAGTTGAGCAGAATACCATTATAATTTACATCGACCACCAGGGCTACGCCCTACAGGATTTCAAAGGTTCAATGTTAATTTTATAAAAAAATATTATAATATTTCTTAAAACTAAGATATTTCATGTTTTGAGTAGTTTGATGAAATATTTCGTACGTTAACTGATCCAGAAGGTATTTACCGGACTCGTATTATATTTAACGGACCTGTAAATATATTATGTTTCGACTCTATTTTTGGCCTGATAGTCGTCTTATGTAAGAATGTATTGCAATGCAGCGTTATGTTTATACATTACGGTATACACACTAAAGATTTTGCATAAGTTTGCAGCAGAAAACTTGGCAATATCCAAGTATGGAAAATATCCATGATAGAAAGTAGGATTTTAATTAATTGTCTATTCGTTTCATTTTAAAGAAGTACTCATACGATTCAAAACACTCATCAGAGTTGCTCTCATTACCATGATTCCCTAAGTTTACCCCACCATCAGGCAGGTAGTCTCCGCTCCACGGGCACAGTTTTATAACGCCAATAAGTCCAATTCCTCGAACACAGGATGTTCGCCCGGCTTACTTCTCAGCCACATTGACGGAAACCCATAAACTTGAACTTCAGTTCTCAGTTGAAAGGCGAGTAGCGAACGTGTTGGATGTGCCCGTCACTGTGTCCAGTTCAGTTTGTTTGAAATTAATTTGTTTTGTTCATAGTTCTTTTGAGTAATCGTTAAGTGTCAAATTTATAGTGATTCACCAGCATATTGCATCTTAGACAGTGCAGATCTAAGGTTTTTTGTATGTGCGAATTTATTTCTTTAGTATGGGTAACAAACGAAATTGTTCCCGTATTAAGCAACGCAGAACTGGCAATATTTTGACAGAATGGAAGGTTTTAAATACTTATGGTTTAGTATCGCTTCCAAAATAGGCTGCATTACCATCACCGATCCCGGAGGAGCCACAAACCTCGCCGTTAGGAGCAGTCCAGCCTATCCAGGAGGAGCCACCAACCTCGCCGTTAGTCAAGCGTATCCCGGAGGAACAACCAACCTCGCCGTTAGGAGCAGTCCAGCATATCCCGGAGGAGCCATCAACCCCAGTGTTTCTGGAGGAGTTACCACAGGTAGATGGAATGAAAAATCTCACTGGTAGGCGAATCGTAGACATAAACTACTTTTTTAGTCAATTTAAAACTATGAGTAACCATGGTGAAAAGTTGGGTTGCACGTTGAAAAACATGATTTTTCAAAAAGAACTCTATCAAGGCTTAAGATCAGGTTTCCTATTTAAATGCAGTATGTGCAGCATTGATTATATTCTATGGAGTGAAGGTGAAAGCAAAATATCGATGAACATAAATGAAGCAGCAGTAGCGGCAGTAATGAGCACAGGAGGTGGATACGCAACGTTGAATCAAATGTTGTCGGGGTTTGACGTCCACTGTATGGCTGCCACAACGTATGACAGAATCCACGAGAGGGTGGCCAGAGGCTAGGAGGATACGGCACTGGAGGAGATGAAGGCTGCAGCGGCTGAGGAGGTGAGACTTGCGAGGGAGCGAGGAGACGTGGACAGCTACGGAGTTCCTCTGCTGACGGTCGTCACTGATGCCAGCTGGGCCAAGCGATCTTACCGCAACAACTAAAACAGTCTGTCTGGAGTGGTAAGTAGGCCCTACTGTAACTGTTTTGTACTTGCTATTATAATTATTGACACTTTTCATTCAGCTGTATCATACCTTAATTTTTAGAACTGTAAAATTAACACAATGAGTGCGGGGTACGTTAATTAACGTAGTGCCACAGTGGCACTGGTGGCGGCCTACGTTAATTTACGTAGCGCTCCTGCCAAAAACATAATGGTTCAGTGCGGGCTTAGCCATTGCTGTGAGAGGTTGATTCGCTCACCGCCTGTTGTGCCCGTCCATGTGCTCAATTCGGGGTAGTTCGTTTCCTGGTCTGCCATTTTTAAGGGGTGGGGAGGGCAGCTGCGCGTGCAGAGGCCTGCGTAATATTACGTAGCACTCCCAGATTGTGTAACATTAATTCATTCGTTTAGTGTGGGCTTTAGCCACTGCCGGGAAAGGTTATGATTGCTCGCCGCTTATTGGTGCAGTCCATGTCCTCGGTTCACGGACGATCGTTTGCCAGTTTCCCCGGGGCGCGCAGTGCACGAAGTAATTAGGGTTTCACGGAGTTCTATTGTTATTTTTTGTATCATTTGTGCAATGGAGCAGGATAATGAGGACGAATTGTTGGAGAACGTGTATTATGATGATTTAAACGACTTCGATGAGAGTTTTGACAGTCATGAGTGACGCTCTCCAGCACCACCGGCGGACTACGTTAATTTATGAACCGTAAATGACGTCATGAAATTTGACAAAAAGTAAATGCCTAGACAAGTTTTGATGACTTTTTTGGTACACCATTATATAGATTTTCAGCACTCAACGTGTTAATAAGCATCATTACTACTCAATCTCTTGTTGTCAACTGTTAATAACGATTAGACTCGATTTGGTGCTTCCCGTGATGTTTGCAAGAACATTGAAATTTTGTCATTTTCTTAATATTTTGCTTATAACTCCGAAACCTTGCGTATTTCTAAATATATATAATTTACAAAATTAAGGTAGGAACAATATCCTACAAATTGCTTACATAAATGTTTTGGTTACTACCAACGACAATGTAACTATAGCTATTTGAAAATTGTCAAAATGAGGCTATACGTTTTATAGAATACAGTTATTTAACATTACTTCTCATTTAAACAACACTTTGCTCATTGCTATAAGTATAACTCGATATATATAAATTGCATTTTTATCAATCTGCACGAAATCAGCCTGTTTTTTGTTCTCTCAATAGTACCAAAACCGATTCTTTTTTGTCCTAGGACTGAATAATCAGCTGGAGAATTTTTAAGGTCCTAGGACTGAAAAGTCAGCTGTTTGCTAAGTATATATTACTAGGAATACGCTCCGATGTCCGTCCCGTACAAGAATTTTTTACTCACTTTTTGAGTTATTAGGTGACGCTTTGTTTTTGAGGGAGAGGTGAGAAAAATTCATTACGCACACAGGTGGCAAGCCTGTAGTGTGGGGCTCCCCTAAAAACGGGTTTACCCACTAAAAAACCTCGCCTCTACTCTTTAGGATTCTAACCTGGAGTTGTTTATTACATTACGTCAGGCTAGGCCTAAATTTGGCTTATGCCCGTGGGGCTCACTCCTTATCCAGCCACTCGATCAAGGGATCTGGGCCACTTCGCCGTCCAGATCGGTTTCTTTTCCAGGAGGATGCCCCGGACGAACTGTGATAAACAATCCCAGTTGCCCTCATCCTCCAAGATCTTTTGGCAGACCGAAATCCACCAAAAATGCACCAAAAAATTTGTGTGGCCTTCAGGCGGGGCCCTTCCCAACGGGGGCAGCGGAAGAATGTGTGTTCCGCATCGTCGGGAACGCCCGAGCAATAAATGCAGTCTGGTGAACCGGTCTTGCCCATCCGGTTCAGGTACGACCGAGATAGCCGTGAATTGTCAAGAATTGGCCGCCGTTCCACCCATGGTTGGAAGTGCTTGATAAGTCGCGCAGTCCATCGTCCTCGGGTGTCGTGCTCCCAGCTGTGTTCCCACTGCTGGAAGGTTCTGGAGCGCTCTTCTGTTCTTGCCGTGTTCTTTTAATCTAGCCTTGTCTCTGATAAATTGCCTTTTTCTCTCCTGCCAAGAGCTTGACAGGGATAACTCCGGCGACCACCAGGACGGCAGGCTCGGACACTGTCCGGTAGGCAGAACACATCCCGAGCGCCGCTCGACGTTGAACCCGGGCGAGTCGCAACCTGTACTACTCTTTATCGAGAGCGTCTGCCTACACCTCTGCTCCATAAAAAAGCACGGACTGAACCGCGGACATCAACAGACGTCTTCTGTCGAATCGTGGAACCCCGACATTGGCCATCAGCCTACTAAGGTACGTGACTACCTTAGCGGCCTTGTCCGCCGTACGGAATATCTGATCCCTCCAGCTTAACTTGGTGTCCACCATAATCCCGAAGTACTTAGCAGCACGAGTTGATTGGACCACCTCCCTTCCCACTTGGAACGGAACGACGGTGACCATCCTCTTCTTCGTAAGGATCACAATCTCCGTCTTACGGAGAGCAAGCGAGATACCGTGATCGGACATCCATGTGTTGATGTGTTGTTGACACGCATGACTCGGTTCAACTTTAGTTGGGTCAGCTCAACGTTGCGTGCAACAATGAGAGCTGCGACATCATCGGCGTACCCAACCAAAGTGGTTTCCTCAGGCATCTCCGACCTCAGGAGGCTGTCATAGGCAACGTTCCAGAGATCCTGGCCGAGTATTGAATCTTGCGCGGCACCAGAAGTGACTTCCATCGTCCACGTTCCGTCCCTTGTGTCGTAAATCAGGCTTCGGGACTTCGCTTTCAATTGACATTTTATGTTTGGTCAGGTTGGTGTCCACGAAATTTTCGATTTCCCGCCGTGAATTATCGATCTGGTCAATGACATTTGTTTGAAACTGAACAATGCTGTTGGTTTGTTCCAATTGAGTAGATTTTAGTTCGTCTAATTCATGGCGAAATTCATTTTGAGTGGTTCTAATATCTTGGATTTGGTGTTGGAGCATGTTGTAGCAAGTTTTAATTTCGTTACTTAGTTTGGCATCCGTCTCATCCAATTTTGCATTAGTCTCTTCGAACTTTGCATTTAGTTCAAATCTAGTTTCGTCCATTTTGTTATTTAATTCAGCTTTAGTTTCTTCCATTTTAGATTTAGTCTCGGCAATCTGGTAATTTAGTTCAAATTTAGTTTCAGTAATTTTGTCATTTATTTCTGACTTAGTTTCGTCCATCTTTAAATTCAACTGTTGTAAATAAGTGAGAATAGTGTTAAAATCAGGTTGTGTATTAGTGTCGTGATTTGTTGTTCCTGACTGGGTTTTACTGTTTTGTGAGGGAGATGGAATATTATGGTCGCTTGTGTCGCTCGATGTAGTGTGTGTGTCCGCTGTGCGTGCTGGTGTCATGTTGAATTCGACGTTCTCGTCGGGTCCGCTCGGTTTCTCAGACTGATTTGCGTCCGCGGGAAATCCATTTTTTGTTGGGTTGGCACACTTGCGGCGTATCGGTAGACAGCTGATTGTCGACACAGGAGTCTGAAGGAACGGTCGTCGATTGGCTGGTAGGAGTGACGTCACGGCTAGTTTCTGTCGCTAGGGCAACGGTGATCATCCGGTCGATCTATCGAACTCATCGTAATCGGATAACGCTTAGGCCTTACGTAAATTATAAGAGTTTTGCATTAATTATTTACGGAATTTGGGGGTAACAATTCTAATGGGATGTGGATTTCTTAATGACTAATATTCTTACTTAGATTACTTAAGCTAACCTACTTATTTAAGAGTTGCAATATCTATTTTAATTGAGGTTGCTTGCCAGTACGTTGGGCGCCATTTTGCAATTGTACAGGCCGTTGCACGAGACGTGAGACAGTCCGCGCATGGGGGAGGGGAACAAGAGGGCTGGGAGGGGAATGGAGTAGGAGTGGGAGGGGCAGCCAACTGTGTACTAGCCTGGCTGCGCACATTCGCCAAATTGTCCTAGCTTTGATTTCCATATTATATAACCATTAAACATGTTAGAAAAACCACAAAGTAATAATACAATACAGCTGAACCATAATTAAGAATAACGATAAACAGTTATTGATATTCAGTTGATTCAAATTCAATGTTTCACTGACTATTATTGAGTCAATGTTTTTAGGATGTTTTTAGCGAACGAAAACTGACAAGAGCTAACAGCTGACTGACGGTGCTGCACTCTAGCGGCGAGTGGGCGCGCATGCGCAATTGCCTCTTTTGCTCCCGCGCATCTGGTACACTGTCTCACGTCTCATGCAAACCACCTGTACACACACTGTCGGTCTATGTTATTGCGATGCGATAGTTCATATTGTTCTTACTTGAAGGGGATCGCCATGTTGGCTGCTCTTAACGTTAGAAAAGTGTTTGTTTATAATGAAAAATATCTTAGAATAATGGATATACTTAATAAAAAATTTGATAAATACTATTTTGTCTCTTGATTGGTAATGGTGTTTATATATATCTATCTGTTTTTATCTGTATCGTGCTATTTCCAGGTCAACTTGATGGGTAAGCTAATCTAGGCTAATATGATATCTAGGCCTATGAAATAATAAGACTATTTTGTTACAACAATTTAAATTTATTACCTATCTGAAATACAATTCTAATTTAAATTTATGCTTGATTATTTATAAATTATAATGGATACTAAATGATGTGAGTAATTTCAGTCCTTTTATCTCTTGCTTCACAATTATAGTTAAATAAATGTCTATCAGCTGGGTTTAACAATGGAATACATTCAGACTCTTTCTCAGGGAGGGGAACTCGTGCTGACAAGCAAACTCAATTTTTATATTCAATTTAGAAATAGAAATTAATATCATGGATAAATTTTGAATCTTTAAAAGAATGTTAATTGTTCACAAATGTTAGGGATAAAATACAGTTCAAGTCTATTGTATTCTTGTCACTATCTTGGGTATTGATGGATGTATGGGTGGATCTTACCAAAACTGCTCCAATGATTCTTCGCCCAGTACTATATATTTGGGAATAAATAAATTTAAAATGGGATTGAATTTAAATTGGTACTGTTTGGGCAATGTCCCTATTATTTGGAACTAGAATAAAGCTCTAGTCCAGACTGGGGAATTTATTAAAATGGAGGAACTGTGTCCTTATAAAATTTAGATGCTAACACTAGGAAGCTGGATCAAGAAGAAAGGTCAGTGGTGTCTCTCTGGGGTTCACACATGTTCTTCATTGTTGATTGTTAGGGGTTCACACATCTTGAAGCACAAACACTTAGCACAACACTGGGTAATGTGATTTTGATTAATTGGTAAATTTGGTTTTGAATATATATGTATATTATATAAAATGTTTTAATTTGTATTGCAACTCTTTTACACAATAAATAATTACTTAGGCTAGTGGGCATTTTATTGGGATATTTCTTTAATTTAAAATCATTTGATCATATTTTAAATGTATTTCGGATAAAATAATAAATTATTGATATTATGATAATTATGTTCTGAGGGGTGATAAGGTGGGATATTCTTATATACTAATATTAGCAAACAAAGTGATAACGCATAAAATCATCTTGGTTTAATACTGAATTACCATCTGGTCTCCATTAGCTACTCATTGAATTAAATCTAATAACGATATTAAACAAATAACACATAACTTATACTAAAATAATGGATGTGGCGAATGAAACATTACACTCTTAAAGACTACATTTGTCAATAACCTAAAAAGTAATCTAATTTTTTTAACTTGCTTTAAAATGACTTTATTACATTTATTTTGACATACCAAAGGGCTATTATATATATTATTATTTGCAATAAAATATAATTTTAGTACCCAGTTTTTTTTCTTTTTTCATTTTAACACTAAATATAGGCTATAATGTTAAAATAAAAATAGATGGAAAAATGGGGTACTCAATATGTCTTTTTATTACTTATAATAAAATATAAAAAATATATTTTATATAGGTAATTATGCATTTTCCGGTACCACCTCAGAGATTGATTTTTTTTTTTTCAAAATAATCGAAGTTTGACGCTGATTCTGAAAATGATAGTTTTTTCCGCGCAAAACGTCGGAAAACCCCGGAAAATCGGAAAAATGGAAAAACACTTTTTGTCCCGAAATCGATCATGTGGGTATTAAAATTAACCGGAAAAGCGAGCAGAACAAGAATATGGAAGAATTTTCAAGATCCGACGGAAAACAAACGAGTTACGACCGGAAAAGCGTCTGAAAATCGGTATTTTTGGAGTTTATTTGTGTTGTGACCTTATTAAAAGTATACATTTTCTTAAGGAAAATTAAATTTACCACATTGTTAGTCTCCTGACATTTTTTACTAACATCAGTAGTCATTGAGATATTGGGCTGTAAAAATTTAAAAAGTGGAAAATTATAATACTTTCTCCTATAAACTAATTATTTCAAAATGGCGTCTATTTTTTTCAAAGCTTAATAGCTTAAAACCGATAATTTTTATAACAAGTTTTAAGCTGAAAAAATATAAAGATAAAAGATAATAAAACAACTACTGTTAGTCAAATAATTTTAATCATAGCTTTGTCAAAGAAATTACAGAGATATGCAAAATTCACAAACACGCTTAAAAGTCTTTGTATATGTCACTGCTTTATGTCTGCTCTTATGCTCTCAGGCATATTTGTCTTGCCAAGTAACAGCTAGCAGAGCCCATTGAAGTACTCGGTAAACAAGTCTCTTACAGCTAAACCATTGCAACGACCACCTACTGATGTTGTTTCTTCAAACTCAACCATTTCACAAGTCAACGAGTCTTCAAAGATGAATCCATCTCTCTTCTTAACGTAGTTGTGCAGTACACAGCATCACTGTATGATTGTGGTTGCAAACTCTGGACTTACTAAAATTACAGAATGCATTACGCGCCATTTGTTGCTTAAAATTCCAAAGGCACATTCAACTGTACGCCTGGCTCTGCAGTGCCTGTAGTTGTATACCCGTCTTTCCTTTGTTAATGTTTTCTTAGGGTATGGGCGCATTACGCGTCTTGACAGCCCAAAGGCTTCGTCACCAAGAAGTACAAATGGAACTGCTTGTCCACCCGAGGGTAAAGGTTTTTCTGCTGGTATCTCGAGTTGATCAGATTTGAGTCGTTGGTAAAAGTTAGAGTTCTTGAAGATGGTGGAATCACCCTCACGACCGTACGCACCGACATCAATTGCTGTGAAGTTGTATTGTGCGTCACTTACAGCTAGCAACACGACTGAAAAGAAGTGTTTTTAGTTGTAGTACAACGATCCGAATTTGGAGGGCATTTCATGCGTACATGCTTGCCATCTACCGCCCCAATGCAATTGGGGTAGTTGCACAACTTCTCGTACTCCCTGGCTTTTTCAAGCCACATGTCTGTTGTAGGTGGTGGCATTTCTGTTGGCTGCAATGCTTTCCAAATAGCTTCACAAGTTTCTTTGACAATTTGTCTGATTGTATTCCTAGATACTTGGAATTCATTTTCAATAGCACCAAAATGCGATCCAGTAGCCAGATACCTAAAATACCCCCCGTCGCAGCAGACCTGCGTACTCAGCGAATTTCCAAATTAGTTATATTAATTTTGACCAGATAAACCTGTAAACAAAATTTCATCACGTGCTCCTAAATAGGAAAATAAATGTCTAGTCTCTTTATGATAAATATAGGGAAAGAGTATGCAGGTATGCTGCCATGGCTAACACTAAAAGTAGGTTTTTAGCATAAAAAAAAATTATTTCGACCATATGAAGCCATACACTAAGTTTCATCTATATCTGTCCGTAAATAAAGGAGTTTGCCTATTTTCCATATGATTAACATGGGAAAAGAGTATGCAGGTTTGCTGCCATGATAAGTTCAAAACCAGGTTTTTTAACATAAATGGTTGAATCTCAACCAAATGAAGCTGATTACCAAGTTTCATCCAACAATATTGGTTAGTAAGTGAAATATTAACACATCCTTATTCTTGTACCAAAGGGCCTAGACGGTACACAATTTGAGATAATTTGAAATTATAGCCTCACAGTATATGTGTTCCTCAGTTGGCTAAGATGTTGAGAGAGCAAAGGGGTGAACATTAAAATAAAAGTGCCAACATGTTCAACAAAGCAATGTATTAAATCTTCTGAACTTCAGTAAAATTAATCATAAACATCTTGATACTCTGACATGAAATAATCTTCTTAAAACTACAGTAATTAATCATTTCATTAAAATAATATTATGTCCCAAACCATAAATTATGATTGTGGCTTACTGTACTGTACATGGGTTGACACCATACCAAAGGAAATGTTCCCTTAGCCTCAGAAACTCGTATTTTCTATGAGTGAGTACAGGCATTAACGGTATCAACCCTATCAATGAAAATTCGTTTCACCTCTCTTTCAAACAGAAAGGTTTGCAACCTCGCAAAACAAAATAACTCAACTTGAATCTGGTGTTGTATATATGACAATTGTTTCATTTCCAAATTATTTTTCTTAACTAAATAAATTAAATATCAGTACAAAATTCTCCCCCTACCAAATGAAAAATTATTTGAAATGAACAACTATGACTCTTACTCTGAATATGTACAATTTTTACAAAGATACAAAGTTTATTAACAAAAGAAAACTTTGAAATTAATTACAAGCATTTGAATTTTTCCCGCCTGTCCGTTAGTTCCTTGAAAATCCAACAGGTTGCATGGGCATGCACTTTGACTATTTGAACACCGGTTTTCCCTAAAAGAGAAAGCGGAAATGACCAAGATAATTTTAGCATCGTCTCTGTACGTCTGTATGTCTGTCAGTATGTCAGTCGAGTTCGAAACTCAATAAGTAGTGCGTGTCGGTTTGTGTGTCGTGTGTGTCATATCCTTTTTCGTTTCGTGTCGTGTGTTTTTGTTTTTTTGCGTGTTCGTGTGTGAAGTGTCAAGTGTAAAATAGTGCAGTGATGTGAAAAAGTGACCTAAAACTAACCATTTATTCCACATACAACAAAGATTCATTCAACATTCGTCGGGCCCAACTCATTTATTCACACAATCATACGTTCATTCATAACCGCATTTAAACTTACATTCGATCTCCTAAATTGGATGCTAAATTATCTTTTATCAACAATACCAAAACCTTTTTTTTTATTTTTAACATAACAAATATTTATTGTTCATTTCCCCAAATTTTCAAGAAATACAATGCGTTTCCCAATTTAACTTGCATGCTCAGTAAAACCGGTTTTTTCAGGTGGAAGTATATAATGCCATGGAATTTCCACCTCATAAACATTTAAAACGTTTTACTTAACTCCTAATTTTAAACATTTCCAAATTTCAAGTCTATAATATGCGTTTTTCTTACATCCATCAAATTGTCTACTTTCTGAACTAAAACAGTAACGTCCGTAAAAAAAATAAATTATTCTGTATGGTCCAATATATTTCAACGCTAATTTCTTGCTGAACTGCTTGACCTTGAAACTCAGATAATGCGTCTTGATGTATACAATTTGATTTAACTTGAAAGGATGTCTGCTCCTGGGGTCTTGATACTTGATTCTTCTCCGATTATTGACAACGCTCTTCTTAACATTATTTATAGCTCTTCTTAAATTTTCTTTCCTTTCGTCTAAACTGGTGCGTTCCGATATGAAGTCGTTAATGTCCCATAAATTTGACAATGCCGTGTTGGGTTCGTGATTGAACATTAGTTGAAAAGGCGTGTATCCGACTGAAGAATTTTTAGCTGTATTTAAACTTGCTTGTACATAACCTATTTCTTTGTCCCATTCAGTTTGATTATCGTGATAAAAACAGCGTAACAATGTGCTCACACATCTAATTACTCTTTCACTTCTATTTCCGGAAGGCCGATAAGATGCGAGACGTCTATGCTGAATAAAATTCTTAAACATGAATATCTTGAATTCCTTGGAAATAAAATATGATGCGTTATCTGATACAATTACTCTGGGAGCAGAAAAGTGCGTGAAAACATTTTGCAGCTTGTCGATAATTAATCTTGAGTTAGAATCTCGGAGAGCGTATAACCAAACAAATCTGCTAAAACCATCCACAATCACAAGTAGATATTTGTTTCCGCCTTTTGTCCTTGGAAGAGGTCCTAATATATCAATAAAAATCGTATCCATAGTCTTTTCAATGGGCAAAGAAATCAATTTTCCTTCATATTTGCGCTGAGAAGTTTTAGACATCGTACATATCTTGCATTGTTTGACTTTATTTCTTACAATTTGGTCTAGATTCGGGTTATAAAAATATTCATTAATTTTGCCTTGGGTTCTAGAAATTCCCAAATGACCTCCAAATACAGTATTGTGGTAAAATGTATACACTAAATTTATCAATTTATCGGGCAGATAAATTCGAGCTTTTCTCTTGCTGTTTTTATACATTAAAAGGTCCTTTTTTAGAAAATAACAAAGCTGATTTGTCCCAGCCTTAACGCTAGCAATAATTTCTTGACATTTCGGATCCTTATCTTGATGCGTTTTCAGATCAGTAAAGGCTAATGGTATTTCATTTACCATGTTACAAAAATAGTCATTACTAATTTTTCTTACTTCTTCTTTATCTAAATTACTATTTACATTATTTACATTCGACCGGGATTTTTTATTTTTCCCTTAATTGCTTTTTCTCTCACAGCATTTAATTCTCGATTAGTCTCAGAGACCTTTGACATTTCAAGCTGTCTGTCATTTTTCGGATCATCTTCATACAAACGAGACAATGCGTCGGCAAGTACATTTTCACTGCCCTTACGGTGTTGCACAGTGAACGGCAGGTTTAATAATCTTTCCACCCATCGAGATAGCCGCCCTAATTTGCGCTTCGAATTTAAAACATAGCTTAGCGCTTGATTGTCAGTAATAAGAGTGAAAGGCTGCACTTCGAGATATTCGTGCCATTTTTCAATGCATAATATGACACTATACGCTTCTTTCTCGTATATGCTGTACTTCAATTCCGCCTCGGTGAATTTCTTGGAATAATATGCAATAGGCATTAAATCTTGATTTTCATTATACTGCAATAAAACTCCGCCAGCTCCTATCATAGATGCGTCGGTTTGTAAAATGAATGGTTTCGTAAAATCAGCCAACTGTAAGATCGGTGGGTTCGAAATTATGTTCTTCAAATTGTCGAAAGCTTTCTGACATTCTTCGCACCATTTAAATTTCACACCTTTTCGTTTGAGCCGATGTAGTGGCGCGCATATCTCCGCATAGTGTGGTATGTATTTTAACCAATACGAACACATGCCAGTAAATTGCCGGACCTGTTTCACATTTTTGGGAATGGGAAAATTTTTAATACTCGTGGTTCTCTCCGGATCTATGGCAATAGTGTTTTCCTTAATTATGTGTCCCAGAAAACTTATTTCTTTACAAAAGAATTTTGCCTTTTCAACGTTAGCAGTTAATTTATACTTGCTTAATATACCAATCACATTTCGAATATGCTCCAAGTGAGATTCCTTATTTGGACTGTAAACAACAATGTCATCGCAGAAATTGATTAGATATTTAAATTTAATCTCCTTGAAAATTCTGTCTTGTATACCAAAACATAAGTAGTGCAGAAATAGGGGAGCTGGGCCAGTTCAAGGTCACCCGAGCGATGACGTCATCGAGGTCAATGACCTCACCGATGACGTCATCGATGACGTCATCGATGACGCAATGGATGACGTCATTACCAATGACGTCACTTCCTTGACGTCACACCCATGACGTCACAGAAATGACGTGCTGATGACGTCATCACCCCTTACATCACCAAGATGACGTCATCGATGTCACAAAGGTCAAGGTCACGCTGAAACCTAAAATTTTTTGGCACTTTTGCTGTTTCTCGCACTACGCTCCGAGTTTCAGTCACAGTTACCGTGACCTTGAAGACTTGGAGCGAAATTAGATGAGAAACAGCAAAAGTGCTATGAAATCCCAAAGTTTGCAACGTGACTCTGCCTAAACCGTCATGTGACACCGCTCGGGTGACCTTGAACAGACCCAGCCCCCCTACTTTAACCACTACTGCAACCGCGATGTGCACCCTATGACAGACACCGAGCGACTGACTGTCCGGCTCCGCGCACTCTAGGTATATGGGAAGTGGTGGGGGAATTGCGATGACTCTGGGAAAGTTAAAAAATGCCAAGTCAGGTAGCACTGTTTCGGTGCTACCTTAAATTTACATGTTAAAGTGTGATGACCTTGAGGTTGACAGTAAACTTGAGACTTAGGAATGTTTTTAAAGATGTATCTAAAGAATCTTCAGATTTGAGTCAACACTTAGAAAAAATTTACTCTTAGTACAACTGTTTAATGTGTATTTGCCAGAGTTTAAGAACAGTTATTTGCCAGAACTGCAATGACCTTGGGAAACTTTTAAATCTCAAGCAAGGGAGCACCGTTTTGGTGCTACCTTAATTGTACATGTTTATTAGTTGGAGTTAAAGTGTGATGACCTTGAGACTGTGTTTCAAAGATTTATCCAAAGTACCTCCAGGTTTGAGCCAACACTTAGAAAAATTACTCTTTGTACAACAATTTGATGTTGTTTCCATAGTTTAAGTGTGCTGACCTTGAACTGGTTAAAATGAAAACTTTAATTCAAAACCGCACAGCGGAGTGCATGATACAGATGTGCACCCCATGACAGTCGGCGAGCGACTGACTCTCAGACCTTGTGTACTCTAGGCATATGGGAAGTGGTGGGGGAAATCTCAAGGTCATACAAACGGAGTTTTAAAAAAGTGAAAGAGTAGAGAGACTACTCTACTCTTCAGAGTTAAAGTTGTCTTGGTAGGACAATTCGATGTTGTTCCAGAGTTAAAGTGTGACGACCTTGTGCATAAGAGTTAAAGTTTTCTTAGTAAGACAATTGGATATCGTCCCAGAGTTAAAGTGTGATGACCTTGAGGTTGACTGTAAACTTGGGACTTAGGATTGTCTTTAAAATGTATGCAAAGAATCTTCAGATTTGAGTCAACACTTAGAAAAATTTACTCTTAGTACAACTGCTTAATGTGTATTTGCCAGAGTTTAAGTGTGATGACCTTGAGTCAAAACACAGAAATACTACAAGTCGATGCCATTCCAGAGCTAAAGTGTGGTGACCTTGAGTAAAAATATAGAAATATCCAAGCCATGTTCGTCCAAAGGTAAAGTGTAATAACCCTGAGTGAAAAACTTGTAAAACACTTACATGTACAGAGTTGGAGAACAGCGATGCTTACCGCATGCAAGCCTGAGACACACTGGCTGAGCACCGTAGCGTAGCGTAGGGACTCGACTATGGTGGGGGTACTGCCAATACTTAGAGTAGAAGTGTAGTGGGTGACCTTGAACCACCCCTGAGGGGTGCACCCCCCCCCGTCACCATTTTTTGAGGGGCGGACCCCCCCCCCCCCCCCCGAGGGGCGAACCCCGCCCCCGCCCCTCTGGACTTAGAATATTTTCGTAGATGTAAATGAAGTACATCCAGGTTTGAGCCAACACTTAGAAAATTTTACATTTTACTTTTATGAGACACTCAGACTTAGAGTATAAGTGTAGTGGGTCACTTTGAACCAGACTTAGAGTAGAAGTGTAGTCGGTGACCTTGAACCACCCCCGAGGGGCAGACCCCCCCCCCCCCCCGTCTCCATTTTCTGGGGGGCGGACCCCCCCCCGTCTCCATTTTTTGGGGGGCGGGATCCCCCCCAGGGGCGAACCCCCCCCCCCCCGGTCACCATTTTTTGGGGGGCGGACCCCCCCCCCGAGGGGCGAACCCCGCCCCCGCCCCTCTGGACTTAGAATATTTTCGTAGATGTAAATGGAGTACATCCAGGTTTGAGCCAACACTTAGAAAATTTTACATTTTACTTTTATGAGACACTCAGACTTAGAGTATAAGTGTAGTCGGTGACCTTGAACCACCCCCGAGGGGCGGACCCCCCCCCCCCATTTTTTGGGGGGCGGACCCCCCCCCAGGGGCGAACCCCCCCCCCCCGGTCTCCATTTTTTGGGGGGCGGAACCCCCCCCCCCCCCCGAGGGGCGACCCCCCCCCCCCGAGGGGCGAACCCCGCCCCCGCCCCATGCTGGCCGCCTCCGCCCCATGACGTAGTGCCGTGGGGCGACCGGTGGGGATATAAGGCGGCCCGGCCACAGCCGCCTCGCAGTCCGCTCCCGAGCGTTGAACGTGAACGATCGGGACGGACCGCCATGGGCATCACTAAACACTGAAAGGCGCCTTCACTGTTTAGCGAAGTCTAATGTAACTTTAAGACTTGTATTAGTTTTAAGACCTGTATTAGTTTTAAGACTTGTATTAGTTTTAAGACTTGTATTAGTTTTAAGACTTGTATTAGTTTTAAGATTCGTATTAGTTTTAAGACTTGTATTATTCCTAAGATATTGTGCTTGCGTTCTGGTGTTAAGAATTGTTTTATACTTGTAACCTATGTGTTTAATGTGTTTAATGTGTTTAATATGTATAAGCTTGTTCCAGTATTTACCATGTTGAGCTCAACTCATCCCGTAAGTATATTATATTACAGAATAAGTACTCCCCCTTGAGCTTGTTTCACAGCTCAAATTAAATTTAAATTCAGGGAACGGGAGTAGGCCCCCGTGTAAAATTATTTTATACCAACGTTAGCATGGGTCCTCTCAGGCATGCAAAATTGCGGCTGGGTTTGGGACTCGGTCCGTTTGTACGCTGGCATGCAGACCACAGCTGTGGCCAATTTGCGGCGGCCTCTGCACTCGGACCGAGGACGTAAGCCACTAGGGCTGTCCTCAACCTCTCTCAAAATTATGTAAATGAAACTTTGTTAGCTATTTGAGTTTTTGTCCCCAAACTTATTCTGTAATACTTCTTTATATGTGTTTATTTATTAATTTATCCTGTGTGTTATATTTATTTAATATGTATACGCTTGTTTTAGCACTCCCCCTTGAGCTTTTTTCACAGCTCAAATTAAATTTTAAAGTTAGGGAACGGGAGTAGGCCCCCGTGTAAAATTATTTTATACCAACGTTAGCATGGGTCCTCTCAGGCATGCACTATTGCGGCTGGGTTTGGGACTCGGTCCGTTTGTACGCTGACATGCAGACCACAGCTGTGGCCAATTTGCGGTGGCCTCTGCACTCGGACCGAGGACGTAAGCCACTAGGGCTGTCCTCAACCTCTTGTTTCCCTTCTGGAAACTCAAAATTATGTAAATGAATCTTTGTTAGCTATTTGTGTTTTTTAGTCCCCAAGGCCCCCGAACATTCGTGGTTCGCCATGGATGTACGGGGTCCGAAATTTTTTAATGTTCGTGTGGCCTTGACCTAGTAACGAGTTATAAAAATTTATTGCATTGCTAAACTTAAATATTAAAAATAGGGAACGGGAGTAGGCCCCCGTGTAAAATCATTTTATACCAACGCTAGCATGGGTCCTCTCAAGCATGCAAAAGGTTGCGGCTGGGTTGGGAACCGGTCCGTTTGTACGCTGGCAGGCAAAAGGTTGCGGCGGCCTCTGCACTCGGACCGAGGACGTAAAGCCACTAGGGCTGTCCTCAACCTCTCTCAAAATTATGTAAATGAATCTTTGTTAGCTATTGAAAAAGTTAGCAATGCAGTAAATGTTTAAAACTCTTGCGTGGTGAAGGTCAGACAACATTGGATGTTTGCTGTTGTCATAGTTGGGTCTCTTAGGAGGCTTCAGCGATGACAACCTAAATGCCCCAGGTGGGGCTTTATTTTTTAAAATTTTTTCGTGTCCTTGACCTAAATTCCTAACGGTTAGGTATTACTAACATACAAGTCTGCTGTTGTCCATAGTTGGGTCTCTTCGGAGGCTACAGCGATGGCAACCTAAATGCCCCAGGTGGGGCTTTATTTTTTTAAAGTTTTTTAGTGACCTTGACCTAAATATAGTAAAGCCTCGTCTCCATTTTTTAGGGGGAGACTCAGACTTAGAGTAGAAGTGTAGTCGGTGAACCACCCCTGAGGGGCGAACCCCCCCCCCCCCCAAGGGGCGAGCCCCACCCCCGCCCCTCTGGACTTAGATTATTTTCGTAGATGTAAATGAAGTACCTCCAGGTTTGAGCCAACACTTAGAAAATTTTACTTTTATCTGAGACACTCAGACTTAGAGTAGAAGTGTAGTCGGTGAACCCCCCCCCCCCCCGTCTCCATTTCTTGAGGGGTGGACCCCCCCCCCCTCAGGGGCGAGCCCCGCCCCCGCCCCTCTGGACTTAGAATATTTTCGTAGATGTAAATGAAGTACCTCGAGGTTTGAGCCAACACTTAGAAAATTTTACTTCTTCTGAGACACTCAGACTTAGAGTAGAAGTGTAGTTGGTGACCTTGAACCACCCCTGAGGGGTGGACCCCCCCCCCCGTCTCCATTTTGTTTTGGGCGCCCCCCCCCCCTCAGGGGCGAGCCCCGCCCCCGCCCCTCTGGACTTAGAATATTTTCGTAGATGTAAATGAAGTACCTCGAGGTTTGAGCCAACACTTAGAAAATTTTACTTTTCTGAGACACTCAGACTTAGAGTAGAAGTGTAGTCGGTGAACCCCCCCCCCCGCATCCGCCCCCACCCCTCTGGACTTAGAATATTTCCGTAGATGTAAATGAAGTACCTACAGGTTTGAGCCAACACTTAGAAAACTTTACTGTTGGTATATTGGTATAGCAGTTCGATGGTTCGCTAGAGTTTAAGTCCGCTGACCTAGAAGTTGAAGTAGAGGGTGACCTTGGACTGAGACAAGAAGTAATCGTGTGGGTACGAATAAAACCCGCAATGGTTGCAGTACAGATTGCATTTCTTATTAAAACCATCACAGGTTGTAAAAAAAACATGATAATTCCGTGACACTATTCATAATACTACATGTTTTATGAATATTACAGAGCAGTCAGTATTCCAGAAACCATTTATTAAATAAATTGTGTTTAAAACCTGATCTTTTAACAATTTATGGAATATAAACCTTATTTATCTAACTTAACGCTTGTTGATATATTTATTTAAAGTGTTTGTTTAAATCTATCTTAATCCAATGTTTTCCAACGGTGACCTTGACCTATAGTCCACTTTTCCCCCACCCCTCCATTGCTGTTATAAAAGGGCGCGGCCAAGTGTGCCGCTCATTATTTCGTGGACATTCACCGAGTGCACACTCAAAGCCAAACTGTAAAAATGGCCCTTTGCGATATTTGTGGTGAGTTTTTCCAAGACGAAGATATCTTTGTTTTACACCGAGAATTGCATCATGAAGAGGACAGAAAAGAAGAGATTGTAGAAAGTGAAGAAGACTTGAATGCGATTGATTGGTTTTTGGAAAACCACCAGAAGCAGATGGACGACTGGGATAGCTATCTACAGTTACACCGAGAATTGCATCATGAAGAGGACAGAAAAGAAGAGATTATAGTAAGTGAAGAAGACTTGAATGCGATTGATCGGTTTTTGGAAAACCCTCAGAAGCAGACGGACGACTGGGCTAGCTATCTACAGTTAATGCAAAGAAGAAGACCAAGTGTTATTCAATTTGCCGGAGCTGGACCATCTACAGCTGGAGGATTTACTCAAGAAGAGGAAATGGAAGAAGAAGATACGGAAGAAGAAGAAGTGGAAGATGTAAGACAACTGCGTACCCAAGAAGAGGATATGGAAGAAGAGGATACAGAAGAAGTGGAAGATATAAGACAACTGCGCACCACAGCCTTGCCAGGACCAGTTGTAACTCATTTCAAAATTAATAACGTGCAATTAGAATTGGAAAACTTTATAACACAAGCTAAAAAACTAGTTGTAAAAACATTGATGGAAGAATTGGCAAGATTGAACTTTATTAAATTTGGATTGGTGTTGGAGGCTATGTTTACTAATACCGATGGTGAAAATTCACCAAGAGCATTCATTGCTAAAAACCGAACCCTTACAACCACATCTGATATCAACGAAATTTTAGAAGAATGTTTGGTTGAACTGCTAGTGAAACTTCAAGAACATGAAGGAAGAGGATCCGGCTGGACGCTATCATCAATTGAAGGTATGGATGTGAGGGTTCACAAGCATGGATATGGTATGAGAGGAAGCAGCTTTATCCCTCTACCAAAGGTGATCCAAAATACTAAATCATGTATTAATGTGAAAAATGAGGATAATGAATGTTTCCGGTATGCAATGTTAGCAAAATATGTGGAAGACCATCCCTGTAGACCTAGCATAGCATACGAAGCTGTTCAACACCGCTATAACTTTCGAGGTATGTCGTATCCTGTTAGTCTTAATGATGTTGCTAAATTTGAAAGAAAAAACCCAGGAGTTTCAGTTAATGTGTTTGGTTTAGACGAATCAAATAACGTATACCCGTTACGAGTTACAAAGACTGAATGTCCAAATCATACAGATTTGTTACTATTAACCAAAGGTGAGATTTCACATTATGTCTATATCAAGAACTTTGAATCTTTGGTTGTACGACAAGTGACTAAAATGAATGTTAGGGTAACAGTGTGCAAGAGATGTTTTTGTTTCACATATAAAGAATTGAGACGTGGAGGATCGGAGTGGTTGTCGGAACACCAGCGGCTTTGCAATGACAACTATGAAGTGAAGATTAGTCTGCCACCACCATCTAGAGCATTTGTCCAGTTCAATAAAACAGTTCACCAATACCGGATTCCACTAGTTATCTATGCTGACTTTGAATCCACGTTAGTACCGCAGGAACTTCCGGATGGTGAAGTAACTAGAAGAACCAAATATCAATTGCATCAACCTAACAGTTTTTGCTTATTGGTGAAATCTACTTTACCTGAAGAACAATTGCAAGACTATGGCTTAACTTCCACTCCGATACTCTACCGTGGGGAAGAAGCTGCTAAGTATTTTGTAGACCAGTTGTATGACATTGCTGAAAAGGCGGAACGCTTATACGGTAATGTTTTACCCATGGAACCTTTGAACGAAAATCAACAAGAAGAATACATTTCAGCAACAAGATGTTATCTATGCAAGAAGAGATTCAGTGAAGAAAATCAAAAAGTAAGAGATCATGATCACCTCACAGGGTTATACAGAGGACCTGCTTGTAATTCATGCAATATAAATTACAAACTGCCGAACTTTATCCCTGTCGTGTTACACAATCTTAGCGGCTATGACTCCCACTTCATTATCCCAGAGTTAGGACGAGATGATGGAAAAATCGAAGTATTAGCTGAAACATTGGAGAAGTACATCAGTTTCTCAAAAACAGTAGGTAAAATTAAACTTCGCTTCGTAGACTCTTATAGATTTATGTCATCTAGTTTGAGCAAATTGTCTGAGAACCTAAGAAGAGAAGATCTAAAAGAAACCAGCAAAATTGTACCTGAAGATAAATTGGACTTAGTAATGCGTAAAGGAGTGTTCCCCTATGATTACATAACTTCTGCAGAAAAATTTGAAGAAACCAGTCTGCCACCGATTGAAGCCTTCAATAGCAAGTTAAATGAAAGTGCAATCACCGTTGAAGACTACAATCATGCTTGTAATGTTTGGAACCAACTAAACATTCAAACCTTAGGGGAATATTCCGACTTTTATATAAAATTGGATGTAACTCTGCTGTGCGATGTGATGGAAGAATTTCGGAACACCTGCTTCTCCGCCTATGGATTGGACCCTCTACACTCGTACACATCTCCAGGATTAGCATGGCAAGCTATGCTGAAGTCAACTAACTGTCGATTGGAGCTTCTCACAGACATTGATATGGTCCTCATGATCGAATCAGGTGTACGAGGTGGTTTGACTCAAGCTGTGACCAGACATGTTAAGGCCAACAACAAGTATATCCCCAACTTCGACGAGCAACAACCATCACTCTACCTTGGATATTTTGATGCGAACAACCTCTATGGTTGGGCGATGTCAAATCCACTTCCCTACGCAAACTTCAAGTGGATTGACCCGGCCACCATCGGTGACATATCACGGATTCCAAAAGATGGTCAAACAGGCTATATTTTGGACTGTGATTTTGAATATCCGGAACACCTTCACGACCATCATTACGACCTGCCTCTCCTAGCCAAGACTGAAGTTTCACCGACAGGAAGATGGCCCAAGCTGATGATGACCTTGGAGAATAAGAGTCGATATGTGGCACACTACTGGGTAGTTCAACAAGCACTTGAATTGGGCCTACGTATAGTGAAAATTCACAGAGCAATTGAATTCACCCAGTCTTGTTGGTTGAAACCATATATCGATTCCAACACTACAAGAAGAGCTGCAGCGACAACAGCATTTGAAAAGGACTTCTACAAATTAATGAACAACGCCATCTTTGGGAAGACCTTGGAGAACAAGAGAAAACACAAAAATGTAAAATTAGTGAGTGATCCTAGGAAATTGGAAAAATTAGTGCAAAAACCAAATTTCGGAACATCCATGATTATAAACGAAAATCTAGTTGCTGTCAGTATGAATAAAACAACGATAGTCATGGATCGTCCGTTATACATCGGTATGTCGATTTTGGATATAAGTAAAACCCTGATGTATGATTTCCATTATAACAAAATGGTTAAACACTACGGAAGGGACAACATTGGAGTCGCATACATGGATACTGACGCATTTATCTACTGGATAAAGACTTTGGACATGTATGAAGACCTAAGGACTTTTCCATACAAAGAAGATTTCGACTTTTCTGACTATCCGAAGAACCATCCAAATTACAATGAAAAGAATAAAAAAGTAATTGGAAAATTTAAAGATGAAGCAAATGGAATGCCTTTGGAGGAAATAGTTGCGCTGATGTCTAAATTATATTCCTTAAAGATGTATAAGGAAAATGACATACCGACAGTGAAGAAAGCTAAAGGAGTCAAAACAACGTACTTGAAGAAACATGTGACATTTGACCATTACAAGACCTGCTTGTTTGAAGATTCTACAATGTCTGCAACGTTTAACACTATCAGAAGCTTTAAACATGAGGTCTTCAGTGTCACTGAAGTTAAAAGAGCACTATCAGCTCGGGATGATAAAAGACACATTATGCCTGACAAAATTCACACTCTTCCTTTTGGTCACTACTCTCTAAACCCTATCAACTAGTAACCTATTCTTCGTCCTTCTGAAACTTCGCCCTTATTCCTTTCTCCTTCCGTAAAAAAATGGGGAACACGGCAAGTCCAATGCCGTGTTCCCCATTTTTTTACACAAGTTTGAATGACCTTGACCTATATATAAATGATGTGAATATTAAAGACAGCATTCATTGTGACTATACATGTGATACAAGAAACATTCAAACCTGCAATATGAAGGACTTGAAGCAAGAAATTGTCAACGAACTTCATAAACCTGCAAGAAGAAAGTTTCCACGAAGAAATACAGTGATAAAAGGAATAAATGATTTATATCAAGCGGATTTAATCGAAATGATTCCTTATAGTAAACAAAATAGAGGATTTAAATACATATTGACTATTATTAACTGTTTTTCAAAAATGGCGGATGCTTTACCACTAAAAGATAAAAGTGGTAAAAGTGTTACAAAAGCAATGGAAACAGCTATACAAAGAGACAAACATACTATAAAACATTTACAAACTGATGATGGAAAAGAATATTTTAATAAGAAATTTGCAAATTTAATGAAAAAACACAACATTAACCATTACTCAACCAATTCAGAGGTAAAAGCATCAATAATTGAAAGATTTAACAGAACTTTAAAAGTTGCGATGTATAAGATGTTTTCCAACAGAGGATCACACGTATGGATTGATATGTTACCAAAACTTATAAGCGATTACAATAACAAGTTTCATAGAACTATCGGTATGAAACCAAGCCAGGTGACTAATAAAAATGAAAAACTTGTATTAAAACGTATAAAAATGAATACTAAACCAAAAGTTGAAAAACTAAAGCCTAAAAGGTTTAATGTTGGTGATAAAGTGCGAATAAGCAAATACAAAGGTGTATTCAGTAAAAGATATCTTCCGAACTGGACAAATGAGGTATTTACTGTATTTAAGGTGCAACCTACAATACCAGAAACTTACATTTTAAAAGATAATAAAGGACAATTGCTGGAAGGAGGGTTTTATGGACATGAAATGTTAAAATCAACAGTAGGTGATGTATATCTAGTAGAAAAGGTGTTGCAACGGAAAAAAGATAAGGTTAAAGTACGATGGTTAGGATTTAATAAGACGGAAGATTCTTGGATACCTAAAAAGGATCTAATACAATGATAGAGCATCATTTTGGGTTGAACCATTACAAAGGATGGAGATAATACCGCAAAAAGACAATTTTACTATTAATAATATAGATGAACTCACAGTGGATGGTTCTCAATTCAATACTGGGAAACATGGTGTTTTGTTACCTAACACGGTGCGTTGTTTGGTTACCGATCCTTCCAATTGTGGAAAAACAAATGTAGTATTCAATTTGATTACAAACCCTAAAGGCTTACGTTTTAATAATTTATATGTATTTTCAAAGTCACTACAACAACCAAAATATCAGTTATTGGAACAAATACTCAATAATGTGCCTGAAGTTAAATATTTTAGATTTAACGCAAGCAAGAGTGTCATGCAACCGCAAGAGGCTAAACCATTCTCAGTATTCATATTTGACGATGTATCTTGTGAAAATCAAAATACAATAAGGAATTAATTCGCCATGGGTCGACATAACAACATAGATAGCATTTATATTGGTCAAACTTACAGCAAAATACCGAAACAGCTCATTAGAGACAATGCAAACATGTTAATTGTATTTAAACAGGATGAAACCAACCTAAAACACATATATTATGACCATGTCAGTGCGGATATGCCATTTGAACGATTTAAAGAGTTGTGTGGAAAGGCTTGGGGTGAAAAGTATGGGTTTTTAACAATTATAAAGGAACAACCGCTAAACAATGGTCGATACAGGATAGGATTTGATAAATTTATACTAATACACTGATCATGATGTAAAACATTCATTGTTGTACAACACGTCTTGCTACAAACATGGTTAACCAAGAAAAGTTAATAAAGGAAATAAAATCACTCAGTGATTCTATTCGGGATAAAAACAGAGCATTAAAATTAGGTATTAGCGAAAGGGAGAAATTTCTTGAATCTACTTTTAAACCTATTACTGAACCCTTGAAACAATTAAACAAAAAATTTGCTAAACCCGTTTTGGAAGGAGATGCAATTGCACCTATTACAAAGTTTGAAAGAGAAAATGTAAAATCAGAAGATTTTAGTGATGAAGACCCGGAATCCTCTACATATAGTGGTTTTACCGGCGGAGAACCCGAAAGAGAGCTAGAATCACCAGACTATAGTGGTATAAGAGAATTATATGAAGTAAAAGCTAAAAGAGGACATGAAGATGTATCAACTGCTAGTGAAGAGGAAAAAGAAGAAGAAGCAAGGGAAGGTCCGTCAAACATAAGCTTGATGGGTGAAAACATTCATAACAAAGGACCTTTAGGAAGGAAATACATGATAAAAATGTTAGCTGGAATAAATCCTAATAAAAACTACCATAGTTATGGAGTAAGATTAACAGAAGAAGGTTTAATGGTTGGTAATACCCCGGTAAACATTGATGAACATGATAATATTATTGTTGGTAATCAAAGATATAAGGGCACAAGAGGATTATTTGAATTATTATTTGAAAAAAAGCCTTTAGAATTGTTAGTTAAAGAAAAAGACATGGAAGCATATAAACAGATTTTGGAACACACCAATGCATACAGGAGGAAATATTTAGCTGACCAACCAGTTTTTAGATCTAGGTCTTTAAAATATAGAGAATTTGTATCCAAGTTAATACCAACAACGAGAAGACAACCAATGCCGATAATGCCAAGAAAACCTATAAAACGAAGGTTTGTGTCATCCACTTTGGATATAAGTGCTCCAGAACCAAGAAAAAGAAACAAATCTGTTACAGGTACAGGTTTAATGAAGAAACTATATAACACAAATGTGATTTATTACAATAATATCAATAAATTGGTGGATAGAATGAAACTAATACATGAAGCCAAAGAAGCGGGTCATACTGGATTGGAAAACGAATGGGTGGCTTTAGTGGATGAACTCCGAAACCGTGGGGTAATCTCATAAAAATGCGTTACTCCCTAGATTACTATTCAGTTGCACCATGAGTGTCGACAAGTTCGGACGTTACTCCTCGGATGGGGTATATTATGCGAATAGTTTAAAAAGAAGTGCTGGTTTACCACAAACACCTGATGGAGATTATGATATGAGTAATAAAAGGTTAAAAAACATTAAAGATCCTACGGATGAAAACGATGCAATTAATTTAAAAATATTAAAGGAAAAGATATCACCAACATTAAGACTACAAAATAACACTTATGACGCAGAAAATCATAGAATTATCAACGTTGGTAAACCAAATCAAAACGGTGATGCAATAAACAGAGGTTATTTGTCATCCGAACTAAAAAATACGTTAAAATTCAATGGAAAAACGTATAGTGCCAACAATAAACGTATATCCAACGTAGATGACCCTAAAGATGAAAAAGACAGCGTAAATAGACGTTATTTACATTCTATAATACCTGAAAAGACAAAAGATGGCTTTTCCTTTTATAAATTTGTTATTAACGATAGGGGTTATCCAAAGAATGAAAATGATGCTGTAAATCTCAAATATATAAAAGATCATTGTGTCATACGTGATGTGGGAGTTATCGATTGTCTTGGCAATTGTTTGGCGAATGTAAAAGATGGTTCAGCACCATCAGATGGTGCAACAGTGGGTCAAATGAAAGAGACTTTAAAACAAGAAACAACTGGATTTGCAAAACGAGATGAAGTATTATCAAAGCAAGGGGATGACTTTATTCAAGGTAATGAAAAATTTCATTTATTGACATACAAAAACGCTTATTGGGATTGCATGTATGGAAGGTTATCAAATGTGTCATGGGGTCATGCAGATAGAGACGCGGCTGCCTTAGGACAAACAGTACATCTAGATCCAAATAATTACCATGCGTTTTTTATATGTAGTAATAAAAAAATAACAGACATGGCGCAAGGAAGAGAAGCAAATGATGCTGCAACTGTAGGACAGGCTATCACATTATCACAAATGGATAGCAAAGTGTATACTTGTAATAATAAACGTATAACAGAACTTAAAGACCCTGAACATGTGGATAATGCCGTCACTGTTAATTTTCTTGTTAAAGTTTTAGGAAATGCATTATTTGATATATACAATCTTATTCAAACCCGTACACATGGTAGTTGGGTGTCTGAATCCGATAGAGGTAATTGGATTAAACGGGAACTTTTTAATAAATACTTTATTAACCCTAATACGCAAAAGTTTAGATCATCAGATTGGGGTGATATTGATATTTAATTAAATAACACTGTAAATTACATCATTTATGTGCAACCTGTCATAGAGGTAACACATAGGTTACGCTTTTCGAATATAAAAGACAATCATGGCATTTCATTACACCAGTCCATATCGAGACACTATACGGAAAGGAGGTGGTATCACGTCCACAGCGGTTTCTCTGTTAAGTAAAGCTTTAAATCGTATTCCAGTAGGATCCATCGTAAATAGAGCAATAGACGCTTTACCATACGAATTTCACATACCGGGAGGTTATCAATATTGCGGACCAGGAACTAAATTGAAAAAACGACTGGAAAGAGGTGATCCAGGCATAAATAAGTTAGATCAGGCTTGTAAAGAACATGATATTGCATATTCCACGTTTACCGATTCAAAAAATAGGTCAATCGCTGATAAAAAGCTAGCGAATATAGCTTGGCAACGAGTAAAGTCTAGTGACGCTAGTATTGCAGAAAAAGCAGCAGCTTTAGCGGTAACAGCAGGTATGAAGGCTAAAACGGCGGTAGGAGGCGGTAAAAGGAGGGGTAAGAATAAAAAAGGATCAGTCATGAGGAAACATGGTGGTAATATTAGACTAAAAAGACGTTCTACGAAGAAAAATAATAAAAACCCGACAATATGGTCAATGGTAAAAAACGGGGCAGGTCTATACCTAAGACCGTATCGTGCATATTAAATAAAAGAAATCAATTAGTTATACCACATAAAGCGTTGACTAATGTTGAATTATTTAGATATATTTCCTGTTTAAAAATACCATTTTTTCGTGGAGTATTCATGAAGGACAGTTTACCAAACAAAATATGGAAAAATGAGACTGGAATCGTAAATTTGGATAATACTGAAGGGCCCGGCACCCATTGGGTGTGTTATAAGAAACTAAATAGCGATGTATATTATTTTGATAGTTTTGGAAATTTGCCACCACCTAAAGAACTTGAACGTTACTTTAAATCTGCTAAAAACATATATTACAACTATAAAAGAGAACAACCTGATAATACTTCAATATGCGGCCATTTATGTTTGGAATTCCTAGCTAAAAGTATCAGTCACTATTGAGATGTCTTCCTATACGGTATCATTAACAGGAAAATCGTCCACTTTACGAAGTGTCCTTTTTCCAGCGTTACGCTTGCAAAAAGGAAGATTTTGGGAGGCAGCACTGTTAGATTTTACAACTTACAACTCTATTCCCAATGTTACGGAAGGTAAAAATAACTTATTGCATTATTATAAAGGAAAAGATGCTAATGGGAAGTTCACAGACTTAGAAGTTTGCACTCTACCCACAGGTTCTTATGAAATTGATCATATTAATGAATTTTTGCAAAATAAAATGGGAAAAGACAATATAACGCTAAAAGGTAATAACAATACAATGAAAGCTGAGCTTACTTCAAAATATTATATAGATTTCAGTAAGTCAGACTCAATTGGTGATTTATTAGGATTTCCCAAAGATGGAGCAATTTTAGAACCAAATAAAACACATTCCGGTAAACAAACTGTAACAATATTAAAAGTCAATAGTATAGACATAACTTGTAACATTATACAAGGAGCTTACAGAGATGGAGCAAATACTTATATAATACATACTTTTTACCCCAGTGTACCACCTGGATTTAAAATTGTTGAAAAGCCGCAAAACCTGGTATATCTACCTTTGAACACTACTTTCATTTCAGACATCGTGTTGAACGTATTGGATCAAGACGGTAACTTGATAGATTTCCGAGAAGAGCCTATTACGGTTAGATTACATTTAAAATCAACACTTTAATACAAAATCATGGGTTTAACATTTAAAAGCGAACAACCTACGGGAATCCGCATTAGTAGCTCTTCAGCTGTGGAGGAGTTAACACGCGAGAACATTCGTTTCTTAGAGAGAATTGGATTAAAAGTAACCGATAATGGATATACTGGATATAGCTCAGGGTCCAACATTCGACGAAACCCTATGGGAAAAAGAATATCACACCCACAACCCTTACACTTCATCAAAATTAAACAATAACGATGAAATTCGTATTCCCATACAAAATCAAGACATTTACACACTACCATGTGAAAGTTACTTGTATATTGAAGGAAAAGTTACTAAAAAGGATGGTACTACTACTGGTACAACAGTTCTATTTATAAATAATCCTATGGCTTTCCTGTTTGATGAAATTAGATATGAAATATCAGGTGTAACAGTTGATTCCACTAAAAAAGTAGGTATTGCAACAACTTTAAAAGGATTAACATCTATATCACCTAATGAAACCAATTTAATACAACCTGCAGGATGGGTTTTACCTGAAAAAGACACAATCACTCCAGATACTAATGGAAATTTTGATTTTCATATTCCATTACGTTTGTTGCTTGGTTTTGCTGAAGACTATAGAAAAATTATATTAAATGTTAAACAAGAATTAGTTTTGTTGAGATCTTCTAACGATAAAGACATTATTAAAGCCCCAGACGGTACAACGGATGCAACTTTGGAATGGAAATTAACATTAGACAAAATTGTATGGCGAGTTCCACATGTTAAATTAGCTGATGAGCATAGAATGCTACTATTAAGGGGATCCGCCACTATCTCCAACTTTTTTTTTATTTTTGACTTTTTTATTACTTGAGTATTTTTTTTAAATGGGTACTTGGCTAATTAGAAGATTTGATGTGAAATATAGGATATATTTAAATAAAATTCCATGGTTTTGGTCCTTTATAATATTTTTTACCAATTTTTTCTATATTTTATTTCTTTGAATATCTTTTTTATTATTCAACTAATTGCAAAAAACAAACTACCATTTTATTCCTCATATAAAAAGGAAAAATCTGGTGTATGGAAACCATGGTAACTCAAAAAACAATAATGTGGTGAGCATATTTTGTAATATCAATTTTTTTCAACAGGAAAAACAGGTTTTTTTTTAATAAATATCATTAAATTTTATACTAAATATGCTTGTATTGGGATTCTTATACACCAGAATCTTTCAAATAGTATTAAGATGATGTGGTAAAAATTTTATAACAATAGGCCTAGTACTTTCATAGTTATTCAAACTTTTGTTGGACAAAACATGGAAAAACACAATTCCGGAAAAACGGCTCTCAAAGTTTTATAAGTCTTTTCTCCCAATCTAGAACTCGCCTAGGCTATATGAAACGCCTTCTTTATCTTTTTTAAGTTCTTTCTCTCTAAGCTGTGCACTCTTCAATATTTTCAATATTTCACACTGAACTATTGATCACTTTTCACTTTTCATGAACAAAAAATGTATCAATTAGGCCTATTTGTTACTTTTGCAAATAAACGGAAGTAAACTAAAGGAAACATCAGTTACAAGTTCAATAAGCTAGGCCTAGTTGTTGTAAGTAACTATGTATATAAACAAACAAACATAGCCAAAAAGCAATTCAAAACAACAATAGTAGTCATCTGACAGCTGACAAACAGTACAACAGTGATGCAACCTTAGATTGAAAAATTTACCAAAATAGTTTATAAGTTATTTTTATTAGGCCTAGCTATAGGACTTTATGATTCTAAATCTACCAAAGCCATATATTTTTACCAACAATACACCCTTCTCATTATAAAATTATAATATACATAAGTAAAAAATATAAAAATAATGTGACAAATAAATAAAAATGCATAAGTTATGTTGAAAATTCCCGAAATTGCGATTCGCGCATTGTTTTACATTTATATAAATTATATCATGAAAAAATATTCAGATTGGCATAAAATTGCATACACATGTTCACTATTAAATGCTGATTCTAAAAACCTCAATTTTGAAAAATGTCAAAAAAATAAAAAAAATCAGCCGGAGATAGTGGCGGATCCCCTTAAGAAAGTTAAAGGCTGATCGTGATATTGTAATTCCTTTTAGAAGTTGGGAATTTCATGAACATCCCAGCTTGCCAACTACGGATCGTCACACTTGGACTGTTAAAACATCTAATTATGTGGAACGAGCCAGGTATATTATATTTGGTTTACAAACAGGCAGAAGAGACACCATCACCAAACATGCAGGCCAATTTGATCATTGCAACTTGAAAAATATTAAAGTTTATTTAAATTCACAATTTTTTCCATACGATAATTTAAATGTGTCATTCGCTAATAAAAAGTACAGCATATTGTACGATATGTATGCAAGATTCCAAAGTTCATATTATGGTAAAACGAATGCACCTTTACTATCACCAGAAAAATACTTAGATGGTTACCCTATAGTTGTAATCGATTGTTCTAAACAAAATGAATCGGTAAAATCATCAAGTGTAGATATAAAAAATAGAAATGGAATTCAACGCGCCTATACCGGCTAATACAACTGCATACTGTTTAATTCTACATGATAAAATCGTAACATACACACCTTTAACTGGAATTGTTAAAAATGTATTGTAAGAACCGGTTTTGTTACATTCCAATGCATTCCGCGAGTATAAAAGCAGAGCGCGCAGATCACTCCTCATCAGTTTGTTGCCTGTTGTTGTATGGGTAGCATCGTATTCAATAATGGCTTCTCCTAGTGGTACACCTGAAAATGTGGTAGATATTGAGAAGGAGATATCTGAGTTTTTAGATCTTCAAGGTCAACGGGAAGGAGATGAACACAACGTTTGCGGACAACTTCACGCCAGTAATAATGTTGAAGAAAAAGGTAAAAGAAAAAGGAATGCGCAAAAGAGGAAAAGGGATATTGAAGATAATATTTCTCCAAACATATTGAGTGAAGTATTCTTACGAATATTTTATCCAATCTCATCCAGTTTGGACAAAAGTGTTTTAATCGGTGTTATGAAATCAACAGGTTATTCCCCTACTGTGATTTTAACTCATGGACCCAAAATGATTTTGTTTACGGATAGTGCTTGGGAATCGTTTATGAAACACTTGCATCTTCTAGAATGCTATTTAAGTAGTAACATGTTTGGAAGAAAGACAAGAGTAGGACTTTTGGATTCAAATGTGGAAATCGATATTGTTAAACATCGTGGTGATCATCAGCTGCGGTTTAGAGACACAACAAGACATGATAACAAGATTCAACTTAGTCGAGAGGAGTTTTTCATTTTAACTTGTGCAACCGAACCTATAACAAGATACTTGAGACAACTGGTATTTTCAAGTTCGATTATTAAAGATTATCTGGAAGACACTTTGGACAAACAACCGGACGCACCTATATTATACGGACCTGTGGATACTTCTATATTCAATAGGGTTCCTCATGAAGTACAAATGTGGAGACAAATGTTGGAAAAATACGCTCAACTACATAAAACATCAGTAATACAAGAAGAAGAGGAAGAAGGAGGAGAAGAATCAAGTGTTAGTGATGAAATTGAAAACAAGGAAAATGTAAAGATGGAAAATTAAATGACAATCAACTACACAGCAATGGTTAATTTTTAAAACAATATCAAACACTTTGTGGGGTTAGGCCTACCGGGGACGGTGCCCACGTTAAATATACACCAACGCGCCAACAACTGTACGGCCTGGTATAAAAGACGTACCTACCGTGGTGTGGAAATCAGTTGGCCTTTGGACTTCGTCATGAGCAGATGGGTGACCTTCACAATGGACAAGGAAGAAGAACAAGTAAAGTCCAAACCTGGTATAATTGAGTTCCAAGCGTTTCGAGGTAATGATGATAGATTTATCATAAAAGAACTTGTGTTTTTCGACATCAATACAAGTGTTCCATATACATTTTTGTTCAAACCACCATGTTCTTATTCATCTTTAACTAGCAAAGCCGCTACTACCAACAGGTGGATTTCAAAATATTTCCATCATATCGATTGGTATGATGGTTTTGCAAGTTACACGGACTTGTATCACATCATGCATCAGTTTTCAAACAGGTTTACCAATATTTACACAAAAGGACTGGAAAAGAAGAGATGGATCGAAGAATTTACTCATGTTCCGGTTAATGATGTGGAATTGGATAAAAACTACAAGTATATAATGGAAAATGTTTGTATTTGTACTAAAAGTCCAGAACATGAAAAAGATAGACATTGCGCTTTAAAAAACGCTTATAAACTCGCATCTTACCTTCAAAGTGGGGAAGTGGGGAGTGGTGGGAGTAACGGGGGTTATATAAGTGAGGAGCAGACCGGGACCTGGCATGAGTATTACTCGAGATTCCGAGACGACAACATCTCCCAGCAAGAAGACGAAGAAGACGATCTATAACTCGACCATGGCATCTCACCAGTTCCTGCAAACTTTGGTTGAGCAGTTCAATGCTCACTCCAAGTCTACCATACTACCTGTCAAGAAGTGTTCCGAACTTAAACACGAGAAGCACTACATTATCCATGCCATGAAGAAGATGGAGACTACAGTTGGAGAGGCTATCTGCTGCAGTCTTAGCGAGGCACCGTTCACTCCGGGGGATGAGCCTAAGTTCCAAGTCTACCTGCCAAAACGGTTCGTCCATCTCCTCCAGAACGAGGATCTGCGCTCCATCCAACCCGGATGTCTCTACCTGGTTTCCCACGGTTGCACGGGTAGCAATTCCACCGAGTTGACCATCCACATCGCCGACAAGCAGCAGTGTTAGATTTAAGTTTTACTGTTGTACATATGTTATTGTAATGTTTTATAAATAAATGATTAAAAAAAAAACAAAAAATAAAAGAATAAAAAAATGCAACATATCAATATGTGAAGTTTGTCACATATTGATATGTTGCATTTTTTTTTTTAACTTCGCGGGTGACCTTGACCTTTGACCTTTGCATTTCACAGTTACCCCCACCACGGACTACTAACCATCTTTTTTAAAACATGATTTGGATGACCTTGAGATTTCCCCCACTACTCTGCTATACCAGCATTGCCGTCTGCAACAGGTGTCATTCCTCCTCCAACAACCATGGCGGACACACTTGCTTGCGATGCCATGTCTTCCACCGAAGATGTACCTACTACAAGTTGGAAATTGACAATCGACAACGTGCATTATTTAGAAACCATCTGCGATTGGATGAAGTCTATTCTCCTTGACAACCCGGGAATAAAGCTCAAGGTCAATTTAGATTATGATTGGTCTGAAATTATAATGCAGCAAGACAATCAAGAATCAGATCACAGTGGAGGTCAACAATCACCACAGTATTTGTCAAATTTACCATTGTCATCCATATATCCTACGCACGAGATGGAAAGGGAAGAAAAGGATCATGGGGTTTAGAGTTTCTTATTTTTTTTTAAACCCAATCTGAATGACCTTGAGATTTCCTCCACCACTTAACTCAATCCTAAGTCCCAAGTTCACAGTCAACCTCAAGGTCATCACACCTTAACATGTACATTTCAGGTAGCACCAAAACGGTGCCACCTGGCTTGCCATTTTCAAGTTCCTCAGGGTCACACTTTAACTCTGGGACGATTTCGAATTGTCTTACAAAGAAAACTTTAACTCTTATGCTCAAGGTCGCCACACTTTAACTCTGGAACAACATCGAATTGTCCTACCAAGACAACTTTAACTCTGAAGAGTAGAGTAGTCTCTCTACTCTTTCACTTTTTTAAAACTCCGTTTGTATGACCTTGAGATTTCCCCCACCACTTCCCATATGCCTAGAGTACACAAGGTCTGAGAGTCAGTCGCTCGCCGACTGTCATGGGGTGCACATCTGTATCATGCACTCCGCTGTGCGGTTTTGAATTAAAGTTTTCATTTTAACCAGTTCAAGGTCAACACACTTAAACTATGGAAACGACATCAAATTGTTGTACAAAGAGTAATTTTTCTAAGTGTTGGCTCAAACCTGGAGGTACTTTGGATAAGTCTTTGAAACAGTCTCAAGGTCATCACACTTTAACTCCAACTAATAAACATGTACAATTAAGGTAGCACCAAAACGGTGCTCCCTTGCTTGAGATTTAAAAGTTTCCCGAGGTCATTGCAGTTCTGGCAAATAACTGTTCTTAAACTCTGGCAAATACACATTAAACAGTTGTACTAAGAGTAAATTTTTTTCTAAGTGTTGACTCAAATCTGAAGATTCTTTAGATACATCTTTAAAAACATTCCTAAGTCCCAAGTTTACTGTCAACCTCAAGGTCATCACACTTTAACATGTAAATTTAAGGTAGCACCGAAACAGTGCTACCTGACTTGGCATTTTTTAACTTTCCCAGAGTCATCGCAATTCCCCCACCACTTCCCATATACCTAGAGTGCGCGGAGCTGGACATTCAGTCGCTCGGTGTCTGTCGTAGGGTGCACATCGCGGTTTTAGTAATGGTTAAAGTAGGGGGGCTGAGTCTGTTCAAGGTCACCCGAGCGGTGTCACATGACGGTTTAGGCAGAGTCACGTTGCAAACTTCAAGTTTCCTCAGCACTTTTGCTGTTTCTCATCGCAAATTCGCTCCAAGTCGTCAAGGTCATGGTAACTGTGACTGAAACTCGGAGCGTAGTGCGAGAAACAGCAAAAGTGCCAAAAAATTTTAGGTTTCAGCGCGACCTTGACCTTTGTGACATCGATGACGTCATATTGGTGATGTAAGGGGTGATGACGTCATCAGCACGTCATTTCTGTGACGTCATGGGTGTGACGTCAAGGAAGTGACGTCATTGGTGATGACGTCATCCATTGCGTCATCGATGACGTCATCGGTGAGGTCATTGACCTCGATGACGTCATCGCTCGGGTGACCTTGAACTGGCCCAGCTCCCCTATTTCTGCACTACTTATATTTTTATGATTATTGAAAAGGATAACGCAAGAGTTTATATGAAATGAAACAATTGTGTACAATTTTCACAGGAGCCATTTCGATCGTTGGATTGGTGTTAGTCTCAATTTCGGCCGCACAAGAGGCTGAGCCACGCTTCTTCATTTATGAGGGTAAGTAAAATATTAAAGAATACGTAGGCCTACTGTATGTGCTCCGGAGACTTAATACTAGGGTAATAAGGTGCACATTTATTGCATGTATAAGTCTTAAAGGCTACTTGAAAGGGTTCTACATTGCCGCTTAGAGGAAGTTTAGAATGAAATTTAAATCAATAATGAAACTGAACTAGTCTAGCCATTCAAACACAAATTTGTGTGAATTTTACTTAATAAACTATTTTTAGACACATTGTGCACTTTCAGCTTAATCGCCAATCCATTTGGTATTCAAAAGCAAGTTTGCAAAGGAGTCTTAGCTTAATAGAGAGTAGAGTACCATCTAAAACGGTATAGTTTTCGCTTTTTAGCTAACTTTCAGCATAACCGAAATAAGAATTTTATCGACATTCAATTGTTCCATAGAAAATGATTGGCACTTCCGAAAATGATTTGTATGCTCAGAAATCACTGACTACTTAACTTAGCGCACTAGTGCAGTTACAAATAATAAATTGTCCTAGAGAATTCTGTTATTGAATAATTTGGAATTAAAGAATGATTCGAAATCCAACGACAAACATAAATTTTGCAATTTTCACTATAAGATCCGGCTTTGCCTTCTATACAGCCATTGAATAGATTGTTATCTTTCCACAAGGTATTTCTTTTGCTATGGTAATGCTAGAAAATAAATATTCATATAGTAGTTTTCCCCCCAATTAGATGTAAGCTTTTCTTGGCACTCCCTAAAGACTGTGCCATTTTTAGATCTTTTCTTTAGTCTATCAATAACGGCATCGGTATTCACAGTTCAATACATTAGGGGGGAGAAAACGATCAATGTAGTTTTCTATTTTATACATCAAGTATGTTTAAAGCGAAACATGATCACCCACATTCAGGATGTTCTCACCCCATCCCTTTGCAGATATCATGTCGGAGCTGCGCGAGGGGTGGGAGACCGCCGGTCGGCTGGTGGGGCTAGACACCACCCAGGGTCTGGGGGCCCTAGTCACCACCTCCCTCGCCCCCGCCCCCGCCGCGGACAAGCTAGACACCCCCGTCCCTCCACAGCAGCAGTCGCTGTTCCACGGCTTCTTCCGGCTCCTGGGGTTCGACTCTGCTCGGCTCAACGCGATTGCCGTCAACGCAGTCGTGTTCATTGCTAAAATGGTAACCTAAAATAGATTTGTTGTGTCACTGAAAAGATTATATGTAAATGGACCAGGCACATTTTTTGATACAACAGCAGAGAAAACTTATCTCTGTTGCAGCAGAAAAGAAAAGACCAGAGGAAACATCTTCTGGCGTTCTGGTTGGGTGTATATCAAAATATTAATTGCGCTCAGAGGAGGGATGGGCTGGATGTTCTTTTAACTCTGTTGTAATATACGTTTATCAGCCCGCCAAACTATATTCTTAACAGTTCCCGAGCAATTTTGTAGTGTAGTACACTCTCCATGCTGTTATTTGTAGATTTTACTAATCTTTTGATTTATTTTAGATTCCTTCACTAAGAGTGTTTTCACAAACACATCAAGGACAAGCAACCTTGTTTTTGCATTAGTCATGTTTTAATCTTTTTATTGAAAAATTTAAGATAGGCCTAGTTCATAATCACAGGAAAATCTATAATGTTAATGTTCAGGTTGAAATGGCTAAGTAGTCCAATAGGCGCATCTTATGTTTGCTCATGTTATCACAGATATCGTGACGTAAAAGTGACTTCCAAGTGTTCTTCATTACCAGTTATAACTCAAATCCTCATCTTTTTAAGACAAAAGGAACATTTGTGAGGACTTTATTTTGTTAAAGCAAAATTATTCTAGTACACGTTTTAGACATCGTTCCCATTTGTATTTTTTTTTATTAATAGATGTGTTAAAAACTAAATAATTACGTCAAAGTTGTTAGAAAAAACATGACATAAGATTTAATCCAAATAAGTGATCTGATTACTATTCAGTCTCCAATAAAAGCGGATTTCTATCAATGCATAGTCGCATACAGTACCGTAAACATTTAGAATTTACTATCAACCACGGCACACCAGTGATCGATCATATTTCTGCTCCAGATAGGGTCGTCCCTGGTGCGCAAGTGGACCGGCGGCGGGGGCAGAGCCCTACAGGACGAGGTGCCGGAGGGCTCCCCGCTGACCTGGGTCCTACAGGACGTCCAAGATAAGGTTGGTACTGGAAGGACATCTACAAATTGTAATAAAAGTTGAGTCTGGTTCGAGGGACAAAACTCAATCGCACAGCTACAATTTCAACATGGGCCCCAAATTTGTTTTTCACTTCTTAACAACTTCGTAAACAAATGAATTGCTTGAACAATTACACTTGGATGGATGGAACTTACCTGCATTGTCAATTTTTAAAGTGTAAATTAAAAATAGCTGTTTTAATAGAGCCATTTTTTCATAAAAAGAACTTTACTAAACTAATTTGGTTGCAGACACTTTTATTGATAAAGTAAACTTTGATAAATGTATTGATTGTTTGACCTTTGATTATATACAGGTTGTTTGATGCATAAGTACATTTTAATTTTATGTAGTTCTCTAAGAAGTAATGCCAGCTGTGCAATTGTTACATACATTTAAAGGAAATGCTCTGCAAATGCATTGCAGGAAATGCATTGCAAGGAAATGCTTTGGTGTGGAAATTGTAGAAAACCCTAATTTTAATTCAAAACCCATAAAGTTACTGTGCCTTCATTTTTTTCGATCTAAATAACAAAATTAGCAACAACAACAAACATTCCGCCACAAATACTACAGCCTTCAGCAGTGGCTTTATAATGATGCACATAAAATTTGCTGAAAATATATGGGTACATGTTAAGTAAGAATTATATCTTACATATCGTTGGAAACTTAAATTTGCTTTAAATATTCGTTGAATAATATTTAATATTTTCACTGCACTAATTAATGTTTATGTACAAAAAATGTATAAGTATATATCAAACACCATATACATTAACTTGAATTGTTAGTGAATTCACGTTAGTATATATAGGCCTAGTCAGTGGTTTAACTTAAACTATTTGCATGTTTTGAAAGTAAATCGTTTTGTAACGTGTTTAAATTGGCTGGGTAGCTGAGTGGTTAAAGAGCTCGCCTTGAAACCTGAAGGTAGCCGGTTCGATCCTGAGAAAAGTTAGTGCTTTTTGATGGTTCGATACTGGGCCCAGCTGCCTTTGGTCATTGGGCTATTAATTAATGATCCTGACAAATAAAACAGCTGATATTTGTCAGTAACAAAGCTACACCTCATCTGATCCATCACAATCATCACACTCACCCCTTCAGTCATACTCACCTTAAAATACGCACCACAGAGTGCGTCGGTGTTTCAGATAAAGTATCAAAGTATTAAACAAAAATTCAGTATTCACATGAAACCAAGAAAAAAATTAGAACATATCAATAGAAAAATTCAGTTCCATCCAGTTTTATACCAAACTATCTCTCGTCTGATAGTGTCTGTGTTCAAGACATGCGATACAAGGCACAATGTCGGGTACCAATCGCTATGCATCGTTATACGCCGAATATGTCGTGTATGTCGCGTAGTACTATACGATACTGAGCCGTTATGTATAGGTAGACTGGAGTGCCGTGCAGTTCTGGTGAATTAAATGATAGCAAAATATTGGGCTCGAATGATAATTTTTGAAAGAATGTTAATTTTTTTTACCAGGGGTTAACTTGTTTCTGATGGTACTTCGCTATGTTTGCTTCTTTCGTGAAACATTGTTAAGTTAAGACTTATGTTATAGTCCTATACAATAAATGTTGTAAGCATAAATCTGTATATTACAAGCTGAAGCACTATGTAAACCTGTTTCAGCAAATATCAAAGGATTTACAATACTAAAAAAATATGTCACATATTTGTTGTTGGAGCCTTAACATTTTCAAACAACTTTTAATGTGCTTAAATTATATAACGTTATTTTTAAAACAAATGTCATCAAATTGTTAAAAGATGAAAGAAAAGCCATAGTATTTCTAAGCAATAACGTTCTGATGATATTGAATACAAAATATGCATTAGATATTATAATGGTTCCGTTAGATAAGCTTTAAAAATGTAATTTCATTGAACTTTTATGTCAATTTTATAAAATTTTGGTTGTATATTTCTTTATTTGAATTATAACAGGCTGATACCGGTATTATAAAAAATGAAAACTCAAAAGTTGACATAGTAATAAATTAAAAATTTTATTATAAAAACAATATTGCGAAGTAATAAATTCTCGCTAATAGAGTATAGATTTTGATAACCAGGTAATTCAATACTTTCCGATTAGAATTTTTTGAGACAGAATCTTTTTCACTTGTCTTCAATCAGGAAACTCGTCTACCGGAGTTGTACTGGTTGTACCTGAGTGCTTGTGCCTTGTAGGCCTACTCTGGGCTTAGGTGAGGAAGAAAGACACAGACGCTCCTTTTTCTCGCCATGTTGACTGAAGAACGGTAGATGAACGAGTTTTGGGCTCCTTGAAGGTCCTTCGGAGCTGGGGAGTTGGAGACGGATATTAGAAACCGCAGAGATAGTTTTTAGGGAACTGAGAGTTGTTTTTTTAGAAAAAGTTCAGAGCGTAAGAGTAGGATATGTTGCCTTCTCAAGAGTTTGCTCTGAACAAGGTGTTGGTTACCATGAAAACTCTAAACTAAAAATTAAATAACATTCTGAATTACCGTATCTTAGGAACGTATTAAAATGTTGTGATATTAAAACAGTTAAATGTTTAAATTCCGCATGGGATTTAGGTTCATAGCCAAGACAGAAACTGTATAAAAACGTTTATGTTCATCCTCTAAGTGTAAAATAGTTTATAATTCAATATAATGTAAGCTCTATGCCATGCACTTTCGCGTCTGACATATTTTTTTTGCAGTTAGTCTTATATGAAAAAAGTATTGGTATATATATTTGATATCTATGGACTTGGAAACCTCTGGATCATTTGCTATGCAATTCGATATATAATACGTATGAAAGATTTCATGGAATAGGTTTTTAAGCCCCTTAAGTTTTTTACAGCCCTCAGGGTCGTTGTAAAGGTGCTAATATCAGGAGTTCTTGGATTCCTTGATCTGATTTGTTTATAAACACAATATGACATTTATTTGTTTACAAAAAGCAAAATAATAAGTGTTTGAAAAAATAAGAGGTATGTGCCTACCAGTTGTTGAGCATAAATGATCTAGTAGAAATAGTGGAAACACAACTTAAGTTAATATAATTATAGAATTTTTGAGGTCTTTTTTCCTGAATTTTCCTGGTCAATCTAAGAGATTTTTCCTGGCTTTTGGAACCGCGGGGTTTTACAAATAAGACTCGGTTTTCATAATTTTTTTTTAGGCCTATAACCATATAAATTAAATTTAATTTATTTCAGAAAAAATTGCATAGCTAAAGCATTATGCAAAGAGATTGATTTGCTTATAAAATCAAAGTTAGTATAAACATTAATTTTAAAAATGCAGGAAATGCAGTAAAGCTAAGTAAATGATTCTAAATAGTACTACTCAATGTTTTTTCTTCTTTTGAATGGTCTCTTTAAATTGATGAATAAAAAACATTAGAGGTGAAAATGCAAAAAACACCATTTAGACCCTTTTGAAACCCCATAAAACCCTGTTTCCATAGTCCGATCAACCTGGTTTTCGAACTTAACGTGAAGAACGCTGTCCTACACCCTCATACCAAAGTTCATCAAAATCAAAGGTCTTTTTCAAAAGTCATTGCTAAAAATAAATCAAAGTGTTACAATAATAATGTGAAAACTAACATTATAACAATGTAAACACAATAGAAGTATACATTAACTTATTAACTATACTATTAATAGGTAATTAATTTATAAAATTAATACATTTCTCCCATTACTTAATACTTCCGATTTATGGGGTCAATCGAAAAAAGGTCAGATTGTGCCACTGAAAATTTTCCTGACTTTCACCAATTTTTCCTGACTTTCGACATTCTTTAAAACATTTTCCTGACTTTTCCTGACCAAAATTCAAAAATCTTGACTATTCCTGGCTTTTAATGTCTGTGGCAACCCTGTTTTAAAAACGAATAGCTTATACATTCTATGAAATTTTCCATTATACTGTTCACATCGAGTCTCATAACAAATCGGTGGTTCTCGAGTCTATCAAGTTCAATCCAACATTCCCTTATTAAAATATAGACATTTAAAGTAATAATGCATAATATCAATTATTAAACTAGGGGTACCTCTGCAGCGCAACCCACCGCATTAATCAGATTTAGTTCTAATTTCCTGATAGGATATGCAACATTGCTGCGCCCGGAAAGAAGTCCTATGCAAAACGCCATCCGAACAGTCCTGCGAATGCATTCTGTTTTTACAGGCGTAGCTTTGAATTGAGTATCAATATCAATTTCAAACACTTATTCATATATGTACATACATGCAGTTATTGTTAAAAATATTTGTAAAATTTGGAATCTATCTTATTTTACAATTTAATAATAAATAATAACAAGGTCTATATAAAATAAATCCTGTGTGCAAATTCCTCTTTACATTATTTTATTTTAGAGTCTGCAGTAACGGCCGCCTTGGATTTTTATTCCCATATTTCAATTTAGAGTCTGCAGTACTGACCACCTTGGATATTTATTCCCATAAGACTTATAATGTCAAATTTCAAACATTGCTACGCCTTTAAATATTCATCTTTACGTCATGTTAAAGAGAATTTATTACCTAGAGCCATAGAAAACCAAACGTTTTACATTATTGATTGATTGATAAACAACAAAGTATACTCAAACTCAACATTTTTTGTTCGAAATTGGATTAGTTTTTCATCAATTTAATGTAATAAATTGGAATAAAAGTGTGATTTTTATTTCACAGTGTCCTAGATATGGGAATTTCCTTTAAAGTTACATAAAGATCAATCTTTTCAACCCATATTAAAGGCTTAGCTGATGTTTAAATTTCACATCTAAGGCGGCCGGTACTGCTACTCTTAGGGAATATTCTATTAAACTATTAAATTGTACTAACTAAATAGTTCTTCAATTTTATTTTGATTTTTATAATTAGTTTGTCCTTTTATGTATTTAGGTATATAATTAAAAAAACAGACTGCCATAAATTTGAATGTCGTAGGATATGTGTGGTTGTAAGGAGAAGTAAACTGTTCTTATAGACATATCACAATAATAAGAGAATCTTTTACCAAGAAGAAAGATCAGAACTGGATTTTGCAAATTAAATTTACATGATCAGTAAAGTTTAATTTGTCATTAAATTAACACCTAGGAATTTAAGTAAATTGAAGTAACAGAGTTACTTAAATTTAATTCAGAATTCGATAGAAAAGAACTTTTGGTTTTACCTCTAGGTTTTGAAAAATATATCAAATTAGATTTTTCTTATACTAAAGTAAGTTGCGCAGTATCAATACGACTACTATACTAATACAAATAATGGCTCGAGAGGTGGGTAAATGCGGATGGCAGCCGAGGTGTTCTAAGGTTTGAGCCCAAGACAGTAATAGTCTAACATTTCGTTTTTAAGTTTAAACCATGATTCAAATCATCATGGAGTTACAGAGATTATTCAGGATTTGTTAATTATAGACAATACACAAACTGCGAAATTGCTTATTTATTCCTAATAAAACAATGGGCCAAGAGGCCTGAAAGATGGATTAAGGAATATATATTTTCAACACGCCAAAGGCAGTAAGCTTGCATTTAGCACCACGTGGTTTAAGTAAAAAAACACACATTAAATTTAATTGCACTTTTCACTCCTTTGAAACACATTGGCATCCCGTGGCACCAGTGGGCTCGGGTTGGTGTTTTATCGGAGTCAGGAAGAGCCAACAGGTTAAACAGATAAAGAGTGCAACAAAGGTGGAAGAATTTGCTCCCTGTTGATTTGCGTCATTTTACCCGCGATTCCCAACCTTCCTTGGTAACCAGTCCTTCGTTTACAGTTTCCCATTTGGTATCTGCCATTTTTCCCAGATATATCCGACGTTTCTGTGGAAAACAATCTCAATAGTCTGATCACCGACCATCAAATCAAAACAAAAGTGTAATCTGTGAGTGAGTGAGCTTGTTGCGATCAATCAGAGTAGCTAAAACTGCTAGTAACCAAGGAAACGAGGGTTCAGTGTGGGATGGTTACCAAGGAAATAGCGAGAATCGTGGATAAAATGGCGCAAATCAACAGGGAGCAAAATATTCACATGTGTTTATCACTCTATATCTATTTAACCTCATTGATGAAACTGATGAAAGCCATCAGGAGGTGGAGAAGAAGAATTTCGGAGGAAACAGAACAGTTCATCGAACTCGTAATTCCCTATAGTGTGGTAAAATTAAGCCAAAATGGAAAATTGAAAAAAATGGACAGCCAATTTTTTTTGAAATGTGTTCTATGTCATCCACTGAAATCCCTCAGAAAAGTTCCCTGAAATCACCAGTGGGAAACATGCCTGAAAATTATGGGATAGCCCACGTAGAGTCAGAAATAAATATTTCGTTTACAAATAAATGTATATCAAGCTAAAGCTCTTAAGTAGTAGAATGTAATGCCCTAAACCCCATCTCAAAAGGTTGTGTGAGTCAAAAATGCAGCTTGTCAAACTTTGAATAAAAATCAAATTTTAACCTAAACGTTTAAAAATGTAATACTATTCGAAATACTTGACCCTTTGAGGAGCGGTTTGCGGCAAACGTTTGCTTTTATTTTTACCTTTGAAAACGCGGATAGCTTGACATATGCCTATAATATTAACATACCTTAAACCACCCTCAACATGGACGTCCCAAAGAGGAGGTTCTGAAAATGTTTCTTAGTACATAATCATGCTATGCATAATTTTAAAGGTCTTAGTAAGGAGAGTAGCCGAAAACCAGATATCCAAAAGTCAAATATGTTGGAAGCTATTGCATTTCAAAGTTTTGATCTAAATTTGAACGTCTGCCATTTTCTCACAACCGTTTTATGAGGTCGGGTTTAGGCCGGTTCCTACGTGGGCGACAGATGCGACGCGACGAGAGCGACTGGAGCGACACCAGCGACAAGCTTGCATTGCCATAACGTTATACATTGTAAATTGTTGTCGCTCCTGTCGCCCACTAAGAACGCTCCAATGCTTATACATTTGTTTGAAATTTTGTCGCTCTCGTCGCGTCGCATCTGTCGCCCACGTAGGAACCGGCCTTAGAGTAGGTAGGCTATTGTATTCTGCATATTAAGAACTTTAATTTGATATCTACAAACCTTCTGGAATGTATTTACATTTAGTATGCATAATTTCAAATTTTATTCTAACTCCTTATGGGCCAACTCCTAATTTTGGGCATGATTCCTATATGGGATTTTAGGGAACTTTTCTGAGGAAGTTTATGGGATGCCCTAGTACAAATTTTGAAAGAAATTGGCTATCCAAAAATGATTTCATTTTCCCCGACTAATTTTACTACACTACTAGGTAAGCAGACTCTGCGGAAGAATGTCCTGTCCTCTCCTTTGACCTGTACTCATCCTCGTCTGTCCCCAGGCCCGCGGAGTCCTGGCCCGCGCTCAGTCCGAGGACCTCGCCGACCAGCTGATCGCCGCGCTACAGGACGTCCCCGGGGAGACCGACTGTATCCAGGTGTTGGTCTGTAGGGCCTCGCCCCTGCTGGCCTCCATGCGGCGCTCCTTGCGCGCTGTACTGGGTGCCGAGCCGTACCCCGCCGACTGGGCCGCGCTGCCGCCGCTGCGGAGGATGATGCACTTCCTGCCGTCCAGGGAGCAGTTTCTGCAGGCCGCCGGGGAGTGCAGCAGGCGGCTGCCCTCGTGTGGACAGCTCTTCTCGGGGTTCGACGGATAAGGGAATCGAAAAATGGAATGTTTGCAGAAGTAAATGTTTTTTGGTAAAAAATAATGCTGAGTGTAGCATAAGTATAAATCCTTATTTTGTAATTCCATTTTCACATTTACAAAATACTATTTATACTGTATAATTGCGATATTAAATTATTTTATTACTTGCCTGTGTTTTATTGAGCAGTGAATGACTGCTTGTAACACAAATTAGGCAACAAAAATTCTTTTCATTCAACATTTTAGCGTGATTACTTGTCAATAATGCTGTCTTTGTTCAGTGATCGCTTAAGATGTTAACGCACGGTTAGCGTGTGCGCAGGAATGACTTTCTCCCTCTAATTCGTTTGGCAATAATTCATAAATGAACTTGATTTGGCAAATTTAATGTAAAAGGTCACCTGGGGCAGGTAATCATGAATGGGCAACTTCGGAGCTGTTGAAAAAGCTCTTCACATACCTAAAGAATTGTCAAATTTTAAGTTAGAATGTTATATCATCTGGAGTTTTCATAAATTTTGTGACCGTATGGGTAAAAAAAATAGAAAAAAGATAAAAAGCATTAGATTTAGTAAGAAAAATACAAATATTTCACGTCTTTTTTTACGGGTTGTTAGCTAATAAGTAAATAGTCAAGTACACAGTAGACTATTTCAGTTTTAAAAGGTTGTCCATGCTGCATACACATTTATTTTATACGTATGTTATGACTGTAAATTCATCAGAATTGATGAAATTTGGAGACGACCGCCGCTTTGTGCCTAAAACATCCAGACTCTAAATTATTTTGAGCAAATAAAACGCTCGCCATTAAAACAATAATGTCCAAATACCTTTATAGTTAACTTGATGACGCCTGATTCCCAATTTTGAAGTGATTTTTCACCACACAATTACTCCCACCTCTCGTTTTAAAGACACTTTAAAGTAAAACAAACCCGATACCCCTGCCCAGTACCACGGAAGTCTACCTCAGCAATCAGCATGCTTTACTATGCACTTACCTTGCATTGAGTCTAACCTCTCCATACCCAAACAGACGGCGAGCGTGAGGGCATGCGAGCGTCGAACGGTACCGGCGAATTGATTATAGCCTCTACCGACACAACACACCACTCTAACCACCTTCAATGTTCCGTAGTCAACCTTTTAACCTTGACGTTCATCTGTGTTACTATTGTTGATACTTGTGCAAGGGGCTGATCTTTTAAGGGTTTTATGATTGATTTCAATTTTAGGTCACCTTATTTGTCTGATCATCTCATCATAAAAATTCTTTTACTCTGGCTGGTGCTCTCTCCCTGATCTTGTTTTAAAATTGTTACATTAAATTTAACTAATTTAAATTTTAAAAAAATTGAGTATTATATCATATACACTTCAAGCTCCCTCTTGTAGGACACCATACTTAGTTCTCTCTTATACACGTTAAACTCTTGGAGAAATTCGATTTTAATAAAATTTAATCGAAATTGGACCACTAATGTAACGGTATAACTCGGTGTAAAAAGCTTAGGGCCTACTCCCAGACATACATACAGTCCAAAAACCTTTTTTTAGACTCAGAGTTAACTAATAATTCAAATTTGAACAATTTTAAGAAAACAATGCTTTTTATATGTTATATTCTCAGTATTTTAATGAGTATGAATTTCATTTTATTAATCAGGGTTTTACTGATTAATAGTGCAGTATTTTAGACAAACCTGTAGGATTATTAGAGAGATTAGTAAATTTAGGCCAAAGCTAATAGGTAAATAATGTCCAATCTCCAATGTGTTACCGAGTGTTGCCAAATTGCGTAAAGCAGATAAATTGAGGGGCGAACGCAGTTGCAACTGAAGGCTGCTGAAGGTCGGAGCAAGATGTAGGCTGATCTAACGGTACGCTCACCTCGCGCTGCGACGAAGTGGCGTCAGGCAGAAGGCAGCAGGCAACAGGTAACATCAGGCACGGCGACTCAGGCGACGGTAGGCAACCGTCAGCTGGCGATGCAACTATGTGCATCGCAACGCAAGGACAATGGCGTTGTATACTTCAGATAAAGGCGAGACTTCATCAGTAGAAGTCAAATTCAACAGTTAATTCAAGCAATTCCTCCGTTTTTCCATTTCTGTATGTTTCATTGGAATAACATTGCATCTCCTCAACGAAAGTAATCTAGGAAAAAATGTGTTAAAAATATTTAAAAGAAAAATATATTGTGAAAGACAATGTAAATTTACATTGAAATCATCGACTTTTTCCATATTTACTTTCTTTTTTAAAATAAGCCATAAAATGTTGGTTATACCTTTCTGAATATTTGAAACAAGGTTTTCTATGTGAAAATAGTTGTATAAAAAGTAGTATTTTATGACATAAGGAGTTGCTTCCTTTAAACGCTTAACCGGGACACATACACTCTGTATATACTTATCTCAGGTAAATTTTCATGGAAATTCCGTAGTGTTATACTTTATTTCATTGGCATTCAATTACAATAGACAGAAAATTGGATTGTAAGTAAATTAAAATTAAAATGCGTCAAGTTATTTTTTTAGGGATTTAGTGAAAGACAATATTCATTTTAGTGGATTATAAAACAAGAAGTTTATTGTCACTTCATTATGACGTAACATTAATACCAAAACCAACTTAGGACAACATTAAAGAAATGAAAGCCACTAAACCTAGCGTGTCGGGTTAGGTTGCAGTCCTGAGTAATGTGATATATGTATAAACTTTTACATAAAAAAATCATCTCACGACACCGAGTAGGCTGTAATTATAGACCTAATGACGAAAATCTAGTTTACTTTTGTGTTTGACTTATAAAAAGGCGTTTGCAAGGTCTGAAAACTAATACCCAAAATTTTCGTGCTAACGACAAGTTTCTGTTACCTTCTGGTTTCTTTGTTAACTACCTTAGAATTCGAAGGCGTAAGGAACAGTAGGAAAGGAATTTTAAAAATGCATGAAACATTTTGTATTTTAGAAATGTGGCGTGTTATTAAAGGAAGTGGGGAGTTAAGATTTCCACTGCGGCAAACGGCGATGACTGTGAAGCCAGTGGAGCGTTCGTCGTATCATAAAGTGAAAGTGATCCCACTAATTAGTGTATCACTAGAGGGCCGAGAGCTCGCCGTCCACTGTGCAGTGCCCTGGATCCTGCGTGTAAAGACCAACAAACGCCCACACGCCAGCGAGCGGGACCGACTGCGTTTAGCTCTTGGATTAACACCAGTGGGCCTGATTGCTGAGGTGGTGGGAGCAAATAGTGTTGGAGTTGGAGTTATGCATGCCGGTTTGATAAATATTGCAGGTTCCACGTATGGAGAATGTATAGAGAATTAAATAGGTACAGACGAAAAGAAAATGCTGCCCTTTAATTAAATACAGAGAGCACCAACAAGATTAAATTTTAATGGATTATGGTCATTGGTTGAACAAAAACATATGCTTAAAATAATTTTTTAGACGTTTTTTATAGATTTTTTTTAAATATGCTCATTTTGACATGTAAGAGGTAGAAAGGAGTGGAAATCCGTGGAAATTCTTAGCATATTCCATGGAAGTAATCCTAGCATCAGAGCTTTATTTCCCTCTGGCGTTCAAAGGAAAAACTAAAATCAGGTAAGAAAAACTAAAGTTATGGATCAGGCCAATGTATCTGTAACAAACCATGGTAGGTGACACCAATAGCTGATTGAAGCGGTCCTGCACCTTTGACGTCATGTTGTTTATCTTGACAAATGAGTGGTTTGCTTTGAATACCATTTATCATGTCCTCTTCTCCGCAGTCTTCAAGACCGGAGTGTCGTCCAGAGTCAGTTTCTTCTTAACTGCCCTCCTTAGGGGTGGGGAGCAGTGTCTTTCAATATTTCAATATTTGGGGATTGTGAATATTTCAAGTGCTGCACCTTTGACGTCATCGCTTTTGTTATTGTTTTGGTTGATGTCACCTACCTCCTCCTCATACTAAATTTCTTGGATCAGTCTAACAGGATACCACTCCAACCAACGAGGTTAAATAGATAAGAGTGCTCATCACATGTTAATTTTGTGTCCCTTTTTGATTTGCGACATTTTCCCCATGATTCCCGCCGTTTCCTTGGCAACCACCCCACACTTTACTCTCGTTTCCTTGGTTACTAGTTTTAGCTATTGTGGTTAGTTGCTACAAGCTTCAAAAATTACTGATGATATTTTTAAACCATATGTTTATTTGTTGTTGGTTTTTAAATTAGTTTGATTTGATGGTCTGTGAGCAGGCTATTGAAGTTGGTTACCATAGAAACGACAGACAGGTATGGGTGAAATGGTAAATTACTGTTGGGGAAAGTGTAAACAAAGGACTGGTTACCAAGGAAACGGCGGGAATCGTGGGTAACATGGCACCAGTCAAAAAGGGACACTTTTCCCTATCCAGTGAGCACTCTATCCTATACTCTTATACGAGCAATGTTTGCTTGTTTGCTTGCTTGCTTGCTTGCTTGCACAATTATCTCAAAAACGGCTCCGACGATTTCCTTCAAATTTTGGAATATGGGGGTTTTGGCCACCAGAAATCGATTGGAGCTGGTCCCATAGCTGGGAAAAATCCGGTTTTCGCGCTAGAGCCCTTCAAAGATCCCATGTTATCCTTATGGAAATTTTTTAACTGAACAAAAATCAGCTGATAACTGTAGATACAATAAACCAATGTGTTACATCTTTAACCTGTGGTTTTAGGAAAATCATACCAATGTGCAGCAAACCTTCCGCCTGGCGAGTGAGCGGAGCGAACGAGCTTTGTGTGAGAAACGAAAGTAATAATTTTACCGAGCTTAAGCTCGGTCCCCCTGGTACTATCTATTTAACCTCGTTGACTCCAACGAATGAAAATTTGTCCCCTGTTGACTGGCACCATTTTACCCACGATTCCCGCCGCGTTTCCTTGGCAACCAGTCCTTTGTTTAAATTTTTTCATCTGTTATTTGCTACTTTGCCTACACATATCCGTCATTTCTATGGTAACCAATTTAAATAGCCTGTTCAAAGACCATCAAATCAAAGTGGTTTTAAATAACAAACAACGAAATCATATTTTAACGTTTAATCTGCAATTTTTAAAGCTTGATGCGACCAGTCAGAACAGCTTAAACCGGTAAACAAGGAAACGAAGTTAAGGGTGGGTAAAATGGCGCAAATCAACAGAGGACAAAAAAATACATGTGTTTATCGCTCTATAGCTTAACCTCCGTTGTTGTGTGCAAACTAATATGCTACACCTACACCACATCCAAAATTAATGTGTGGTTGAAAATTGGAACTTGATTTCCCATGAACCAAGGAAAACGTTGCCAACTAAATTACCCTCTGTTTACATAATCAACTTTTGCAGCTGAGCGAAAAATATTGATATCCAAACTGGTTAAGTCCAATACTATAGAGTGCTATGTAGATGGGAGTTTGTTACATTATCAGGGCCGCCCCGAGGGCGGTTGGTCTGTAGTTGTTTCCGCCAAAAACTGATGAGAATCGGACTGAAAATAAAGGTGTTATCCACCATTGAAATCTCAAAATTTTCCATTTAAATAACATTGGGATTGAATAAAGCATTTTAAACATCTGTTAATAATCAGCTGTAAATACGTGTAGCTTTGGTGGTTGTAGATATTCACAATATTGGATTGGTTGGACGTCAATGATTTAGAAATAAAAGTAAAATTTGTATTGTGATAAAAAAATTGCTCGATTTCGAGCAACACGTTTACTAGTACCAGTATAAAATGTGTTTCACAAAAAATTTGGCAACAATGTATTGACTCTCATCGGACTATTTTCGTGAATCTATCTTCTTATTTCTATAAGGGTTTCGTCTGTTACGTCCCTTTTTCTCTCGACCTACTGAACCGATTTTTAAAATTGAGGTGTCATTTTAAAGGTTAGTATATACCGCAGTGACGAATCGTAATTAAAAAGGTCATATTGTTTCGGGCTTCGCCCCCTCGCCTTTATTTTTAGAGGGCGCTTTAAAATGTTGACCAACTTTTATTGCAAGGTCTTTAATGTGAATTGTAATTTAACAGCTGATTACCTTCAGATGAATTTTAAAAGCCAGATAGTAAACAAAAATAGATCTATGTCACTTCATAATCAACATTCATGTAGGCCTACTGTAGGTGAGATTCACTCATACAGAATCATAAAATGCGCAATTTGCGCACGGGCCATCTCGTCCTACTATAGCAGCATTGAAAAGATAGCCATGCACCTAATTTAGTGCTTAGAATTGTAATTTAACATTACAGTTTACAAGATATGCCAATTATTTAATTTAGGGGGCGCTGGTCAAAACCTTGCCCCGGGCGCCTATTGCCCTCGGGGCGGCCCTGTACATTATAGGGGTAGTGCTGCGTGCACGATAGTCACCATTTTACCCACAATTACACTTGTTTCCATGGTAACTAAGAACCCTTAGTTTAAAATTGCTAATATGCAATCTGCTGCTATTTAACTTGCACTTACCTGACGTTTCAATGATAACCAATATCATTTTACTTATTAGTTAATTAAATATCTTAAAACCAAAATTGAAGAAAAATAATAACGACAAAGTAATATGTTGAACAGGGATAACCCGTAATTTTTTAAGGTCGTTGTGACGATTCAGGAGTCGCTAAACTGGTTCCCAGCAAACGAGGATAAGACGTGTGAGTGGTAAACAGGAATACCAGGAAAATTGTCGGTAAAATTATGACAATCATATTCACTTTGGGATGAAGTCTTCTTTATTAAAACAAACAAACGTGTCTATATTGAAACCTATACTGTTGTATTGTCACCCATTTTCATGTGTCTAATTTTCTTCTTGTTTTCAACACTTGTTTTCATTTTGTTTTCTTACTATCACAATATCAATTTTTACAAGTTATTTTTGGTTAAAATCATTAAAATCATAGTATTTATTGTTCAATTTATATTTATAATCTTTATGTTATTGTTATTTATTTTAACTTCTTACTCATGATATTTATTGCATCTTCTTAATTATATAATCTTGTTATTATTGTTGTTGTTACAAGTATTTTGATCAATCATTCGTTATTAGTTGTTACTTATGTGTTATCATCCTTATTATGTTATTGTTATCATCATGAACAAAATTGTACTTTATCACATTGTATTGATTTTAAAACTGTGTAAATCCGTTGGGAAATAAATAAATAAATAGCTGCTGGTGTTACTCACTCTATAACTTGGGCCTACATGTAGTTTATTAACCTTGTTGGGACATAATCATGTTTTCATATTAAATTTGGCCCCGAAGTTCAGAGCAGGAGATAGCATTGATTTATTTATTTGTTTACTTATTTGCATCAACGGACAAACCATTTTACAGAAATCAAAGAGAAATTAGTGATGACCTCACTGTTAACAATAGGAACGAAATCGCAATTTACTGTAACATAATCAACTACATGCAAAAATATCATAAAAAAAAAAAAAAAAAAAAACATAACACCTGATGTGAGGTCTATAGCCTACAATTGATGATTGATTGTGTTGCTTCTCCCCATTGCCGTTGTAACAGCTTTTTTAGACATGTCCAATTCAAAATGTAAACATGATGATTGATTAACATACCCAATGATTTCTCAGTTAACTAGCTTATTATTTTTCGTAATTAACCCTTATTTTATTTTTAAAGAAAATTTGATGGGATGGAGGTATACTGGAATCATCGATGGAATTTGACCTATTCAACGTAATATCTCAGTTTCAAAATTTTAGGTAATAAATCAAGACTTTATAAACATTTTTTTATTTTAAAAAATCCTGAATTTTATGGGCATACTTTTAGTTTGAAAAATATAAGTCAAACTGAAAATTAATTTACTAGAAAACTATTTTAAATAATTAACTAGGGTTAAAAACGATAAAAAAACTAATAAAACCATGGTTATTCTTCAAACAAAAGTTTGTTGAATGATGTAAATTTGTTAGTAAATTAATAACCATTAATTTACCAAATTCAATATTAGGTACAGGTTACACCCATCAAGTTCTATGTTGAATTATATTGATTATGTTTCACTTGAACATTGCTATACAAGTCTAATAATGAAATAGCACACAATGAAGCAATAAATAAATTAGTTAATACGCACGATCAGAGCTTCTAGCTGATCGAACATGAGGAATTTCAATGTCAGGTTTCTCTTGTTCAATGCAATGTATTCAATGTCCTTAGCCGGTTTTTAAAGTGATTATGAGCTGTAAAATAATTTAATGAGCGATTCAATTATATAATAATTTAATACAATAAACTAATACAATATAAGTTCATTTAAATACTTTATTTGTTGAGGATTACAAGATACTTTCACCATGCTTTTTAAAATTTGTCTATTCAATATAGAAATTGACACACGTTATTAATATGTTACCTGCAGTTGGAATTACGAACGAGTGAAAATCAATCTTATTTCTGATTTCTACAGTAGTCCAACAACTAATTTTTTTAGTAAAATCTCAAACTTCAGTGGAGTAAAAATTATACTTAAGTTACGTTCAATATGACATTCTTTGCGATATTAAATAAATTACAAAAGTTGATGAATGAACAAGAGAATCAATAAATTTAGCTCATAGAGAGTTTGTATAGTTAACTATTTTCATATAGGTCTACCGATTATTTTATTATCCAAAAGGTTACATTTAAGAACACTCCCTTGGATTAAATCTTACAGATTTTGGGTTGGGGAGGAGGAACAGGCATAAAAAATGTACAAAAGTAAGGACACAGGGAAAATCTTCTTTATTTACACTTTTAATACAATACGGTAACGTTATAAAACTAAACATTATTTAATGAAAGTACAATATTTTTCAGGCTTTGCAAACTCTTTGCTTATACGAGAAGCATCGAGTACTAAACAGGACGATTTCATACTTGATCCCACCAAATACAAATTCTTAGGTACCACCATAAACCCGAGATCCGCACAGAAAGTATGCAATTACGTTTTGTAGTAACTTAGTGGTAACCTAAGTGTTGTATTGAACGTTATTTACCCCATTTAATAAGACTATTCTGCCATTGCAATATTAAGAGGATCTCATAGCAAATAAAGAGTGATGTGTTTTGCACATTACGCACTTTCTGAGACTGTGAGAGTACTGGTACGGTAGCGACCAAAATGAAAACCCCCTAGCCCCATTTTAATTTTTTTTCAAAATTGCGTATTTCACGTAGTGTTTAACGTTTAGTTCAAACTGAGTACACACTCAAAAGCCTTAAAGTTGAACGTATGAACAGCATTTTTCGATTACACAATATTTTACATACATGGAGGGTCCCACCCCAGTTGGAGAGTACATCGAAGAGTTCCAACAAAGATTGACTCCCGTCTAGAGGACGTCCGACAGATTACCGTAGACTCGATCTATGAAAGAAAGGAAAGTGTCTCCACTTTCTTTCCAAGAACTTGCAGCGTCCAGTGTCTGACAGTCAGTCTGCAGTCATTATTTGTCGGTGCATCAAAAGACATTGGTCTTGTATTTAAAACTGATTATTGATAGAGGTAGTGCGTCAGCACTGTGTGGGCAATGTGTTTTACACCCAATGCCGGTACTATTGTTATAACTGCTTTTCATTCCAAGTCATATATTATCTAACATGTAACTGTGAAAGGACAAACTTATAAAATTGGGAATCTCTACCAAACCGTGAGTAATGTAACAACCCAAAACGGACGGAGAGAGGAAAAAACGTCGACTAAGATCAAGAGGAGTTGTTGCGTGGAATTTAGTTTGTTTAAAATACAGTACGTTTGAAGTTTTAAAATCATTTGAGCTTTGGTTCACAATATAACAGGCACAATAGTAATGAGTGCAAGAAAATATTCGGAAGAGTTTACTTCAAATCACCTGCTTCCTTTTTCGAGTAACTTCGTTTCCAGTGCATTTTGGCAAAAGAAAATATTATTTGAAACAACTATGTAATAATACCACGTAAACCCAATGCTTATTTTGTTTTATTCTTGTATAGCAACAACTTCTCTTGGTTTTGAACAAATGTTTTCAAGCCTCATCTTTAAAGTGGGGATATTAATGGATTCCCAAAAGACATTTTGGAAATGTTTTAAACTTTCCAAAGTTTAAAACACTGCTTTTGTTGTTGTGATTGTTTTTTGTTCTGTTTAGTCACGGTGATTGTAATACGGTCGTTTGGCCTTTTGATTTGAAATTTGAATTGGGGAAAGTAGACATCGAGTAGTGATGTGTTGTAATAAAATTGCAGGGAATCTCGAGGTACTATTTTTAGGAATACCATTTGGGATTTTATTCTACCTGGTGAAAGAAGTTTGAAATAATGCTTAACAAAAGGGAGATTTAAGGATGTAACGTTTTGTTTTAACGCACTAGAAGCGCTATACTCCGTTATTAATTCAGTTTCCGAACAGCTAAACTCAAGCTGTGGTATGTTTGTAGGCCTATTGTAGTTATTTTAACATTAGAGTGTGATTTAAGTTACTTACCAAAATTATTTTAAACACCTCTGCTTGATGTAACCTGAAACAAAAATTGTACACGATTATAAAGCATCACAATAGAAATATTCAAATATTGTCTTATAATATTGAAATCATCGTGAAGATAATTTATGGCGATCAATGTTTTATAGTTATTCTATCAAATAATAACTTTTTTTCAATTAAATGCTGATTCAAAATTGTAGATCTATGAGGTAAACTTTGCTTGGATAGTAATAACTTTAATACAAATACTTTGGTAGTCAAGCAATTTTCATTTCAGGGGTTTTATTTTCAATTGTTGCACAAAAAATGCATAAAGTGTATTTCATTAAAGCAATTTTTGGTGTGTTGGTGAAAAATGATAAACTAGAAAAAAGCAGTTTATCATTGTACGTACTGGTATAGGTTGTAAAGGAACATTAATAAATACTATTTAGTTGACTTTTTATGAATATCAAACACCACTTTATTCGGAAAGCATTTTTATTGCATACTATTATTGAAAAAGGTCAGCTGGAACTTATCCGATTATACCTTCATTATAATGATTTTCAACCCCGTCATTGACAACCCCTTCATTATCATTGTAATGTGAAACTTTGGTCTGACACAAACTAATAATCGAAAACAAAAGACAGAAGTAAATTATGGAATCTTAGCCAACAAACGTGTTCAATACATATGTTAAGTTTTTGTTCAATAATCAACGCAAATTTAATCGAGGGTATAAAGTAATCTTTATTTGTTGAATCAGCAGTAACGTGCCTCAACATAGGAAAAAGAAGCGTCCTCTGATATAACGTCCTCTGCTGATGGCATAATTGATAAAAGAACTTGGTGAACTAATCTACTGCCCGGCTTCGTCACTTAAGCGTGTCTCTGGGTACAGTTAATCTTTCCAACACTAAAAGTAATAATGCTAACTCCAATGAGTTTCTTCTTTGAGTGTTACCTCAGTATCTATTCTTACAAAAAAGATCTTCCAAATTGTTTCACAAGTTAAATTTTTTAAACTCCTCCCTTAAGGGAAGATCAGATATAAAATTGTTGACTGAAATTACTTTAACGCTGGAACAGGGAGTAAAGACACTGTAATGATAGAAAGGCCGTATCCAGAAATTTGTTTTATGGAGCGAGGAGGATTGTTGGTCTTTTAACAGGGTGTCTACTGCCAAAGAGATATAAAAATCAGTGACTTTTTGGTGACTTTTGAGGGTGAAAATTGTTAAAAATCAGTGACTTTTCCGTCTCTAAGATAGAAAATGTTGGGGAAAAATTGTTAAAATCGCAAAACTTTTGATCGCAATCGCATTATTTTCGCAATTTATACTAAAAATGTGTGACTTTTATTCCATTTTAAAGAAAAATCAGTGACTTTTTGGTGACTTCGGTGACCATTAACTAAAATCAGTGACTTTCGGTGACCAGTAGACTAGACACCCTGTTTAATTTTAAGTTCTTTTCCCACTAGTTAATTTATAAATACAGTAGCATACTCGGCAGCAGTGACTAATTTATATTTCAGTAGAGTTTGTGATCGTTTTGCTGGTAATTATAAACATTTTATTTTCCGGGAGAATGGGTTGACCCCCTGACGATTTAGCTTACTATTACTAAGCACGTATTAGCTAGTGTCAGGTCTTTGACTTTGATAGTAAACAAATGTAAAGATGATTGGTTAACAAATGTCCACAGACATACGTGTCTGTATACATGTCTGTACACATTACATACAGAGAAAGTATTTTATTCTGAAAACCAAAAGTAAATATGAATTGGGGAGTTCAATAAACAATTATTACAGTTTATTAGAACACGATAAGACTATACAAAGAACAAAAGTACAAATATCTTAATTGTATACATCCTATCAAGTAAACTGGACATTGCGACCTCTCAAACGAGCTCCAACCCTACCCTAACCTAACGTCATCGCAGCCGCCCCCTCAGCATCGGCGTCGCACTGGCCCCTTCCTGGTGGAAGTGATTCCCACATGATTCGCCATTGATAAAGGCAGGCGTTATGTGAAAGAGGCTGTCGGACATTCCACCTCCGGAGGGACGGAGAGGGAGGAAGGCGGAGAGAGAAGGATGGCACCTGAAGTGGGTCAACGTATAAAAGTCAGGTTCAGGGCCGCGCACCGGCCATACGCCAGACCGTCTACACCGCTATAGGACTACTCCGCTGACAGGTACGCCAATCTGTGGCAATCACTATCATTATCATAACTACCGACCTATTAGTATATTAAGATTTTTTACAAAATAGTAAAACTTTTCAATTATGAGCATGACAATATTTAAAGGATTTGCATGAATTATGCATGGCAATTCTTAGTTTGACAGAAAATAATTAATATATTATGCTCATTATTTTTACCATAGAAAGTGCTCGGTAAAAAGTAAAAATTACTTAAATATGTATTTTATTTTAGCCACTGATATACAAATTACAAAATCAATAGCTAAAATTGTCAAAATAAGGTTTAATTTAATGCTTAAGCTTGCATTGTGATGATGCATCTTGGTGTGGTGGCTATGGTGTATTATAAGTTTGTCACTATGGCATGACTTAAAAACAGAGGAGATAATACAAATAGACCTTAATGTGTTATGTATACATTGTTTGGACTGTTACAGTGTATTAAAGTTTTTAAGTTTGTGTAATTCTACTGTCTAGGAATCTTTTGATAAATATTTTTTTATTACTTCAAAGGTTCAGGTGTAGGAATTTACACTCCTCCTCCCACCCAAACTTTGCCTAAGCGTGGGAGTTTATTTTTTGTAAGTTTTTGTGTGAATCCTACATATTATTAAAGAGAAAGTATAAAAAAAGCCCCTGAGTTAAAGCGTGGCTAATTAATTGTGCAATTAGGTTACGACTTATACGTTGGACGTGGTAGATTAAATGCCTGGTTCCAGCCACACGCGGGTTAACATTTGGTCCACCTTTCGCCAAATAACTGGATTAGCAGTGGAAACTGAAATTTTTCTTCAACTGTATAAAGACTACAATTTATGCAGTAACGAGTTCAACCTGATTGTTCTGTTTATAATGGATCGTAACCAACAATCATTGTTTTTATAGTGTTAGTTTCAAATACACGTTGGTATTGTCGAATGCGTTGAGGGTAATTTTATATTATTTTCATTGGTATAGTTATAATATTAAAATGTAGGACAATTATTAATAAGATAGCTTAAACAAAATTTTAATTTTTCAAATAAATACATTTCACACTACTTAATATCGCGTAGTTTAAATGACAGCATGAGTATGGTAAAACAACCGAATTTAATTTACTGTATTTATAGTAGCCTAAAAAACAAATCGAGTAAAAAAACCTAACCAATCTACAGAATATTGTACTTTTTAATATCTCAAGCTTTTATCTTTTCTTCGACAAGACGACCTATAAACAATTTAAATATAAATAACGCATGAATGACGCAAAAATGACAAAATTACAAAATTGAATGCTGTTAGATCAATTAGGCCTAATTGTGATAAAAGTGAAAACGGTTGGTATTGTTTATACAAGCGATAACTGAACTATTTCAATTTACCGAACAAATTATTATGTATTTTATTCAAGCTTTACGGTATACGAAGACATGGGATCAGCCTACTCAGTGCGTTAAACCGTTGGAAAATCCGGTCCGGTGACGACGATCCGGTCTCGCCGCCATCTTGAAACCGGATGAAAGTCCGGCCGCCTAGCGGTCTCCGCTGCCAACGTCCGCAATAGGCCAAAAGCCATAAAGCCTTTTCCGGGCGTAAACCGCCTCGGGAATCCGACACTTGTGCTTTTCTTTCCCGCGAAAACAATTATTGGAAACCATCGGATAGAAAACGCCTCCGCTGAGAAAAAACATTACAGCTGTTGATTATTGGGGAATAGCGTTCAGCAAATTGTTCTCAGCTGTGTCCGTTGTTGTTTGTAAATCGGAAAGAGTTTCGTGAAATTACTTTTGAAATGTATTTTAGTAGAATCCCAACCCAGTGAATGTAATTTTGAAAATATCCAACTGAACGGTTTTGTATTTTTTTGTGTCTATCTACGCCAGTTACATTTTTTAACGTTTTGACGGGGAATGGTCCAAACCCCAGCCTTGTTACTATCTAACATCGACCAGTTGTTAGAAAGCATCATTAATTAATGGTCTAATGACAAATGGCAACTGGGTCCGGAATCGATCCTTTAAAAAGCTACTAACTTTCCTCAGGATCGAACCGGCAACCTTTGAATTCAAAGGCGAGCACTATAACCACTCAGCTACCCAGCCAGTTATCGTGTTATGGTGGGCGATGCACAATATTATGGTACACTATTAAAAATTATTATTTAGAAAAATATTATAAAGGGAAACAAGGAGTGATTTCAAACGGTTTATACAAAAAAGGTCAACATATCAAACATCGAATAATGTGCAGTGAGACACATTGATAAGCGAGAAAACGATTACATCAATTGATTATTTAACGACAGTTTTTCAATAGTTTGTCAAGTGACATTATGAATAAGATTTTTTATTTTCTAAAGCAAACACTTCTGCCATTAAGTTCCAAAACTATAACTAAAATGGAGTGATTACTAAATAACAATAAATTATAATAATAATCAACGAATACTACAGCTCCTCATTTCTCAAACATAAATTGTTTACAAAACCATTCTTGCTTCATTATAGAAAGTCACATGTGTTAGGATCTAATTTTGTAACCTGGAAATCTCATATTTGTTGCTGGCTAACTTTAGTAACAACCATACTTCTATTTCAGCCCGATCTAGGTTATTAGGTGAAACCATTACACCAATAAAACTATAGGTCACGCCACATAAGTTGACGAATGGCCAAAAACAGCTGGGTAGGGCGAGGGGAGGAGAGGGGGTACTTTTCCAAAAACATCGAGCTTACGTTACATGCAATTTTTTATAGAACAGCTGATTATCCAATCATTTTAACTGAATAGTAGTGAAAATTCATTCGTCAAGTTACGTGGCGGGGGTTATAACCTATACAGTCGGAACATCAATATTAATAATTTGAAGTTATGGGAGTCTGAAAAACCGCTAGATCCTTCAATCTGTGACTACCATGTTGCAATAACCGGCATAATTAATCTAAAGGTATCTATATAAAAAACATTTTGAAACAAGACTGACGAACTAAAAGCTTCACTAAGGCTAGCGCCGGGAACAATACGCATCCAATTGTTTATTGTTGCCCACTTTAACTACAACGATTAATGACACAGTTATCAAATCCAACGTCATCAGTTGATCACTTCATGTCATATGCGGGCATTTCATAACATGAGGCTTAGCGTTCGGTGAAGGTTCTTTAACCTTTTTATAAACAAAATAATTTTAAACCAATGTTTATTATGTATAAATTTATATCACGTTCAAAATTAAGATGTCTAAACAATATTTTAACAAGCACAAATATTTTTTTACCTGTTTACTATTGAACTATTACTATACTGTTATCAACTCCTCTTATATTTTGTAGCTTGTAAAAACATGCTGTGAAAGGAAGTCGAAAAAAATTAATTTTGGGGGAGCTTGCTTCGTTATTTTAAGTCTGCAGTACCTCCGTCATCTTGATTTCCAATTCCATAAGAACAATGTTAGTTATAGGTGTTTTTGAAACATTTTATCTCGATAATCTTGCATCGGATTCGCATGAAACTTTACTACGTTCACAATAAAGGTATGGCGGTACATGTGATGTGGATACATTTTTTAATAAACCTCCTAAAAATTGTTTAACATGGTTTAAAGATGGTGATAATATACGTAGTTTTTTATTCATTATTCGTGTGGATAATTTTTTAAATTAATTTTCAATCACGTCAAATGAAAGACACTAATGCGAAAGACGAAAAACAAACTCACAGTAATGTTTCAAATTAAACATTGTTCTTATGGGACAAAACGCCGAAATGGCGTAGGTATTGCAGACTCTCAAACAGTTTCAGTTGACTAAGGTTAGGTTACTGCAAAGAAGTAGACTGTAAGAATATGAATCGAATGCAGGAGATAAACTATACTAATACAGTATATGGTTCTATTGACTGTACATCATATTTCGTATCGTGTATCACAATTAAAAACTATTTAATTTTTAAAAACCTAACGGAATATTGCCTGAATAAAAAAATACGATATCGAACAAAAATAACTAAAATAAGTATTTATTTATAGTAATAAAATGTGTAGCCTACTAAGAGATAGAAGGTTTTTTTAGAGTTATAATTAACAAATGAGTTACTGTATAATGTTAATGTGTGCGTCTAAATCATAAGTCAACATACAAAATCAATATGTTTGTGATAAAGTTCAACAAAATACACTCACAAATACATGGTGGTTCACAGAATCCATATAAACGCTTGTGGTGATACTGATTGAAGGACAAATGTAATGGTAGTCTGTATAAACAGAATTGATTTAATGCCAGGACGTTTCAATATTGAATAGTCAACTCACAACAAAGATGAGTAAATGAGATAGGAGACAGAGACAATCCCTAGGACCGAGGGATTTTTTCCAAAAGTTTTAATTGCCCAGTTTGATGATTCCCGACCGTAGCGTTATCCCAAGATGACTGTAATGCCAGGTGAGCTACATCCCATAAGAGCAATGGTGTCAGTTTCTGCGACATCCGTGGATGTCGCCACAGAGTTCTTTCTTTCTTTTATTAAGAGTTAAAAAACCAACATTTTACTCTTTGTTACCTGCAAGTGTTGCCAACGCTGCAGGAAACAACAATCGTTTTCGTATGCGTTGGGGATTTTTTTGTCCCAACTATTACTAAAGTAAGGAATTTCAAAGCAAACTAGATTTTATATTTACCTTGATTGATAATTGTTAATTTGGTCATTACCTAATGGTTTGTTATTAAGTAATAATCCGAATGTAAAATAGAGTTGGTGTCGTTACGATAAATATCGTACCCGTGGCAAGACTGCTTCATTCTCTTTTTCAATCAGCTGTGTAATGATAATTTTACTCTTTGTTACCTGCAAGTGTTGCCAACGCTGCAGGAAACAACAATCGTTTTCGTATGCGTTGGGGATTTTTTTGTCCCAACTATTACTAAAATAAAGAATTTCAAAGCAAACTAGGTTTTATATTTACCTTTATTGCTAATTGTCAATTTGGCCATTACCTAACGGTTTGTTATTAATTAATAATCCAAATGTAAAATAGAGTTGGTGTCGTTACGATAAATATTGTACCCGTGGCAAGACTGCTTCTCTTTTTTAATCAGCTGTGTAAAGGTAAATATCATAACGTAACTTGACTTCCGTTTTAGTTTGAACGCTTCATATCCGGAACACAAAAAATAGCTATTCAGCTGACCTTAGGAAGGAGTTATACTTTTTCCTATACAGACCTTGGCGTTATCCAGCTCGGCGGGATGGTATGGGTATGAGATGAAAGTGCGACCGAGGCTTCTCCACGGTTCCGGCCGACCGCTCAGGCTAACCCACTTGTTCCTTAGTTACCTACTTTCTGTTTTACATAACCAGCCAGGTTCAAGTGTACGAGCTACGAGATCCCATTGGATACACCGTCTATCTGGCTAAGTTCCGTCGTAAAAACAGTTCCAGACGAACAGAAAATGCGGATTTTAGATGACAAATGCAAGACTAAGACGAAGAAATGTAAACCACTTAACAGAGGTCTTCGGCGAAGTGCCGAATTATTCCTTATTCATTTAACCGTACAGAAGGGTCAGAATATATAGTATGTATAAGAGGCATTTGGGATATGATAAAATGTCATGAATCTTACCTTTTTACGAAATTACCTTTTTAATCATCATTCGCACACGCGCTGGATATAAGCTTTAAAATGACATCTCAATCTTAAGAATCGGTTAAGTACGTCGAGAGAAAAATATACCGTAACAGACGTGTAAAAAATTTAACAAATAATATAATGTGTAATAAAAATAGTATAAAAAATATAGGATAACAGACGAAACCCTTATCGAATTAAAAAGACAAAAGAAAGGAAGAGCAAGGCATGAATCTGAGGCAATTTAAAAGCATAGTGTATGTGCAAGTTTCCACTGACTAAAGGTCGGATTTTTTTCAAAGATCATACTTTGAGAACAGTTAAATTCCAGTGTATAAGACTTACTCAGCACTTTTACCGCAATAATGGTAGCTAGATTCTTATCGGAATTAAATCCATATTAAAAGTCCTAAAACCGTAATACAACAATTTTTTTTTGTAGAAAACTCTTTAAATTCAGAAGGTTACATTTCCTCACATCATGTGCTGATGATCCGAGGTGCCGGAAGTACATCGCGGCTTTCTTCCACCGTATCCGCGTCTGACTCATCTATCCGCCTGTTTCTGTCTCTGTCTTTCTCACAGATCCGCCTGTTTCTCTTTCTCTGTCTAATGCATGCTTAAGAGAGTAATAGGTCTGTCACGAAAACTAAACAGTTGTCGCCTACTTCTCCTGCCAGTCCCTGAAGTGGAGTTTCCCTCATAGTACCGGCTCCTCTAGTTAACAGTTGAGAATTTGATTATGTGATCTCGCAGATGCATTCAGATGTATCAAAGATTCAAAGGTTTTTACTGTCATTCAATACAAATCCTGTACAATAGGCATTGTCATACTTAACTACATACATGTACATTTCATTTCAACAATAATTAAAACTAAAGATCTTTCTGAATTATTATTTTAGATAAATGCGTAAAAATAGGATACGATTTTCCTTATTTCTTAGCTTAAATTAAACATGTTGTTACGATGAAAAATACTTAACATACAAATTAATATTTAGACATAAAAGCTTATAGGCTCCTTACTTTAAACATGAATTTTTGCAAATATTTTCTTAATAGATAAAAATACAAAACAGATCAATATATGGATAGCCGAAATTCAACTAGCCAATTATATGCTGTCCCCACTAATCATCGAATGTTTATAACTTTGAAGGCTTAATTGAAAAATTACAATTTTTTATTCTATGGACCTTGTAAAGGAGGAGACTTCGGTGCTACCGATCGTTTAAGTCCCCAAAACAAATGCAATTATCTAATATAGTCCGTTTTTTTTTTTTTTTTTTTTTTTTTAACCTGATCCTTTGAGAGAGAGAGAGAGAGAGAGAGAGAGAGAGAGAGAGAGAGAGAGAGAGAGAGAGAGAGAGAGAGAGAGAGAGAGAGAGAGAGAGAGAGAGAGAGAGAGAGAGAGAGAGAGAGAGAGAGAGAGAGAGAGAGATGGTGGGGGGGGGTTTGTTTATCCTTGCTACCATCCCATTGGCTGAAGCCTTTTGGTTTTTTTGTTGGTTTTTTTCGCTTTTTTGTTTTACTTCACTGTTGCATACCAGCTGGTAATTTCACATGACAACATATTGTGAATCAGTTTTACAATATAATTTGGTAACAGTTGCTTTTTAATCAGTTAACTTTAGAATTGTTACTTTTTAACAAAGTATATATTTGGCTTTAAAAAATAACAGCTGACTAGGAGTTACTGAAAGGTATTATAAGTTAAAAAAAACGTTATTGAAGTAAATCTGCTACTCGAACATCTTTGTCACGAGTTAAAATAATGTTTTGTTTACAGTTAAAATTTGTTGTTTACAGTTTGAATCTTCCCCCCACCCCAAATTTCTCGAGAAGGATCAGGTAAAAAAAAAACTGACTATAGCACTCCATCGCAAACTAAACAAACCCATGGTTATTAAAGCAGAAAAACATTTTTTTCAAATCCGGCTCGAAGGACCATATTGGAAAGCCATCGCGGGAAATTGATTGGCCAAAAGAATGCAAAACAGTCTGATTGACTAGAGTTTTTCCTTATAGAGAAAGCTATATTCTAATAGTCCGGGACGGGGTGTGAGAGAAAGTCGGCGGCCAGCGAAGTATGCGGCCGCTCCGTTAGACAGGGTCCCCACGTAGAGTGTACCGCTCAGCATTGTTTACATACTGCGCCGTTACGCGGCAAAAACCGCCCGTGATACTAATCTAGGCTGCGAGAGGAAAAATAAGGGGGTTCTTCGGGTGTGAGGAAGATGGGGGTAAAGTATTTAGGGTGCGTGTGTAAGGAGATAAGTTTCAAAAAAGATATGTAGTAGAATTTCTAGCAAAACTAAGAAGAGTCTCCTAAAAAGTTACTGAGAAGGATTAAAAAAAAATAATAATAAAGATCTTATAGAATGGATTCGTTCTTGTTCCTCTTTTATAAAATAACCCAAAGATTTTGGATTTAAACGGAGACATTCTAAAAGATCATTTAACTACTAAAAAGTCATTACATAACTAGTTGTATTCTGTGTTGATATTCCAATACTCAGAAACTATCGTAATGGTCTTCATCAAGTGTTGAACTTTACTTTGCCTGATACAGTTTAAAAAGAGATATCAAATTGCACAGAAATTACCACAATTCCATTTTATAGATACGATAAATAAAAGACTGAATAAATTTAATTACTTAGAACCTTAATGCTGTATGACTTAATTTTTTATACTGAAGTTATGTGATTCAACAAAGAATTTTTTTAAGTAAAAATCTTAATTTTACGGATACAAATTACTAGCTTACTTCAGTTCTAAGTTCCATAAGATTGAAAATGTAATCATATCTGGAGGCGAAACCTTTGGTGTAGATTTTAACACCCTTAAGAGGGCGTTGGAGTCAATCCAAATTCCGCCTTTCCCCCATAAGAGCAATGTTACACGGGATGTCAAATATCTCTTTTATTTATAATCAGAAAATAATGGTTTATATCTCTAAATAAAGGGTTCATCAAGGCGGATTTTGTTTGCGAGAAGAATGTTTAATAAAAATAAGTGTTTTTTTTTACTAATTTGAAATAAAAAAGCAAGTTTTTTACTACTTTTAAAACTTTTTCTACAGAATTTTATAAATTATTTACAAAGAATCGATCTCGCAAAAGGAACGGGGAATTTGATTGTGATTCAAACGCTATTTATTCTGAACCAATCGGACAAAAAATAAAGAAATTATATGACAAATGCCGGGGACAAGTTTAGCATTGCTCTTATGGGAAATAAATCCAACATGGCGGCACTCAAACGCCCTCTTAACGTAAGGATGGAATGACACCTTTTAGATGCAAAGTTTGTATAATGTTATCTCAAGTGATGTAATTAGCGCGGGGGTCAAGTGATCAAACCGTTGGGGCGAGTTAGCGAGAGGGGGCTAACGAGTTAACGAGCGGACAACGGGAACCGTCGTTAGCAACTGTAACTGTGTCAGCTGAGCTGACCAAACACCACAGTGGTGCCAACCACGCAGACAAATTACACAGAGCAATGGCTCGAATGAATACACCCATATCAAAAAATATGCAATTAATTGCATTTCTAAAAATGCAATTAATTACATTTAAATTGTATTTTGTAATGCAATTAATCATATTTTAATGATATTTTAAAATGCAATTAATTGCATTTGAAATATACAACTTTTGGCCCAATTAAATGCAATTTTAATACATTTTAATCGCATTTTAAAATGCATTTTAATCACATTTTAGATGCATCTTTACAGCATTTTAAATGCATTTAAAATGGATTAGAATTGCATTTTAATCACAATTTTGATGCATTTTCATTTCATTTCAAATGCAATTTAATGACATTTTAATTATATTTTTTATAGATTCAAATCACATTTTAATAGCATTTAATTGACTCTTCAACATTAAAATATTAAAGTATTGCCATTTAGTGGTGGCAGCCACGTAATATCAATGGGCGAAATCCATGGACATAGATTTACATATCCTAGCAGTCTCCATGAGCAACGGTAGTACTTGAAGTATTGCCACAGTTGCTCACTGATACTGACAGGAGTGGCAATACCCATGAGGGGACAACCCCAACCTTCTGAAGGAAGATCATCCCTCATTAAGTTTATAACTTATTAAATTTATACTATACGAAGTTGTTACTTTTATATCAACTTATAATTTAAAATAAACTGAGAACTAAATTTAGTTTTCAAGGGTAATTCACGAATTTAGAAGAGTTAAGGACAACAAATCTTTGTGTGGTGATAAGCATAATTATATTTAATGTTCCTATTTTTAGCCAAGGAATCTGCACACTGAATTTGCTTTTTTTTGCTTTTTAAAAAATTAACGTTTACATAAGAATGAGTCTGTAAGTATAAATGCGTTTTGCAAAATGCATTCTAAATGAAATTTTAATACATTTTAAAAATGCTAATTAAATGCATTTAAAATCTTCTAAGAAGGCATTTAAAATGCTCTAAAATTGCATTTAAAATGTATTCTAGTAGCATTTAAATCACATTTAAATTGCATTTAGTGAAATACATTTCGCAAAATGCATTTAAAATGTAATTGTTATACATTTTAGAAAATGCTAAATAATTGCATTTAAAATGCTCTAAAAATGCGTTTAAAATGTATTTTTATTGCATTTTAATCACATTTAAATTTCATTTCGACAAATGCATTTCGCAAAATTAATTTAAAATGTAATTTTGATACACTTTATAAAATGCTAAATAATTGCATTTTAAAATATTTTTAAAATGCGTTCAAAATGTGTTATTATTGCATTTTAATCACAATTAAATTTCATTTCAATAAATGCATTTAGCAAAATGTATTTTAAATACGATTTTAGAACATTTAGGAAAATGCTTAATAATTGAATTTTAAATGCTCCAAAAATGCATTAAAAATATATTTTTATTACATTTAATTGCATTTAAATTTCATTTAGCCAAATGCAATTCACGAAAGGCATTTTAAGTGTATTTGTGTAATGAAAAATGCAATTAAAATGCAATTAATTGCATTTCCTTTTGATATGGGCACAGAGTACGATTCAAACAAATACACTATACATAGTGATATCAACCCTATATCTTTACAGTAAAGTCACAGAAATATAAACTAAATATAGTTTATTTGAACTTAAAAACTAAATATAATTATTAAACCAAGACATAATTTTGGTAAATGTAAATATAAATACACAGGAAAGAATTACAAGGCAAAATTGAAACAGCTCCATAGGTAAAACCACCGTTAAAGTCACCAGTTTTCCGACCGGTTAAAGTAACGGAATGGACCTAATGATAAAAATATACACGGGTAAGATATGTGATATAACATCGGAAATGAAAAATACAATGTATTAATTAATCGCATGTATAAATTGTTTGCAAAAAAAAAGAATTGTGTCACGCAAAAATACATGACACAAACCGTAAAATAACATTTATTTGGCGTGGATTTATGTAATTTTTATTCGGTTGAGTTCTTGACTATTTAAATAAATATTAACTAACTGTTAAGATAAGTCATTACAAACTGGAAGATTATCGAGTGTTCATCAGCAATGTGAAAAAATAACTTGAAGAAAGTTTTGGTAAACAACAAATTCGTTAGAATCTCCACTTTGTCTACAAAAAAAGTCATGAGTTTACTGTGCGTGTAACTTTATTGTTTTTCAACATTCTGTAATTTGAGTGGAAAAACTTACGAAGAAACCTAATTAAACTGCATCCTAGAACACTTGACCATAGGTTAACTGAGGCACACTCCATCCTCACATTTTTAGGCATTTGTTAACCACAAGTTAAGACTAATTCTACCTTTTCTTGATACCTAGACATTGACAGTGCCAAGGTAGAGGATCTGCATTATAGTACCATTGATCATGATTAGAGTCAAGCAACCGAAATCACACTAACGGCGCGATAACCACCATTTAAGATGAATTCCACCTCATCTGGCACCCAGGCGGTGCCAAGTGTCAGATTTGACAGATTTGACAGATTTTGACCCGGTGTTCCCGCTGACCTACAGCCTCTCCAGCCTGGTTCCCTAACGATCATCTCTGCTGACTGCATAACGGGCCCGCCATTATATGCAGCTCGCAGCTGTCACAACACAGCCCCCTGGGCTACACACTGGCTGCTGGGTCTCTAATTCATAATGAAGTAGGTCCCGCACCTTTTAGCCGAATGTAATGAGTGAGATGTCAAATTCCCAAGTTTGCACCTAAATAAAGGGCTTCATTTTGTATTTGAATTTAGTATTGCGTCACAACAGTCTCGGTGTACAGTATTTCTTGGATGGTATAGAAATTGTGTGGTTCTGGTATAGATTTTGGGCAAAATTGTATTATCACCACAAAGAAGGGCTGTAAGGAGAAAGCAAATGAAAATAATAGACATGTAAACATGTTAGGTATTGTAAGATCTAGACATGTGCATTATCAATACACAGATTCTAAAAATCGCTCGGTATATAATCTTAGAGATAGGTCAAAGTCAACTGAATAGACAATATCCCTAAATGAAATTCAAGTTGCGACAATTTAAATAGCTCTGAACTGACTTCGCATAATATATAGAAAGCCTTGCTACTAAAGCCTGTAAATCGCGCTTTACGAGCTACAAATACATGGCCTCTAATCGCTTATAAATTATATCTTATTGACAGCATCAGATATTGTTTGGCGTAATGTATTTCCTTCGCGTTTTATTTATTACATCATTGCAACTCCACAGGATTTTAACTTTACACACATTGAAGAATATAAATGATTCTACAAGAGTGTTTCCTAAATTAAAATTCTTTAAACCATGGTCTAAAAACCTCCTCACTAACTTAGATTTTCACTACAACAAATAAGTGACAAAACAACATCCAGGTCGCCGACGCGACGCGGTCGTTTCCAACTTAAAAATATTCTTCAAAAAGGATTCCGAAGCATTAGCAGGGGCTTCTATTCGCTCTATTTCAGCACGGACTTCCTACATTCCAGCCTTATCTGTCGCCTCGACCCAGAGATGTAAATCTTAAGCGCTTTCCCCTGCAGTTCCGACTCCGGCACTCCCACAAAGTGGAACTCCGCGATAACCGCCTCCAATCAGTAGCCCATGGACAAGCGTCTCCACTCCTGTCTCCCGTAACGTAGTGCACGAGTCACGAACACATTCAACAATTGTCCCTTCACTCGCGTTTCTTTGTATTGTTTGGTTAATATTAATGTGGTATTCAAGGGAAAATAGCACTGTCACTTTTAGTTGTGTTTTAACCCTCTACTACACGAGCACCCACTTGTTACGTTACTACACGCGCGCGGACTGCCAGTCCGCATTTGCTGTAAATTGGTAAATCATGTATATTTCATTGCTTGCACTTAATATTTATTTTTAGGTTAGGAGTAGTAAGTCAATAACATATTACACAAAATGATATATTTTCAGTTGGTTCAAATAATAACATATTTACAAGTTATTAGTTTCAGCTAAACAAAACCTTCTTCTAGAGGTACAGGGGCTTGAAGTTGTATTCTAATAGGCACAGGATCATTCTCTTCATCATTTTCACTCTCTGAAAGTTCAGTGTTACTCTCATGGTCACTTTTTTCAACTATGTCTTCTTCGCTATCATCACTAGCGCCTAACTCATAATCAAGCATCGCGCGAATGTCATCATCATGTTGCCTGATGTAAGCCATAATTAAAAAATTATGTTTTAAAAGTAAAACATAAAAAAATAAAGAAGTAATGCATATGTCAAATGATGTCTTCAATATTCTAGTTTCACTAACACACGCGCGCGGCAATAGTCACGTTGAGTTTTAATTTGTTCAAAACAGCACATTTTAAAGGGATGTGTTTTCAGGAACTAGAAGATTCAGGAACTTGCAATATTGGTATAATATTCTTCTTTTCCAGCGAATATTTTAGCGAAAGCAAGTAGATTTGACACATCGAGGGAAGTTATATAGTATGTAGCGCTTGAATAAGTTTTATTTGTATCCAACTTGCAAAAAAAGTTGCAAATGTAAGCACTAAAATGCACGTAAGTTTAACTTGCAACGCGGACTTGCATGAGTTTGTTCTTTCGAAATCATATCTCTTTGAAAGATATTAGTTGCGCAACTAACAATTTTCGCAAAAGCCCCACTTGGGCTTACTGTACTTTCCTGTGTAAACCTGTTGTTTGCAGACAACTACTACTTGTACAGCACACAAGTTGACGAGAGTTGTTTGGTCGTGTGCTTGAAGGAAGAAAGAAATTCGGAGGACGTTCCTATAGCTATATCTTTGTCTTTTCTCGTCAATTCATCTAATAGTCTTCATCATACTAATAGCAACATTCTTGATACCAAACCTCTTTCCCAACATGACCTTCATTTTCTCCTCCTAATTTTTATAGAAAATTCAAAACGCCTGTCACATAACACTGAATGCAGGTCTCACTGTAGCCCAAAAAGTCTTATATTTCCGTACCAGATGAAAACCCGCACTGACCGTTCTTAAGCGAGTTTAAGTTGCAAGGTAACTGTTGTGTAAACCTTTAATTGACCTTAACTTAAGTACAGTTTTCTACACCTTGCATGTCCTGTGTACCCTAGGGCTATATGGTAGTGAGAACGCCGCTTCAGACAACAATATTCTTTCATCCCTTGTGAGCAAATAAGTTTGATCAATACTGCAGAGCAAAAATTTTTTTGAACTGCAATTACAATCCGTTTTTAAAAAAATGGGAGAAAATTTCAAATTTCGCTTATTTTTTTGCCACTTTGTGGGTTTATAACAGAATCTGGATAGGTAGTACACACTGTGTGGATGATGTCTCTGGATAATAGTATAATCTCTTCCGAATACTTAATAAAATGCTAAAGAATAGTTTTATTTTTTAGGAGGGGATTTTTTATGGAATCGGTAACTTACAGGATTACAAAAATGTTTAATAGAATATCCAGCGTGCCGAAAACTACATAATACGAGGGAAGACTCGTCACAATAATATATAATGAAACATCACTACAACCATAACATCCGGAAGTCCGTGTACGAGGAAGAGTTGGTAAAACAATGCACTGACGCTCTCTGCTGCCACGGAGGCAGATCCGCGATCCGCCGGTGACAATGGTCTGGGGAGCCATTGTCTCAGCGGTAGAAAGTGACAAAACAACATCCAGGTCGCCGACGCGACGCGGACGTTTCCAACAGTTCACTTTCAATCGGATGCAACGGTAAAACACCGGGACCGAGACCGGCCGGCTAGCGGTGAACCCTGGGAATCAGCGGTCACCATCTGGCGGACACGGGGAAGATGAGGATGTAATGAGGAATAGTGTTTTACTTCAGATTCGAAGCCACTTCAATAAATAAATTAACTTTTGGACACACAAACCTTGTGCTAAAAATTCAGCTGTGTTCGAAGAGAATGTGTTTTGTCATGATCAAGATTTAGGAATTGACATCTGGCATACGTTTGAAATTTAGATTCCATGAGACGTTATTCGCCTTGAGTCATGCAGGCTAACTAAATTTCTACCTCGAGTGGCATCATTATGTACCTCAAACGCTTTTATAGGGAAAGCTGTATAATCCCATTATATTGACTGGGTAGTCGAGTTGTTGAAGTGCTCACCCCATAATTTTTTCGATCCCCGGACAAGGACGATTCTGGAACTAGTTGTCATTAGTAATTAGGCTGTTAAATAATTAATGTTGTTATACTGTAAGTTCAACGTTCAACGTTCGATGATAACAATACCAAAGTTTGGACGGCTAACGGCTCCAAAACATTAAAATATTCCGCAGGCGTTGGTTAAAAAACAAACAAACTAAATCGTGATGACGACTGAGTAGCGATTCAAAGATATCGAAGTCCCAGAAGCTCAAACCGTTAAGCGCACTATCGAGACGCCCAACTTTTAGTAAATGCTGTACATCTTTGGTGTGATAATATATAAAAAAATCGTTCGTACGGAAATAAAGTTATACTATGAACAACTTACTCCAGGATTAATATTTGTACAACTAATATCGATTCTAAAATTGTATGATACTGCGGACAAAAAATATTCATCTTCGTACCCAGGTCTTTTGAAGTATACATCGTTAAAACTCGTACGATCGTCTAGAATACAAGGATTTTACTGGCCGTGTACCCACTAACGGTTCGGCCAACCAAGCTAACAAACCTGATGCCACGGTCAAACGTGCGCCGATTACCAGTTTCTTAACGGTTCCCGCCAAACCCACACCAACTGACACTGCTCGAAAAGTCCCATAACGTCTACCAGTTCCGAAGCTCCGAGTGACTTGTAATGACAACTCTCCCGTCCGTACTTTAACGTATACCACATCCGAATATCCAAGCGCCGAATTGTTACGACAACCAGCTGGGCAATTAACGGCCTCTGGCGGATCGCCGATGTACTAACGACCGTTGATCGGCACTCTCTACGTCTGGGCGGGTGATGCAACGGCGGCGGCGGCTTACAGAGAGAAAACAATTCGATAATGCGACTAAGACCAGACCGCAAGTAGCCCACGCGGCCTGGGAAAAGAAAGCGATACTCTCCCCTGGTCGTGCCGCGGCGCTGCGGCGTTGCCGCGGTAACCAGGACAACAGTGACATCCCGCGCGACGCCAGCGCCGCCATCGGGTAGTTGACTAACCGCAACGAGCATAGTTAATTAATGACTGTGTAAAATGATTTATCTCTTACAAGGCAATTCCAGGAAAGCTTAAACAATTTACAACTGTTTTAGCTGTTGTATCACACTCAGTTTATTAGAGTAAAATTATTATTAGGTCTGTCTCATTAGATAGAAAAACTTATCCTATAAGACCAAAATATTTTGATGTCGTGAGAAAAATTTTTAGACCTTACAGGAAAATTTTATTTTTTCACTGTGTTGATTAGTAGGACAGAGTACACATTTTTGCAATGCTCAAATGCTTTGCCCGCCCAGAGCCTGGGGGCGGTCGAATGTCCATTGGCACGTGCCTCTGACGCCCTCCATTCTCACACTTTCCCCCGTGACCCCTGCCCTGCCCGTGTGTTACCACTGCATCTGGCATCTCCCAGTTACGGGACCACTTTCGTTTATCCGTCTCCGACCACCTGTGCGATCTTCCGAACCCATCATTGCCCGTCACGGAACGCATCCGATACTTAATATGTTCGGGTGTTTTCGAAAACAAACGCTTAAAAGCTGGTGATTTGATTAATTTATGTGTGTATTTGTAACATAATATTTTATAAGTATGCAAATTACTAGTTTGGAGGCACTTTTGATTAAATGTTTGTGACTATTCCCATTTCTCATTTGCAGGTATTGTAATCCCAATTAATGGATGAGATTAAATTTTTTCATAATTATAAAATCTCTTAGCTTAAGTGGATGTCAAAGATATTCTGTGAAGTATCGAAAGGTGTTGATATAAACTAGGCCAAATTTATTTTCTTATCGGCAACTTTTTTACTGTTGATCAAAAGACGGATTCATACAAATTAAAACTGTTGAATTTTTAGAAAAAATATTCATAAACTACTTCCACAGGCCTGCCAATGGGTGTAAATCCTAAACCGAAATCCACCAACTGTGGAGATATCGTATCGCATCAAGTCAGACAGGTCTGGTGGCGATTCCGTGGTTAAGACGTCTGCCGCTAGGAGCGCCACCTGTAACGGTCTGTAGGTCAGGTCGATGACCTGGGAGAAATCGCGACCATCTCTCCGTCTCCCTCACTCTCATCTCTGCCCTTGACCTAAGCTGCGCCGCGCCGCCAAGGGGAGGGGGTTAATTTTTGTTTACCTCTGGCTACGGCCACACATGGCGACTTAGTCGCCGCGACACAAACGCCGCGACAAAGAAACAAATGTGATACATTGCACGTCGCGGGTCGCCTTGTGTGGCCGCCTTCATTTGATTCAATGTATCACACTTTTTCGGCGTTTGTGTCGCGGCGACTAAGTCGCCATGTGTGGCCGTAGCCTAAGATAAAAAATCGCCAAATAAAAACTCAACCGATTTGAAAACTACAAAACCATAAAGATTTGTTTGATGAATATGATTCGTTAGGGTACAAGGGACGATTCATCTTATTGAGATAAATCATTAAGTGAGTGGTAAATGGAATAACTAATTGACGAATTGTGACGCTATTAATTACTAGAGTTGCGCTTGGATGCGGGTGGGCGTGTCCTCAGTGAGGTATGGGTTTGCGTAATACGCTAGTTACAGAGTTCACTGGCAGGCCTTTCATACATTTCTTTTATTAAGTGGTCTTTTTCGTTTTGAGAAGACTACGTAGGCTAAATCTTAAACTGATAAAACATGTTCATTACAAAATCATTGTTTCACAGTTTTATGAAATTTACCAAGTAATTAATTTTATGTTTTTCTCACACTTCTCACCGTCAATAATAAGTCATACAAATAAATCATAATCCTAATAAAAAAGAGTGCTACGCCTTTCATTGAGCTCAAAGAGTATAATTTATATCTCTTCAACTTCCAGCGGCTAAAACCTAAAAAACTACAAAATTAAGTTGATTTTTTTTATATATTCATTCAAATAGGTTTAAGAAATTAAAAAAAGTATACACAAATGATGCAAGATTTATCAAACATTAACCCATCAATTGCAACAGGCCTGATATCTGCCAGCCGGGCCGCCGTTCCACCTGCTACAGCGCAGTCACCATCTCCTCTCCCTCTGTATATTATATGGGTTTCGTGCCGATGCATCTTTGAACTTTCCCGAGAATGTTTGCGGGGAAAGTGCGCCCGCCGTTGAGCGACTGACCGCTCAAACCCTGTTAGAAATTTTGAATCTTATACGTCACCTGCTCATCCGCAGCGCATTCTTCGCCGGGGCGGAGTGGGGGGAGGGGGGTGTTCATTCATAATTTTTGATAGTAGTTCTTCTAGCTTGAGAAAATGTCTTACCCAGTCGTGTAGTAGGAACTGGTATACAAATGACGCTGAATTGAATATTTTTTCACATTCTATTAAAAACGGTCAAAAAGGTAAGAAACATATTTTTTTGCATTATGCGTCTGGATCATATCAATCGCAGCCATTGATTGTTATTTGATTGTAAGATATTGTTATTTTATAATTTAGAACCAAGAAAACTACTGTAAAACTAGCAAAGGAAAAACAAAGAACACTGAAATTTCTGTTTTTTTTTTTATTGATGGTAAATCTTAGTCTGAACAACTACGCGAACATCCAGTAGTCACCATCTTCGAAACCAATTTAAAGACAAAATAAAAACTCAAAATTCTAAAAAAAGGTGAATATTAAACTTACAACATTACTTGGCTGGTACCAATTACAGTCAGATTTAGAAATTATTGCGCTTAATGTCACTGAGACGATCTGCTAAATTTAACTAAACTTTCAAAGAAAACTTTTACACATAAGTATTTGTATAAGTGGATTTCTATGCCATATTTCAAACTGTAGAAGTAACTATATGGTTGACATACAATCTTCTAAAAAGTTATAAATGATCAAGACTAAAATGTTAAAACATATATTATTAAGTTTAATTTGACTATTAGCATCACTTTAGGGTAACTAACAGTTTAGTTTGAGAACAAAGTATTGTCTCTATCACATTTCATTAATAATAACAAGTTGCTTGCTGGCATTAAATTGCCGTATCAGTTCAACCCGCATACAAATTTCAAGTGAGTAGTAATATCACTAATTAAACGCTTGATATAATCCCTTCGTCTTCGTGGAGAGTTTACAGTAGTCTACCTTGGAGAGTTTATTGCGGTGGTGTACGTGAGGGTGGTGAACATAACAAAAAATACACCCGTTAAGAGAAGACAAATTAATTAAGGTGTAATTGAGATGAAAATTAATTGCTTTGTTTAATAATGTTTGCTTTTAATGTTCCAGAGAGTTATTTCTTTTGGATTTAATTATTGCGGAGGGACGTTTCGATTGGAAAACACCAGAGTATTAACTTTATTTTGTCTTTATCGGCTGACTACAATGTATTCAATGATCTGTTTAGAATTTCACTGTAGGTACAAATATAATTAAAAAGCGTCCTTTATACACTATTTTTCGGCATATACAGAACAATTAACCATTTAGAATATGCATTACTGTACAGTTGTTAAAAATGAAGTAAAAAATTAAACGCCTAGATTAATTTATTTAACTTAGTTTAATTTCTAAAGTTTAATTACTTTCTGAAACAAAATTAATTCCAAAAAGTGATAATTTTTTTTGCCATTACAAATTTCTAAAACTATTACAGTTCGCTTACGCCATTGAAAAGGAGTAGCTCCCAAAGGGTTTAAAAAAATTGTATTACTCGCAAATAAACATAACAGCAGGAAATAAAATCATGACATTATTGTTTGTACGATAGTTGCCTAATTTTTCTATAGCTTTACACTGAAACTGAAATAAACTAGAAGATGCTGTAATAAAATGAAAATTCTGAAGCAATTTCCTTAAAATATATAAATGAAAGTCTAGAGTTTATACTGCGAGTTTGCAAATAAACTTCCGCCCAATAGAATAAACTTCCTTCTGGTTCAAGAACTGCCACTTATCACATTCATATTCTAGACCGTACTAAATATTTTCTTTCGAATTTCAAAAGTTCTCCAGACTTCAAAACGCACCACAAAACTTCTTTTCCCGTTTGAAATCCGGAACCCCCACATAAAGTCAAAATTTCCGGAGCCAAACGGAATTCCCGTGCTCCAGGATACGGATACGGGGGTGACGACCTCCGGGGCGGACGGGAGGTGACTCAACGGTTACACAAGGCGCGGACGCGGGCAGGGGCGACGACAGACGCGGCGGCGGTGACGAGGGAAAGCGGCGGAGGGCAGGTCCGCTTTCTGGAGGGAAAGTGACGAGCCCTGAGGGTGCATCGGGGTAAACACGGGTCCGCGCGGTGTAACTGTTACATCAATTGAACCTGATGAATCAATCTCAACCGAAACACAATTGCAAGTGATATACTACAATCTGTTTACAAAATAATGCCGGAATTTTTGAACGTACACTACTTTAAAAGACACTTCATGTCAACTTAAAGAGGGAAAACAAAATTTTCATACCTCAATTATATATATCTTATCTTATCTTATACTCTAAAACAAGCTCCGTTTGTACGGACTAAGTTTTTTCGCTTTTTTAATTGTCGCAAGATTTTTATTTTTTTGGTTGATTATGTGGGTTTTGGCCACCAGGAATCAATTAGAGTCGGTCCAAAGGCAGGGAAAATCCATTTTTCGCCCTAGAGCCCTTCAAATTTCCCATGTTATCCTTATAGAGATTTTTAAATTGGACAAAATCAGCTGATAATAGATATAAACCAATGAGTTAAATCATGGTGGAACCATGGAGTTAAATCTTGAACCTGTGGTTTAAGAAAATACCAAAGTACAGCACCTTTCGACCTGGCGAGTGAGCGAAGCGAACAAGCTCGTCTTAAAAAAGGAAGAGGGGGAATGAGCGGAGCGATCGAGCTTTGTGTAAGGAAAGAAAGTACTAATTTTGCCGATATATAAGCTCGGTCCCCCTGGTACTAAGTTTTAAAATGAGCTCCATTTGTTGCTCTGCAGACATCAAAGTGCTGGTATTGATATCTTACCAAGTATTTTGCAGAATTTCTGGTGTTACAGGCGTGATCGTAGATGAAATTCGATCACGCAAACGTCTCATGCTGGAATTGTTATGCACACACAATTTTCTTTTTGTAAGTTCAGAAAAAAGTTCAAAGGGGTAAAATTAGGATTCCGGGGAGGCCAGGGAATAAGCGCATCCTTGCATTTCCAAACATTTGGGAATCTGATGTTTAGCGTGTCGTGTTGGATACCAACGCATCGTCAAAGTTTGAACCCATACAATACGGCAAACAAAACTTACTTCTTTTAATTTAAGATTGACTTAAAAAATTCTTCAGTAGCACCGGTTCAAAATCCTGGATTCTTTTATAAACAAACTGTATTATAAATTTCCTTGTCAATTGTCAGTTTACCATCAGTATGACGCGTACTGACTTGATATACTGATGTAGCAATTGTCAGTTTGCCTTAACTGTGATACAACCCTTTTGTCGTGGAACGTTAAAAGAGACCTAAGGGTAAACCTGGGTCCACCAAGCAGTTTAACTATTACATCGGTAGCTGGTACTGTATGGCAATTGAAACTTATTTGAAAAGGTATAACAAAATTTCAAATAATAAATGAAATAGGGGAACTAATGAACTAAAGCGCCTTTAGAATATGCCAATGTAAAAACGCGTTTGAAGGAGTTGTAACTGTTGCATTGGGTAATTGAAAATGATTGTTACTGATACACCACTTGTAATTGATGTTACTGATTAAGTGGATCCGATTCGTCCCTTTTCTAATGAGTCTGTCCATTAGCACTAGTTTTTACTATGTAAAATATAGTGACGTAATTAAAAGCTACCAAATCTGTCGGAGGGTCTGTCCGAGCAGTTGCAAATTTTGTACAACTTTAGCCTGACGTCTGAATGATATTTACCGATCTATTGCAACTGATAAATTAGTTGGAACTGATTAGCCAATTTCAAATAATTAATCAATTACAACTGCTACATCATTAGATTTCATACTCTCGGTGGCGAAATTTAACGAGCTTTAAGGGTAAGCTGGGGTAACCGGGTTTTCCGGCGTAGTTGTAACTGTTACCTAAAGATCCACTGCACCTAAAGATAGGTCATCTAAATCTAAACAACGAAACATTCCATGTAAAGTCGCGATATACCAGGCACACTTTTACTGTAACAGTTGTAACTGTTTTACACTATTTAAAATTAATATATCCTATGTATTGTGAAAACGTGACTCGTGATAAACCGGACATTTACTGTAATACTTAGGTGCAACTGCTAAATCTTTATGACCAATATGTTGCAACTTGGTTGTTCACGTGTGGTGAACTTTTGCAATTGTGTATATGTATGTTATCGTCCTGTTGTGAAAAAGCTTATGTTTGCAGTTCAAGTTGTACGCTGACATGCGGGCGACAGTAAAATCCCAAATTACTAGTAAAACTTAAACCCGTGTTCTGTCGGTAGTTTGCGACACACTTATCAATGTTGTGATGTATACGTTTCACTCTCCTCCATCTAATGAAAATGTAAAACTACTCCACATTACAAAAATAAAGGTACTTCATTCCAACATTGTAAACGTTCTGTGAAAAATACCCGATTCACAAGAGACGAAAAAAATTGCTGTGACGTTTTAATCGGCTGGAGAAAGTTTGATCGATTGTTTCATGGAAGAAAATTCCAACATCCATTTACTAACCACGATGGATTTCCAAGAAACGAACATTTCCCCGGAAATTCGCTAGTCCATGCAGCCCGGACGGCCGGTGGCCACCGGAAGACCCCGTGTGAGGTGTGGGACGCTCCAGTAACCGTGGCAGGAATGTCAAGACCTACATTCCAAGGTCGGCCTCCTCACCGTTATCCTGCCCGGACCGCTGGGCGCTCCTTGACCGACGGTGATGTCCGCTGCAGCAACGTCCGGCGTGGCAACACCCATCATCGGGGGGGATGTGAAAACTTTCATTTCTGGAAGAGGGAAACGTTGCGATAATAAGAGGTTCCACAAGTTTGTGCATCACTGTAAGCAAAAAACCAGGACCGACTAATAAACATTGAATTTCTATCGAAATTCTAACGTTTACCAATTCAACCAACTTCCCGTAAATATTGTGCTGTATAGTCCCAAAATATATGGTGTAGATAGGAAGAAGGAATTTATAAAAAAAAAATCATTTACCATTCACTCGCGTTTTGTGACAGTTTGCAATTTCTTTCAAAGAGATGTCACGTGAATTACTTGCATTACTTAACCCCTGTCACGTGAATTAAACGCCCTTAAATTTTAATTCCCGGTATCTTGAAGCACGCCACTTTCTCAAGGTGCCAGGAATAACGCACTTGCAACCTAATCCACTGACAACAGTGCGCAACTCGTCTTCTCATTGAAAAGTTAAAAAAATCCTACGAACAGTTTCACAAAAAAAATTTCAACAATTTGTTTGGATAATAAAATGTTCTTAACATACAGCAAAAACGCCTTAGACTAGCCGACCATAGTATTTTTTTTTTAATTCTACTTGACCTACTTATCAATTTTCAAAACGAACAAACTACTAAGATTATTTTCCAACGATCAAGGTAAATCATCACTTTCATCATCAAACTTTCAATCGCAATAATTCCATCCGGGATGCTCGCAGTTTTCGGATCCGGCCGATCAGTCGGATAACCGCGATTATGGCCACGTCCGGCGAAACTCCTCACGAGCCACGGCAAGACCAACTACACACCAGGCCGGAATGCCCCCCCACCACTCGTGTTAAAACGTCACACTGCTAGTGCGCCAGCTGATCTGAAATGGTGCCATGTTGATGCAATTACCCTAAGAATTACATGGAAATCCCCTGAAATAAACAAAGATTTACCCAACTTGCGCTTAAAATCCTCGAAAATTGGAAAAATTTCCCGCTTTTGGCAACACGGATCAGCTGGAACACCACTACTGTGACGTCATCTCTCTGAGCACTCCGGCCTAGTGTGTAGTTGGCCTTGGCCACGGCCACGCTGTCTCTGTCATGCTCGGTGGCGCGATCTGCAGTTTCCCCGGTAAACATGTAACCAATTAGGAGCGAGCTTCACGTTCGGTTTGACCACGTGGAGGAATAAAGCTTCATCTTGTTTGGCCACTTAATTGGATTTGCTATGCGGAACTAACTCAAGATGAATTGTGTATAAGCGCGGCATCACAGTAAAAGATGTTCATTGAATATGTATTTTTATTTAGTAATGTCAAAATATTTAAGTTAGGCCTATATACTCTATGCAGTTTCTATGTTACTATGTACTCAGTTGTCAGACAAAAATAAAAAAACAGTGTTGTGGAAAATGGCGTTTCTTTTACAACCTCGTGAAAGAAAATTCACTACAGTAAAATCCAAAACTAATATAATAATCCTAGCAGGTTATGGGCCCAGAGCAAGTTTTTTGCATTAAAACAGTAAAAGTAAAAACAATTTAATAGTTATGACGAGTGAAACTGAACTAAGTTATATACAAAAACTCCAAGATGTGGACTCTTACACAATGTGGGATTTTGAAATTAAAGTCGTGCTCAGAGCTAAAGAACTTATGGAAATTGTCGATGGAACTGAAACACTCGAACAACAGGGTCAAGATGAAAATAAAATTAAGAAGTGGAAAACTAAGGATGCTAAGGCACAGCATTTTATATTGAAGACCATCGATAACACAGTAAAACCACACATTGTAACATGTATGTCATCCAAAGAAATGTACGATACTCTAAGTAAAATCTACAAGAGGGACACTCAGCAGCAAAAGTGTACACTCCTTCAAGAGTTCTACAACTTCAAATTTAATCAAGATAAAGACATGATGAACAACATAACCTCAATTCAAAACATTGCCTTTAAACTAAACCGCCTCGATCAAAAAGTGGACGATTTGATGTTGATGACGAAAATTCTCAGCATTCTTCCAGAACAGTATAAACATTTTTCAAGTGCGTGGGATTCGACCAACTCAACAGAGAAGACCTTAGAAAACCTGAAGGCCAGACTAATACAAGAGGAAGTGAAGGTGACCAGTGAAAATGAAACTCAGGTAGCTTTTAAAGTAAGATCTGGAGCACAAGGTAGGCCTAAAGAAATAAGATGCTATTCCTGTAATAAATTAGGGCATAAAAGTAATAATTGTCATTCTAGACCACCTTGTAAGTTCTGTAAAAAGACCAACCATTTGGAGAAAGATTGTTTTTTCCGTAACAAATCAAGTGATGGTAAGACTAAGTCGAAAACAAAAAATGTAAGCTCGAACAATAAAACTGTTTTTTTAACACACGGGTCAGGTAATGAAATACAACCATCAGCAAGTATAGGTCTAACAGGAAATAATTGTGAAAATAAGCCTAGTTCTAAGCCAAGTAAAACTTTTATTGTAGACAGTGCTTGTAGTCCTAATCATATGACTAATGATATATCTATCCTAGAGAATGCTAAATCTTGTGTCCAAAACATTTGTGTTGCTAAAAAGGGCCAAACAATTCATTCAGAAGCTGTAGGTTCTGTTTTTTCAGAACAGTGTATTTTGAAAAATGTTACATATGTACCAGATCTTAGTAATAACCTCATGTCTGTAAACGCTATTACTGATAATGGTGGCAAAGTATTGTTCACTAAAAATAAAGTAGAAATCTTCAAAGATGAAGACTTGGTCATGGAAGGTAGTAAAAATAAAAGCGGCTTGTATGTAATAAATCTAGATGACAATGAAACATATTTAGAGTGTAAGCCTAATGGAAATAATAATAAGATAGGCCTAGGTATTGGACAGTCAGCAGTAGGGAAGAAGTGTGTAAAATCAAATACCTATAATGCAATTGATTGGCACAGAAAGTTAGGTCATATCAGTTTTTCTAACCTAAAAAAGCTACCTAAAATGTCACTAGGTATACCAGAGTCAGACCTAAAAATGTGTGAAGATAGTTTTTGTGATATTTGTCTTAAAAGCAAACAAGTTAGATTTCCTTTCAGTTCAGAACGCGAAAGAGCATCTAGAGTGTTGCAAATAATTCACTCAGATCTTTGTGGTCCGATCGATCCAGTAACCCATGATGGTAAAAAGTATTTTCTAACGTGTATCGATGATTACAGTCATTTCTGTAAAGTCTATTTGCTAAAATGTAAAAGTGAAGCTTTTGGTTACTTAAAAGAATACGTTGATGAGGCAGAGACATTTTTCAATCTTAAAGTTTCTAAAATTAGATGCGATAACGGTGGGGAGTACACTACCAGTGGTTTAAAACAGTGGTGCAAGTCAAAAGGCATAGTACTAGACTACACGATACCTTACTCACCCCAATTAAATGGCAAAGCCGAAAGGATGAATCGAACACTCATGGAAAAGGCTCGTGCAATGATTTTTGACTCCGAACTAGATAAAGAAATGTGGGGCGAAGCTGTTCTAACAGCAGCGTATTTACTTAACAGAAGCCCAACCGTAACTGTCGAAACAACACCTGCAGAAATATGGTACGGTAAACAACCCGATCTTTCGAGACTTCAAATTTTTGGCACTAAAGCGTACACAAAAGTACTAGGAACTCTTAAGAAATTAGATAGCAGGAGCAAACCAGCTTATTTTGTTGGATACACACTAAACGGTTATAGGATGTGGGATCCTGTAAAACGAAAAATCTTTGTTTCAAGAGATGTTGTGTTTCATACGGTACAAACTAAGAAACAACAACCTGAAATAAGGTCTCCAACTCCTGAAGATGGAAATGAAAGTAGTATTGACTATGAAGAAAATAACATAGGCGAAGAAGGGGAAAATGATAGGCCTACAGACTTAGAAGAAAATGAAAATGGTAGGCCTAATATCCTACAAAACGAAGACCAAGAAAATCAATCACAAATTGAAGAACAAAGATATAACTTAAGACCAAGACAGAGTTTAAAATGTCCCGTAAGGTATGAACAATCATTTGATGGACAAGCTATGCTGACATTCGATGAATGCATGAAGAGTGCAGATAAAGAAAATTGGCAAGTCGCAATAGATAAAGAAAAGGAATCTTTAAAACGTAATAATACTTGGGAAATAGTAGATGAAAGCCAAGCATCAGGAAAAGAAATTTTAACCAGCCGATGGGTTTTTAGGGTAAAAGATGATGGCACTTACAAAGCCAGACTAGTAGTAAGAGGGTATCAACAAGAAACAGGAAGCTTAGATTTCAAAGACACATTTAGCCCGGTTGTCGAAAGCGCTTCATTAAGAGTTTTGTTTGCAATAGCTGCTAAAGAGAATCTTGACATTCGGACATTTGATGTGAAGACTGCGTTCCTGTATGGAGAGCTAGATGATGAAATTTACATGAAAATCGCTGAAGGATTTGAAGACGAAGGAAAGATTTGTAAATTAAAAAAGGCTTTATATGGATTAAAACAAGCTCCATCAAGATGGAACAGAAAACTCACAGAATGTCTGAAACAAGAAGGATTAATTCAGCTCAAAACAGATCAATGTATATTTAGAGATGATGAAGAAAGTCTATATTTAGCTATCCATGTGGATGATGGAATAATGATGGGAAGAGATCCAAAGAAACTTGAAATGCTATTAAAGAAATTAAAAGAGAACTTTGAAATGACGACCAATGAAACCCCAAATTGCTATCTTGGTATGGAAATAACTCGTAACAGTGAAGGAATACATATTACCCAATCAAAGTATGCCAACCAAATACTTGATAATTTTAACATGGCAAACTGTAAACCAGTGAAAACACCAATCACACCAGAAGATGAGACCGCTCACACGAATGAGTCAAATAATTTTCCCTATCGAGAAGCGATTGGAAGTTTACTCTACATGACTAATAAAACCAGACCAGATATGGCGTATGCCGTTAACTATGAAAGTCGTTTCATGGAAAATCCAAGTGTGAAAGACGTTCAAAATGTGAAACGTACTTTAAGATACCTAAAAGGCACACCAAATTTGGGAATATTTTTTCCAGCATCATCTAATACAAATGAAATTGTGTTAGAAGCATTTTGTGATTCAGACTACGCTGGTGACACAAAGGATCGAAAAAGTACTTCTGGATATGTACTAATGTTTGGACGATCGCCAGTAGTATGGAATTCAAGAAAGCAACCAATAGTAGCATTATCAACAGCAGAAGCTGAATATATCTCTGCTGCAGAATGTTGCAAAGAAATCAAATATATAAAGACACTAATAACAGAATTAACAAATATGCCTATCAAAATCACACTTAATGTAGACAACCAAAGCGCAATTAAGCTTATCAAATCTGGACAGATGAACAGAAAAAGTAAACATATTGACGTAAGGTACCACTATGTGAGTGAGCAATTCCATAACGGTTTATTTCAAATAAAGTACTGTTGCACAGAAGATCAATTAGCAGACGTGTTCACTAAACCGTTGTTGAGTAGTAAGTTTGAGAAATGTAAAAACATTTTGCTTAAGGACATTTCAATCATGGAGTAAGTTAGGCCTGTATTAAAGCCAGTAGAAAATAGGCCTTAAACAATCAAGATACTAACTCTTTTTGTTCACAGTATTTTTTTTAATTTTTAACTTGTTTTGTATTTTAAGTTTTTCCAAATTTGTATATGTATTAGTAAGATATTTTGACATTAAGGGGGAGTGTTCATTGAATATGTATTTTTATTTAGTAATGTCAAAATATTTAAGTTAGGCCTATATACTCTATGCAGTTTCTATGTTACTATGTACTCAGTTGTCAGACAAAAATAAAAAAAACAGTGTTGTGGAAAATGGCGTTTCTTTTACAACCTCGTGAAAATTCACTACAGTAAAATCCAAAACTAATATAATAATCCTAGCACCCGCTCCCGGCCAATGAAGGGCCGCCTCTTGCCGCACGATGCGCTGGTGAAACAAAAGTATGGATTTTCAAAACCAAAACACGAAATTAAAGGAGAATGAGCAGGCCGCCTTTAAGCGCAGCTCAAAACTGCAGAGGTCTCCGACCTCGAAGACTGGGACGCCGACGGGGGGAATTAAAGCCTCCCCTCCGCCGATCCCGTTCAAGGCTGCTGGTGTCGCCGGATCGTCGGCCGTAACCGGAAAGGAGAAGGATGAGGTTAAGCTGGGTATGGGGGGTGACTGAGCCGGTAACACCTCTAGCCGGGATGCAAGGAATTCCTCCCAGGAAGAGTCCTCTTCGTCCGGCATTCGAGATGCAAATGCTTCGGCAGCAGCAGGACGATGCCAACGAGGAGGAAGACTCATGTCTGAAGAAAATGAACGATCTTTTGAAGGAGATGGCCAAGGCTCTCCTTATTCAGAAGAACGTCAACAAGGCGATTAAGGACGGAATTCCAAAACTCGAGGATTTCCTTGGCGAAATCGAGGAATGCCGGAAGATCAGGCTGAAGGCAGTGAAGCAGGAGCGCGACGTTATGAACCGAGTTATGTCTGCTTCGCCTCAAGCTCATCTGGCTGAGTCCCAGACTCAAGCCAGAAAGCGAAAGAAGAGGCAGAGCGGTTCTTCGCCGGAAAGCCCTGAGCTTGTTGAGGTAGACTCAGTGCCGAGACCGGTTTTTGTCACTGCGGCATCGCAGACATCTCCTGTCCAGGCTACTCAATCCGCCCCGGGCGCTGTCGCGATTCCAGCGGCTACTCCTGCAGAGGTTCCTGCTCCGGCGGCTAATCCTGTCTTGGCAGCAAACTCTGCCCCAACACCTTTGGGGGGCTGGAAGACGCGCCTGTCTAAGAAAGAAAGGAGGAGGCAGAAGCAAGTGGAGGCAGCTTCGAAAAGTGCGTCGAGGGTGGAGCGGACGCAAGTCTCAAACCCGGTGGGGGAGGCCTCTGGCAAGTCTGTCAGAAAGCCTAAACAACCCAGGCCTAAGAAGCCCAGGACGGAGGCAATCTTGATCAAGCCCTTAGGGGGGCGATCTTTTGCTGATGTTCTGGGTCAGATTAGATCGCAGGCCAAACCGGAAGAGACCGACACCGTTATCAAGTCTATTCGGCGAACCCAGAACGGGGATGTCCTCCTCGAACTGGGGAAGTCGAGTGACAAGATCGGTTTTGCCGCTTCCCTCAAGACTGCACTTGGGGACAAAGGCTCCATCAAGGCCCTAGAACCGAAATGTTCGGTCGAGATTCGGGACCTTGATGCCCTCTCCACCGAAGATGAGGTGACCCGTGCGATCCAGGTGGCACTCCCGGAGATACCGGCTGATGGAGTGAGGGTATGGCTGACAAAGCCTAACCGAAGTCAACTCAGGATGGCTGTTGCTGAGATGGGCGAAAAGCACGCCAATAAGCTGCTTAGCCTTCAGCACCTCAGAGTCGGTTGGGTCAGTTGCAGGCTCAAACGGAGGGTGGTAGTTTCGAGATGCTTCCGCTGTCTCGGTTTCGGCCACTCCTCCCGAAACTGTAACGGGCCCGACAGGAGTGCCAACTGCTTCCAGTGTGGAGGCCAGGGCCACAAACGCAAGGAATGTTCCTCGAGCCCATCCTGCTTCCTCTGCAAGGATTCAGGCTCCAGTGCCCTCGGTCACTTACCCGGGTCTGGTCAGTGCGGTGCCTTCAGAGCCGCACTTGAACAGGCAAAAGGCAGCGGCCGGTAATTCGCATCCTCCAGGCCAATCTTCATAGATCCTGGGGAGCTGATAACCTTCTAGATCAGCTCGCCCGAGAACTTGGTGCTGACGCGCTCCTTATCAGCGAACAGTATCGGGACAGAGACCCAAACATTTGGATCTCCGACAGCCTCGGTACTGCTGCATTTTGGGCGCGTAATACACAGGATGTCTTGGTGCGGAGTCACGGGCGCGGCCGAGGATTCGTCTGGGTTCGGTGTAGGGACGTGACTATCTTCAGTTGCTACCTCACACCCAACGAGGCCGTCCAGGACTTTCGCGACAAGATAGATAGCCTAGAGGAGTGCGTTCTCGGCACCACCGGGCATGTCGTCGTTGGTGGCGATTTCAACGCCAGGGCCGTCAAGTGGGGAATGCCCTCTACCAGCTCCCGGGGGAAATACATCCTGGATTTCATCGCCAGGGCCGGTCTTGTCGTCCTCAACCAGGGCGACACACCTACTTTTCGGCGCCCCGGGCAGAGAGGCACGATCCCTGACGTCACCTTTGCGTCTGAGTCGCTCCTTCCGAGGATCTCTGGCTGGAGGGTTGTCGAGGACTACACGGGTAGCGACCACCAATACATCGTGTTTGACCTGCATGATCAGGCAAATCGTCGAGTTTCCGCATCTCGGGAAGGGCCACGCCGGTGGAACACCAACAAACTGGACGTGGTCAAGTTCACCGAAGTCATCTCTCGGGGAGCGCAGGGGAATCCTGGTGAGGCTGGAGCCGAGGCACTAGTAACATCCACGATGGAACTTATCGTCTCGGCCTGCGACCAGTCTATGCCGCGAAGGAAACCCCGACGCGACAAACAACCCGTTTACTGGTGGACTGAAGAGATTGCGGAACTCAGAAGAACATGTTTAAGAACTAGACGAGCCGCCACTAGAGCGAGAATTCCCGCAGACAGAGTTCGTAAGTCGGAGGCCTATAAAGCTGCGAGAAAATCTCTCCGCCAGGCGATCAACAGGAGCAAGGCGAATAGCTGGAGGAGACTTCGTGACGACGTTGATTCCGACCCGTGGGGCCTGGGTTACAAACTTGTAACACAGAAACTCGGCGCCCGCTCTCCACCTTTCATCATGGAGGGCGCCACCATGGGGAGGATCGTCGCTGCGTTGTTTCCTGAACATCCACAGCGACCGCCGGTTGACTTCGGACGGGTAGAGGACGTTCCACTTTTCACTTTCGAGGAGCTGGAAACCTCCGTTCTCTCCCTGAAGAGCAACAAGGCTCCTGGCCCGGATGGGATTCCCAGTGAGGCTTTAAAGAAAGTATTTTTAATCAACGCTGACTTGTTGTTGAGAATGTACAATGCCTGTTTGGTAGAAGGGGGTGTTTCCGGCTCCCTGGAAAACAGCCAGGCTTGTACTGATCAGCAAGGGCAAAGGTGATCCCGAGCTGCCGTCGTCCCACAGGCCTCTCTGCATGTTGGACACGGCTGGGAAGCTGTTCGAGAAGCTGATCCGTTCCCGCCTGACTTCTGCCGTGGAAGCTGCCGGGGACTTATGCCCCCGTCAGTACGGCTTCAGAAAGGGACGGTCAACGATCGACGCTGTCACCGAAGTTCAGAGAGCTGTGGAGAGAGCCGAGAGCCACAACCATTTCTCCCGCCGAGTAGTGCTTCTTGTTACGCTTGATGTCAAGAATGCCTTCAACTCGGCGAGGTGGGTCGATATGTTGGATGCGCTTCGCAACACCTTTCGTATTCCTGCATATCTGTTGCGGCTCGTCGAGGATTATCTACGCTCTCGAAGCCTGATTTATGACACGAGGGACGGAACGCGGACGATGGAAGTCACTTCTGGTGCCGCACAAGGTTCAATACTCGGCCCGGATCTCTGGAACGTTGCCTATGACAGCCTCCTGAGGTCCGAGATGCCTGAGGAAACCACTTTGGTTGGGTACGCCGATGACGTCGCAGCTCTCATTGCTGCACGCAACGTTGAGCTGGCCCAACTGAAGTTGAACCGAGTTATGCGGGTGGTCAACAACTGGATGTCCGATCACGGTCTCTCACTTGCTCTCAGTAAGACGGAGATCGTGATTCTTACGAAGAAGAGGATCGACACCGTCGTCCCGTTTCGAGTGGGAAGGGAGGTGGTCACATCAACTCGTGCCGCCAAATACCTCGGGGTTATGGTGGACACCAAGTTAAGCTGGAGGGATCAGATCTTCCGTACAGCGGACAAGGCCGCTAAGGTAGTGACTTACCTTAGTAGGCTGATGGCCAATGTCGGGGGTCCCCGATCCAGCAGAAGACGTCTGTTGATGTCCGCGGTCCAGTCCGTGCTTCTTTACGGGGCAGAGGTGTGTGGGCAGGCGCTCTAGATAAGGAGTGCTACAGGTTGCGACTCGCCCGGGTTCAGCGTCAAGCTGCGCTCCGGGTGTGTTCCGCCTACCGGACAGTGTCCGAGCCTGCCGTCCTGGTGGTCGCCGGAGTCATCCCTGTCAAGCTCTTGGCAGGGGAGAGGAAAGCGATTTATCAGAGACAAGGCGAGATCGGCAAGGACACGGCAAGAACAGAAGAGCGCTCCCGAACCTACCAGCAGTGGCAACACAGCTGGGAGCACGACACCCGAGGACGATGGACTGCGCGACTTATCAAGCAGGTCCAACCATGGGTGGAACGGCGGCATGGGGAGGTGGACTACTACCTGACCCAATTTTTGACAGGTCACGGCTATTTTCGGTCGTACCTGAACCGTATGGGAAAGACCGGTTCACCGGACTGCATTTATTGCCCGGGTGTTCCCGACGATGCGGAACACACATTCTTCCGCTGTCCCCGTTGGGAAGGGCCCCCGCCTGGAGGCCACACAAATCTTTGGTGCATTTTCGGTGGACTCGGTCTGCCAAAAGATTTTGGAGGATGAGGGCAACTGGGATTGTTTGTCACAGTTCGTCCGGGGCATCCTCCTGGAAAAGAAAACCGATCTGGACCGTGAAGTGGCCCAGATCCCTTGATCGAGCGGCTGGATAAGGAGCGAGCCCCACGGGCGTAAGCCAAATTTAGGCCTAGCCTGACGTAATGTGACAAACAATTCCAGGTTAGATTCCTAAAGAGTAGAGGAGGTTTTTTAGTGGGTAAACTCGTTTTTAGGGGAGCCCCACACTACAGGCTGGCCACCTGTGTGCGTAATGCATTTTTCCGCCTCTCCCTCAAAAAAAAAAAAAAAAAAAAAAAAAAAAAAAAAAAAAAAAAAAAAAAAAAAAAAAAACCACCGGATGTTCCCATATCTCGTCGCCCATTACCACTACAAGCCCCAACACATAAACTGCTGTACCATCTACATGCAGCCTACCCGACCGGTTTCTTCGTCCTAAAATATAAAATACTAGTAGCGATCGCTACCCGAATGATATTTTATCCGTGTCAATTTAAAAAATTACCATGCATAGTCGATCGAGGGGGCGGGGAGAGGGGAGAGGGGAGGTGCGCCGGGAGTTATGCGTATTATTAAAAACAAACCGAGTTTATGGCTTCATTTGTGGGCTTGTTTACGAGCGGCGAGGACGCGGCCGCGGACGGGTCAATCAGAGGTGATATATGCCGCAGAGATGACGCCCCCAGCCACCAGGCAGCAGCACCGGGCGGCATCACTAGCGCCACTGATGCGGGCGGAAACCAGGGGAACCAGTGGTAATCTGTGTGTCTGTTTTGTGGAGTCTCTGAAAAGTACGGATAACACGGAATATCTTGGTGTGATGACCGTTTACAGCTCAAACAATTGGAGTAGAGCGACGACGTTGCAGACTATTTTTAGTACCATGTTTGCCGATACTTCAGCAAAACCAAACCATCATTTATATCATATAAAACCACTTCTGGTTAGCAATATTGTTTATTTTTATGACATGTATATTTTTCATTAGAATAACAAAAATAAAAGTCAGTATGCCTACCTTTGTTCAATCACCTTATGTTTAAGACACATTACTATAAAAGTTTATTCATTTCAGAACGCTGGGGTGTTTCCAAGTCTGCGTGTTTATGCCGTGAGTTCTCAAGTTCGATTAGGCATACTCAACTTCTTCCGCTTACAGTAGGCCTACTTAGAGATTACGTTTGCAGCAGCAGTCTCTGAACTTTTAATTTATAAAAGAATGGTTTTACTTGTATTTATAAAATCATTTTAGTAGTTCAGCTCTTAATCATAGTATTTTGGGCTCTCTAATAATCCAACAAAGAATTTTTAATAAAACTACCTGTATACGCGAGGTAGTAATTTTTATTTATTTTACCAAACACTGACAAAATTATAGGTTATCGTAGCCTGAAGGTTATAGTTTAGGTGATAGTCAAGGAAGTTTAACATAAATTGTGGTTCAAATTATTTACGACAGTGCCAGTAAAATATTTTATCGCTAAAAACTCATCGGGGTTGGATATCCTTCAATATCCAGCCAATCACGTATCTAACGAACGCGTGAAACGCCCAAATCAACAAAGGGGGCCGTCCCAACATCTGATCACCTGTTTTGTTGATATTTTGAGGCAGCCGAGCTATTAACGCCTCTCCGCTCATGCCGACACCTCTCCAAACACAAAGAACTATTGAAACCTCAAATTTCGATGCATCGAAACGTCTTAATCGAACCTATTAATCGATCGAGATGCGATATCGTGTTTTTGCCGCGTTCGCCGCTCGCCTGTCAATCAAACATGTTATCGTGGCTCCGATCTCGATACGAAACAAATCGATGCCGTCCACTACCGCGGTCGACGTTTCAAACATCTTGCTCTTGTTGTTCAACACCTACGGCCTCCCCCGGATGAATTAGTGTCATAACGTGTCAGCCCGGAGTGGCCCGGTGCGCGGTCGCGGTCGCGGATTCTACCTCGGCCAATGAGGGGAGAGATGAGTGGCGGAGCGGTCTGCGTCTGCACAGTGATTAGCACAAAGACATTGGCAGCTCGATTCGTCTCGCAAATTCTACTTATGTCACGAGTTATGCGATTATTAAAAAAAAATATTTTTTTGTGAAATTAATTAGTTGGTAAGCCTACAAATTAACTATCAGTTGGCATTGGAGGAGACCTATTTACATTAATAAAGGGGAGTGGCAGAGTTGTTAAGGGGTTTTTTGTTAGATGTAGCACCCTCCCTAGACCCAAATGTTTTGAATTTTTTATAGAAACTAAAGGTATTGGGTAAAGAATGAAAAGGATAACATAATCCAAACTATTATTGTACTTGTATAAATATGTCATTTTCGAAAAAAATAAATAAAAAATAAAATAAATTAAGTGAATGAACGAGAAGTAAAAGTGATTATGTTTAGGTTTATTTTTAGAAAGTTGCAAAAATGGGTTACAATGAAGACGGGTGCCGCCAACAATAAAATGTGTAGGCAACATTTCGTACTACGTGTTCATCCAATTTCAATCTGTTCTGTAATTAGGCCTAACTGTTCTGTAACTGTAATTACTGTAGTAGGGTGAGTGCACCAGTGAATGACCACCCTCCAGTGAATGACCATTTCGTATAAAAACAGTATATTAAGCTTTACCTTTTGCCTAGTCTATCATAAACGGTCTTAAAAGTAACTTCGGATTCTTATTTGGATCCTCCCTGTCACTGGTTCAAAAAGAAAGTGTCAAACATCTGTCTGTAACACAAACAAAATTAAGTGTTCCAAGTGAACTTGGAACAATAATTGAAAAAAGAAAAAACTGATTTGGGATTAAAATAAGAATTGTACAACGTTTAAATAAAAAAGTTATGCAAGCTTGAGATTTCTCTAGGAACGTTGAAAATCAAAGAAGCACTGGCGTTGAAAGTAAAATGAGCCTTGTTGAGGTTGTTGTTGGAAACTACTTGAAGCAGGAAGCAGAGTCCTTCCACACAGCACAAAAGTTATTACAATTACAAACGATGGTAGCTATTTCAAATATATACGTTGTACCTTGATTGAACTTAAAATGATTTTTTTGTACATAATGTTTAAATTCATACACGTTAAAGCAAAATATATTTGGCAATTCTTTATGATTGTTACGACCTATCCTTACTACTGTATGGGTATCGGAAAATAAGTTTTTATATTGAAATTGGACCTAAAAACAGGTAACTTTAAATCTAACACTGTTTAATTATTGCCAACCCCTGACTCATAGCGTCCCGCTTCCCACCTCATCAACGGAGTTGAGACCAACTCTCCCAACATGACTGGTGCTGCTCGTTGATGACCTGGAGTCATTGATGCCGCTGTTTTTACTCGCTCGGTGCTCCATGAGTCTGCCACAATTATCGTAATCGTTGCCACCGACCTCGCCACAAAAACAGCTAACAAATGAGCACATTATAAAACAATTTTCATGTGGTTATGTCCGGCGACCGTGTTAAGCCTGGCTTCGCGTGACCGCTAACGTATTTATACGCTGGAAGCGCCTACTTCGCTGTCTTCTCTTTTTAACTGCTACACGTTTAGCCTACTTTATTTGCTTCTGTTCGGCCATAAATAAAGATCGAAAGGGAGTGGTGAATATCCGAGAGGCGCCACTTGTCTAAATGGAAGTCGTAAATTTTAACGAGGAAATATTTAGACAATATTCGCAGCAGTTTGTTTTATTTACTTGATTATTTAGTGGATTTATTTTCACTTAGTGCAATAAATATTTCAATGATGTTCCACTTAGAATATTTATGACTGCTTCAGTCATTATGCTTACAAAAAGACTTCACACACTGTCTGTTAGTTGACATTAGCACGAAAGAAAGGATTGAGTAATATCTTGAGATTTGGACTTCCTTCCATATTATAAAACAAACTTAAATTTGGTTTACTTATTTTATTGATTTACCTAGCTTCCTAATTTTTCTGGCTTAATTGTAGAACTCGTTTAGTTATTGAAATACACAACACTGACAAAAAGTGCAAATGACTTATTATACGGATATTATTACGTAGCTCACATACAAACAAGTAGCATTTAATACGGATTTTCCGTTATGTTTAACTTAACTGCTGACCTGATTTTTTAACACTCTACTTAATAACATTCTTCCTCTTCGAGAGAAAGAAAAATTATTATCAAAATGAATTTTACCTTAAAAGTTTACATTATTCAATAGAACCAAGTTAAACCCCAGCCAGTGACTGTTGTGACAACAATGACACGATCTCCTCCAAATCGCCTTTGACTCCGGCGTTCCACATGATCCTTATCCCCGTCGACGCGTAGGTGACGTCCGTCCCGGTGAGATACCGGCCCGTCAGCGCTGGACATCCGTCTGCGCATGACAGCCGCTCGTGGGAGGACGCATGCGCTGTAAGCTACTCGGCTAATGGCGCAGGCGCTAGCGGCTTACCGTCATCCTCCGGCGACAGGTGAACCCTCATGTCAAGCATAACATTAAACTTACATGAAACTCCAATCCGGCTCCCACCTCTGGCCGTACTCTATCTGGCTAATGCGGCTAACGTTATTTGCCATTTGCGTCTAGTTTTTCCCCACTTGATCGCTTTGCCACTCGGTTAAACGCTGGATCTTATTACCGGCCGATGAACTCAACCTTGGCTCCGTTTATTGCAAGGTTCGGTTAGTGATTCATTTCACGGTTATCAAAATGATGTTTCACTTTTGAGTGATGCTGTGGGAGAACATAAACAATATTGTTTTTGTATTGCTCAATTTATTTGGGAAAATCTTCGCTAATTGCCGAAAACCTTTTAAAACTGTATTTCATAATTTACAACTCTCAAAATGTATACCTTAGACTCTTTGAGAGGTGTTATTGCTCAAAGAGTTCCTTAATGAAAATATGAAACTGCACGCAAATAATGGTTTGAAAATACTAAATAAAGTTTATAAAAATTACTCATTTTATGCACAATATGTTTTTATACTTTCTGGCAAACATCTGCAGCGTTGGATGCAAAAGCGTAAAGAACAACATAGTGTGTTACTCAATAAACGAACTTAAAACCGAAATACAAATAATTCTCAATCATATTATAGATCTTTTACCTCATTACAGCCATATTGCCTGTACGCCACTTCATCCAAGGTTTGAGGTCCCTAGAATATACCCAATATAAATGGTTTTTTAAAAATCCAATCAAGAGTCCTAATGACTCTTTTCTAACGTGGATCCAACCGGTAAATTAATTGATTTAAAAAAAAAACCCAAACCCTGGTCTAAATGGTCTACAGCCTTACCCATAGCGTCTTCACAAACATTAAACACGGGACTTTATGGAACTGCTTTGCCATAAAACTCAGACGTAACTCAAGCAGGTGATAAATTTCGCCGTGAGAGGAGAGGGAAGGTACCGGAAGCGAAGGTACAAGTCGTAGCGGCTGGTGAGGAAGCGGTGGCCAGTGGCCTCTGACCTCACGACGACGGTTCTACAGCGCCGCGACGCACGGAATCAGTCCAGTCGTGAACCTGGGACACTGCAAAACTCCGGGGCCCTTGTAGCTTTAATTGCCACGGTGAGGTAACGGCGGTGGCGAGGAAAACTTGGGTGGAATGGACACAACAAACCGATGGGAATAGTTTCAGCATTTCGATTGGGAGGTCTACTGTCTAGTATGTTTTTATTGTGTTTTCATTTGCCATTAGAATTTCAAGGATTATAAATCTTTAAGAAGTTTGTGTTAAAGGAGTTATCTTAAGACTCCTTGTTTGGCTAAATTGTTACAATTTAGTATCCTTCACAATCGGTGGTCCCTGTTACTTTATTTCAGAATCACCTCTAAAAAAGATTTTTTCAAGAAGCATTTTTGAAAATCATTTCTCTTATTTTCATCCTTAATTTTTTTTGCAAAAACCAACTTTGGGTCATTAAAACACGTGTGAAATGTTTAGAGGTTTACTTTTTTTAACTTTCCCCACACTAGTCCGCCTGATGTCAGAGCCGATGATGGCGAATGGGTGGGGAACGGTGGCCGACCAATATTTATACGGTGGCGGGAACCAGTAGGACGTGGAGAGCTATCTGGCGAGCAGACCGGGCACTAATGAGAGGCAGACCAGAGGCTGGATGCGCCGCGGTTGTCATTGCCAATATTAATCTTGGAAGTTTAATTAGAACAGGTCTAACTGCAGCTGCCGGGCCGCGGATTGCAGCAGGGGTACCCCAGGGATGCTGTCTGGGGCCGGCGGTGTTTCGCACAGCGGGAGTGGCCGACCGGGATAGCGACGACGATTTGAAAGGTGTGAATGGACAAATTTCTTATTTTATTTTGGAAAGTGGTGGTTCGTTAAATTCAGTAATTTCGCTTTTCTTTCCCTCTGGTCTAGTTTTCACTGATAACAAATTTAAGAAAAAATGTTTGGAAATAACAAATTATTAGTTTGCATGGCATTAGTAAAAGAGCCAACATTACACTTAGAGTGAATTCTGTTAGAATCATAGTCAGTCATAATATGTATTAATCAAGGTAGTATAACCTTAATAATGAACTTTCGATATTGTTTTATTTGAGAGTCTTTAATCATATAAGTCCAAATAAATGGCAATTTTTATGAGAATAAAACAATTGGTGGCAGGGAATTGAGGAACTGACTGATTTCAAAAGTCGGAGTTTTGTATTTAGCCAAAAATTAATTATGTCAAGGATTACCGGGAAGAAAATTTAGATCAGAGATGAATTCAAAACAGGTAAAGCGATATTATTATTTGCAGAATACTAAGGGATTAGCATTATAGCACCAGGAAAATAATACTTTATAAAATGAAAGAATCTTGGAAAAAACCTAACCAGGTAAATCAAACAGAAATTTGATAAAAACAAAAACATTTAAAAAGGTGCACAATTATTTATTTTGTTGCTAAGCAACTCTTTAAATATTTCAGTTTATTAAAATTGTTTGTTACACTCAATTTAGAGTCAATTTTTAGAGAAAAGCAAGGATTACATAAGATATCGCTTAAAATCCCTCCAGAGACAGCATCATGGAGGTTGCGAAGACAAGACTATTTGAAAGTTGAAAGAGTTAATACTCTCGATGCTACGATGTTTGAAGTACCTTAGTGGTTGACCATCCCCATTGAGTCTGGATCCACTTGGCTAACCACCGACCAGAGAATGGCAGTGCACCAATGGCTGGACAATGCATGACTGTGACTTCAGCAACTTGAGACAGGTAGACGGAGATTTGAAAATGCTTAGATGTAAGGTAGAGTTTGTGCTTGGGAGCACTGTCTTAGTATAGATATTTTAAGTAATTCAGTCATACAAGACAGTGACACATTGGGCCATTAATTCCGAAACCACGATAAGCAGTGTCTCATTAGGACTAATATAAGCAAAAACTAGGAATGTATTGTAAGTTTGTTGTTGTTTTCACACCCTTTCACGCAGAATGACAAGATTGAAATCTCATTTAGCCACTGCTCAAGATACAGCCAGTATCTTGAGTACTTCTAATGAGCATAAAAGGCCACCTTCATGTTGGAGCCTAGTGCGATTCAAAGCTTGTGTTGTAAATGTACAAGAAACGTTTAACCTTTAGTTAGTCAAAAGTCAAAACCTATTATCAGTCAGGTTCTTACCCCCTAAAGGCTGTAAGGTAATACCTCTGTTGTAAAACACAAAATTTTTCTACCAACAAGACAAGCATGCAATGATTCATTATTATGGTGTTATTTATATTTCAAAGGTTTTATCAGCATTCCAACGACTCCCACCCTTACTCAACCTCAGGGTTAATTTACACCTAAGGGATGATCAAAACCACTAAACCGTGGTAAAAAGTCTCCCCTGTAGGGTGACAACGGGGAGATATATTAGACTGTGGCGGTGGCGACAGTCCCCTCACCTGCCGCTATGGGCTTGTAGACACCAGGTAATGACACTGATCATCGTCAGATACTCCGCGCCGATCCATCAGGCTCGGGCTCGAACCTGGGACCTGGACTGGGCATCTGCTCCCATCTGTGGCTGCGAGGTCATCCGCTAGAGCGGCAAAATTACTTGGGGGTGTTACAATTGATGAAATTGCTTTTGTAAGACAATACCAATCCGTAAATATGTCTTGTAAATATGTTTTCACTAAACTCAGTAATACCACTAGATGTATAAACTTTTATTTCAGATTTTCCAAAGTGTGTAGGTGATATTGAAGAACATAAAATAAACTTTGAAATGTTAATTGAAATATTAACAATATTGTTTATCTTTTGATTTAACTTGTCATGTTCGTCAAGTAGGGGGTTTTAAAACACAACAAAGTTTGGTTAAAACATATATTAGGATAGAGCTAATTACCCATGGGTTTACTACATCCATTGGTGTCACGTATGTTGTATTTCATTATATGCGCATATCATTAAATAACACGAAGGTACACATTTCTATGTTCACAATAACTTAGTATTTTCACTAAGATCACTAAGATATAATTATACGAATTTATGGAAACAACACTTCGTATACTAATTTAGATTGTCCTGAAATATTTGTTAAGTTTGGGTTTTTTTAGTAGTGTGAAAAAACAGCAAGAAAATAATTTCATGTTACAGGGTTTATACAGTTTATAATATTTTTCTGGAGTGAACAAGGAGAACTTTTTTAACTTCCAGTTCAAAAAACTGATATTTCCTAGTTAAATCCTTGTTATTAAATGTAAATCTAAACTAAATATGTAGAAATACCAATTATTTCAACTTCCAAAGCAATTTCCAAAGAATCCCCACTCCGAGACGTACCGGCGGTGATCGGAAGGACCTTTTACATCTCGTTAGACGACCCGAATAGGACGAAATCGCTAAATAAAACAGTATCAAGATATACCGCTCCTCTCCCCGCTTTTTATCGTCCTGGGGTCGCGGCGCAGCGGCTCGGGCAGGTGTAAGGTCCTCTGACTGCGGCCGGCGCGGAGCTATCCGAAACTCCAAAACTTATCACTTTTTGAGAGGTTGGGTTACTGCACGCAGCTGCGTCACTGCACCTGCAGTCCGCTTAGTGACCACTCCCGGACACTTAAACGTTAATCTACAACTGGGAATTGGATATCGTCTTACTGAATTAAAATGATACTCGCATTATGATTTAAGAACGGGTAATTTTAGGGTAATAAGCTATTAAGTAGTGTTTATAGTCCCATTTTGTAGTTGGGTTGTTTAGTTTTCCGTTTCATTCTCGTGCGAGTATCATTATTGTGGATGCGTGCCTTGAAAGGAGTATTAGACAGTAATTGTTCAGTATGTAATACCGTGACCAGGGTTTACTGTGATAGGGATTTATGATTTGTTATCTATCCTTTCTGTGAAATCCTGAGAGTTGTTCAAAAGATAATTTTATTTATTATTATTATTATTTTTTGTATCCACGCCAAAGGTATTGGTGACATTTTGAAAATGAAAGATCTAAACTCGCATGGTGGACATGGGCTTACTCTTAAATGTTTCCCGTTGTTATATCATCATTAATTAATTCATAGCTATATAGCTAAATGACAAATGTAAACTGGGTCCAGAATCTAATCCATTTCAAAGTGTTCATAATTTATTATTATTTAAAATAAGACTATCTACATAATCATAAATTCGAATCATTATAACAAGAAAAAATTCAAAATTAAATACAATGTGAAACAAAATATGTAAAACTTAAAAACTCTTTATCCATACTAAATAAGTGAACAGCCCAAAAAGGACCATAATCACTGCACGAAATCCCTAAAAGGGAATAATAAAGATACAGCGCAGCTACAAAAGCCATTTCTCGATTCATAAGCGACAAAAACCACAAACACAGAATCGCTGAGGTACACCTCGCCGGTTTTTGCGGTGAACGTTATATTGGCAAAAATTGACGGAGTTGGCGGACGCGACGCGGAGACGCTCATTAAATAAAGATTTCGGGGATCGAACGGTGAAATATGTGTCGGCCCGTGGCCCATAAACAGGCGGACGTATATGGGCCGTGTCGCCTGTTATGGGTCCCCGAATTTAGAGCGGTTCCGATCGAATGAATAATGCAGGCCCGGCGGCCAAGACGTGCCGTGATCTTTTTCAATTACGTGAACTGCAAAACCGACGCGGAATCAAGTACCTTCGCAGCTGGACATCAGGTGAGGGGGCTTTACAGAGCTCTGATGAAGAGAGATATTTCATCATACTACATCGATATCACCTGTTTTCGACCCTCACTACCAACAAAACACCTGTTTTCTCGACTTAGGTAATGGAAACGGTAGCAAAGAAATCTCAAATATAACTAGGAATACGCTCCGATGTCCGTCCCGTACAAGAATTTTTTACTCACTTTTTGAGTTATTAGGTGACGCTTTGTTTTTGAGGGGGAGGTGAGAAAAATTCATTACGCACACAGGTGGCAAGCCTGTAGTGTGGGGCTCCCCTAAAAACGGGTTTACCCACTAAAAAACCTCGCCTCTACTCTTTAGGATTCTAACCTGGAGTTGTTTATTACATTACGTCAGGCTAGGCCTAAATTTGGCTTATGCCCGTGGGGCTCACTCCTTATCCAGCCACTCGATCAAGGGATCTGGGCCACTTCGCCGTCCAGATCGGTTTCTTTTCCAGGAGGATGCCCCGGACGAACTGTGATAAACAATCCCAGTTGCCCTCATCCTCCAAGATCTTTTGGCAGACCGAAATCCACCAAAAATGCACCAAAAAATTTGTGTGGCCTTCAGGCGGGGCCCTTCCCAACGGGGGCAGCGGAAGAATGTGTGTTCCGCATCGTCGGGAACGCCCGAGCAATAAATGCAGTCTGGTGAACCGGTCTTGCCCATCCGGTTCAGGTACGACCGAGATAGCCGTGAATTGTCAAGAATTGGCCGCCGTTCCACCCATGGTTGGACGTGCTTGATAAGTCGCGCAGTCCATCGTCCTCGGGTGTCGTGCTCCCAGCTGTGTTCCCACTGCTGGAAGGTTCTGGAGCGCTCTTCTGTTCTTGCCGTGTTCTTTTAATCTAGCCTTGTCTCTGATAAATTGCCTTTTTCTCTCCTGCCAAGAGCTTGACAGGGATAACTCCGGCGACCACCAGGACGGCAGGCTCGGACACTGTCCGGTAGGCAGAACACATCCCGAGCGCCGCTCGACGTTGAACCCGGGCGAGTCGCAACCTGTACTACTCTTTATCGAGAGCGTCTGCCTACACCTCTGCTCCATAAAAAAGCACGGACTGAACCGCGGACATCAACAGACGTCTTCTGTCGAATCGTGGAACCCCGACATTGGCCATCAGCCTACTAAGGTACGTGACTACCTTAGCGGCCTTGTCCGCCGTACGGAATATCTGATCCCTCCAGCTTAACTTGGTGTCCACCATAATCCCGAAGTACTTAGCAGCACGAGTTGATTGGACCACCTCCCTTCCCACTTGGAACGGAACGACGGTGACCATCCTCTTCTTCGTAAGGATCACAATCTCCGTCTTACGGAGAGCAAGCGAGATACCGTGATCGGACATCCATGTGTTGACCACACGCATGACTCGGTTCAACTTTAGTTGGGTCAGCTCAACGTTGCGTGCAACAATGAGAGCTGCGACATCATCGGCGTACCCAACCAAAGTGGTTTCCTCAGGCATCTCCGACCTCAGGAGGCTGTCATAGGCAACGTTCCAGAGATCCTGGCCGAGTATTGAATCTTGCGCGGCACCAGAAGTGACTTCCATCGTCCACGTTCCGTCCCTTGTGTCGTAAATCAGGCTTCGGGAGCGGAAATAATCCGCAACAAGATGAGTCGCAACAGATATGCAGGAACGCGAAAGGTGTTGCGAAGCGCATCCAGCATATCGACCTACCTCGCCGAGTTAAAGGCATTCTTGACATAAGCGTAACAAGAAGCACTACTCAGCGAGAGAAATGGTTGTGGCTCTCGGCTCTCTTCACAGCTCTCTGGACTTCGGTGATAGCGTCAATCGTTGACCGTCCCTTTCTGAAGCCGTACTGACGGAGGCATAAGTACCAGGCAGCTTCCACGGCAGACGTCAGGCGGGAACGGATCAGCTTCTTGGACAGCTTCCCAGCCGTGTCCAACATGCAAAAAGGCCTGTGGGACGACGGCAGCTCGGGATCACCTTTGCCCTTGCTGATGAGTACAAGTCTGGTGGTTTTCCAGGGAGCCGGAAACACCCCTTCTACCAAACAGGCGTTGTACATATTCTCAACAAGTCAGCATTAATTGAAAATACTTTCTTTAAAGCCTCGCTGGGAATCCGTCCGGGTCAGGAGCCTTGTTGCTCTTTAGGGAGAGAACGGAGGTTTCCATCTCCTCGAATGTGAAGAGTGGAACGTCATCTAACCGTCCGAAGTCAACCGGCGTACATCCTAGGCCTAGCCTACAAATAAATACATACAAACTATGATTTTAGCTAAGACCTCAAAATAAGCAAGTAACTTAATAATAATTATGCTTATAAATTAAAGAAAAATAGATTGTAGAGCGAAAAAACAATGCAATTTAAAATCCATGATTGCAAATTAATAAAAATCAAGTAATGTAAGTATTGTAGAATTACGCTTACTTAACACTTAATGCATATTTTGTTACCTGAGACATAGGCTACAATGGCACAACACATTCTAATTAGTTGTTCAATTTAAATCTTTCTCCCAAATAGATATTAGTTGTATCCCATAAATTAGTTAATCGCATAATTCCGTACGACACCAATTCATTCCACATCAACATGCCTATCTTTTGGTAGACTATAATTTATAACTTCAATAAGTAAACATCAGTGTTGATCTATTTAATTTAACAAATATGTCTGTCAAAATATCAATTAAATTTTATTTAAAAACGTAACATAACGGCGAGCAAATATAAACAAGAAAAGGTTATGTTATGTTGTTTTCAGCATACATCGACAACTCAGCTGCGATGGGGGAAAATAAACTGATCATAGCAACTACATTAGTCAAACCATGTAGCCTAAACAACTAAAGTTCTGTCAAAAATTCCGGAAAATAAGCTTTTTTAATACTTGAAAATAATTGCTCGATTATAGTTTATTACCTAGTTTAAAATACTTAAAATCTAACCTGAGAATTTCATTGAAATCAAATTAGGAATAAAAAAGCCTTTTGGCTAGAGAATTTGCCTAAGAGAAATTTAAAGTCGGTCTAAAAGAATTTTATACTCTATGTTCCATAGAGGTAAAAAATTCAATTAGGTAGATGACAACAACCACAAATAACAAATCAGTGACGTAGTTGGTAGTTCAGCTGATAGCAAATCTTTGTTTAAAGTTCATTGTTAGTGATGGTGAGTTAATGTTATTGTTTAGGAAATTGTTGCGGAGATTTTCCATTACTGATTTATTTATTCTTCTAACGGTTCACAACCATTTACAATCATATACATACATAACAATATCAAGCACAAAATAACAATAATAATAAATATTAAATACAAATTACAAAAAACAAGACATTCAACATGACAAGCAAAACAATGGCCTTAATTAATTGTTTATACAATTCATCTCTTGAGAAATATATATTTTCCCCCAATTTACCCATGCAATTAGTTTACTTTTTTACTTTTATTATTATTTTATTCATAGTTTTACATTTATATAATTTAGTATTATCTTATATTGATACGATATTGTTTTCATGCTTTGATATATTTTTTCTATCTTTTCTTTTTGTTATTTTTTTCAGGGTAGGTGTGGGTAACATTCAGCTATAGCTAACATAATAATGTCTATTTAACAAATTAACACCTTTAACCAGTGACTATGAAGTTAGCAATAACAAATAATGGAGTCAGTTGCATATGAAAAAATAACAGTGTAAAAATCTATGAGTGATTTCATAACAATATTTAAATATTCAAAGAATAACAGTAATAAACTATAAAATAAAACAATTGAAAATAATATTTATAAATAATACTAACAAGACAATATAAAGTTATTAATAATAATAAGTGGCTTGATAACAAACAAATTAACTTGTGGTGTTTACAAAAAGGAAAACACAAGGGGAAAAAACTGGCATTGAACACTACACACTACTTTTGAGACCTTAGATTTGAAAATATCTGCTAAAGCACCACTGAAAAAAATCCAGAGACGTAGCGACCTCGCTGCCTATACGGAGAAGCCTTGTGATGCTGTTGTTGTAGGCGAGGCAGTAGAAGCAGACCTCCGCTGGAAGATGGTCATGGAGCGTGTGCCTCTCGGAACAGTGAAGTCGATCGAGTGCAATAGGTCAAGGCAATCCATGAAGCCATTGACAATTTTGTAAAGGGTGAT
>CM061537.1:100886310-100934253 GCA_030545055.2 Neoaliturus tenellus
GTAAGAAAAATCAACATTTACGGAATACCCTGTAATTCTTTTATTATTTGTCATAAATGACTCCTGATTCAATATCCTTATTTGAAATGAGCTAAGCTTTACAATGATATGTCACAAGACCACATTTATTAAAAAACTAAAAATTCCAAAATTTTATAATTTTGAAAATTTTAACTTAGACAAAACTCAAAAATTCTAAATGTAAACATATGTTATATTGTATATCATCTTAAAGCTCTCATTGAACTGAGCAACTTTGTAATTTACACTATTACCGTATCTCTTGTGGTTTTGTAGTAATAACATAAAAATGTAATTTTCCCATATGATTTGCATGTTAATTGTTCAGGGCTTTATAGTATGGAAGTCCTCCTTTGATTGTTGCCATAACATTGAATTAACATGCAGGTTATATGGAAAAAATGTATTTTCACGTTATTACTACAAAACCTCAAGAGATACGGTAATAGTGTAAATTACAAAGTTGCTCAGTTCAATGAGAGCTTTAAGATGATATACAATATAACATATGTTTACATTTAGAATTTTTGAGTTTTGTCTAAGTTAAAATTTTCAAATTATAAAATTTTGGAATTTTTAGTTTTTTAATAAATGTGGTCTTGTGACATATCATTGTAAAGCTTAGCTCATTTCAAATAAGGATATTGAATCAGGAGTCATTTATGACAAATAATAAAATAATTACAGGGTATTCCGTAAATGTTGATTTTTCTTACAAAAATGGCCGCCATTTTGAAACGGAAAAAGATAAATTCATTCTGTTTTCACGAAAATGCTCCTTTGACTAGTACGTTTAAAATTATGTAAAAAAATCTGCATGTTTATTCAAGAAAATTTTGAGATTCGAACCCCGTGACCTCCAGTTTTGGAACACCCTGTATACTGCCATTGATGAAAATATTTTTATTGGAAAGCTCATATGCGATTTAGTGGGAAAAAAATTTATTTCATGATTTTATCTCAAACCGTTCTCCTGCTATAAATAGTGGACGGGTGGTCTGAATCACCCTGTATATTAATAGGCAAGCATCATGTTTAGTTTCCTCCTTTTTTCTCAGCTCCTTGTGCATCGTAAGAGAAATCTGCACATACCGTTAGAAAGATTTAGTCCTGATGTAGATGAGCAGAATCCCATTCTAATTCACATTGGACTATAGGGCTACACCCCACAGGCTTTCAAAGTTCCAATGTTAATCTTATGGATGAGGGAGAATTGATTGAATCATTATAGACAGCTGTTGTAAAAACAACTGATAGAAAATAGGAGGAACATATGTTTCAGCTATAAAATGTATTTAAACTTCTCCGGTCCAGATCAACTGAAATTTTGATCGAATTTCGATCAGGAGACGATCTCTAGTCTGAATGAACTCACCGTCAATGCAATCCAAAAAGTTTATCCTCGTGGACAATTATTTCGCCCCTTTATTATAGGGGCATCATCAGCACGGTCTTGAGGTTAAAACATTTGCGAACTAAAAGTTCTTGTGTTAATACTTGGTATACATATACCACGAACACATGACGAAAAACAATTAATGCCGCACAGGCCGGCATAATCTTACTTTCCTCGATATAAAATATAGCCGCTCTATAAAAATCGCTTTAGGGACAATCACATGATTAGCGACTATCGCAAGAGTCGCTCCAGGGACAACGCACCTTTAGTTCGCAAATGTTTTAACCTTAAGGTGGTGCAAGGGGTTTTTCGTAGTTGAAAATTATACCGTTTTAAGAGTTTAATTCGACTATACAAATATTTTCTAATAATGGAAAAATATTTAAAAAAATTTGACACAATTATTTTATGACTTATTGTCATATAAAGTGGTGGTTTTACGTCACATTGGTGCTTGCCTTTCATAAAAACCACTAGAGTCTAAGGACCCATATTTTGCCAATTTTAATAATTAATTATGTAGATTAAAACAAACTATTACAAAACATCCATAAAATTATTTCAATTTTATATGACGACTTAAATTTATGACCTAAAAGAATATATCCTTTAAATAGGAATAAAATTGGTTTCAATTTCTTTGGCCAAAAATGCACTTTAAAAAAATATAACTATCATATTTTAAAAAAATTTTTTGTAAGCAGGAGGCAAGCCCAAATATAATAATTTTGAGTTTTATTACGCCTAATAGCTGACAGCTGCAACCCGCTCGTCTCCGCGCACTCGCCCGCCGCGCACACACGAGCACACGCGCGGGCTACCTGCCCCTCGCCTCTCCTCGCCACCGTTGTGTCGGTCCGCGCCGTAAATACACCCTTCAGAAACTATGTGATAGGGAAGACTCATGGCAAATATCATTTACAGAATTTCGGCCCATTTGCTCATGGTCAGGGTTTTATATGAATTTTCCTACTATCTATATTGGGGAAAAACATTCCAATTTGTCATTGGAAAATATAAGGGCAACTAAAATAGGCTTGTTAGTATCCATTATTAGTACTGGAATTAATATGTTTATTCTGCACGCATTGGGATGTATGGGCTCAAGATGAACCCATAAGTAAATTCTCTAAAAGAAATAAATCAGTAATACACGAACAAAAAGTAAATCCAAGACACACAAATAAATTCATACTCCATCAAAAATTTACTCATACAAACCCTTGGGGCTATACAAAGCGACAGTGGTGTGCTTTAATACTTCTATTATTAATTTAATCAGTTTTACTATTTGTGGACAATATTTTGTTTTTTTTGTTACAGTTTAAGTGTTAGTTTCAATTTCGAACTTTATAGTTTTTATCAAAATTTCTACGAAAACGGTCCGCGTAAATGTACTATCTATCTTAAAGCAAGTAAATGTTTCACGCAAGAAAGGAAGCTTCAACAATTGCTTCAACGAGCTCTAAAGTGAAGTATTCTATCACAATGAATCGGAAAATGACTACCTCACCAGTGCATCTTGTCAATCTATGTAAGAGTTTAATTTATTACTACAGTATAGAAATTAATATATTTGCAACTGAGCTGTGGCGTGGCGTCGTGGCGACCTTAGAAAGAAAATTATATGCTCATTATACTTTGCTTTGCCATATAAGAATTTCATATAGGGAAAGATCTAATATATCCAGAGTGGTGTTATTCAATTTGTTTATTTGTGCATTACTCAAATTAAAAAATATATTGTTTAACAAATTATTACTGTAATTGAAACTGAATAGATTTAGGATTCTCTTAGATCATTCTATTATTTACATGGAATTTGATATATATATCGTATGGCTCATTTAGCCAGCCACCATGGTTTAAGAATAATAAATAAATTCTGCGGTGCAGAGCACCTGAGTCAGTATACATAAAAATCTAAACACTAAAATAAAAATCAGATCTCTCTTTATAGAGCTAAATCCAGGGCGCTCAGCCATTGCAGCCCAGCTTCACTTGAGCTATGCAGACCGGCCAATCCTTCGGGGAAGGCACTCAGTGGGCACTCTTCGACTATGTGTTCCATAGTTTGATACTCTGCTCCGCAGTCGCATGACTGGTCTTGTGTCATTCCCCATTTGTACTTCCAATAATTACATCTTCCCACGCCAGTGCGGAAACGATTGAGTATAGTCCACTGCTTCCGAGGAAGATTCATACCACCTACCGCTACGGTCGGGTCAGCTATCAAGAGGTGATTACGACCTTGAAAAGCGTCCCAGGAGGAAGTCCAGTTAGTATGGATGGTGAAGTTCGTGTCCATCAACTGGGAGGCTGTTCGTAGCGGTGGTTTTCGGGACCTCAATCGACCCGCATTCTGGGGTAGGTAATCATGGATGGGCAATGGAATTTGATAGTGTCGTATAATTAGGCATAGCACATACTACTTCTGAATTATTCATAGATTGTTACTCAATATGCTATTTTCACTCAGCTCAAGTGTATTCCCAATGTAATAAAAACAATCTTTGTGGTGTTTAATGTAGCCTGCAAACAAAATACTTTGTCACAGTAACATATTGTCCCAACTCAAATTTCTATGAAACACTTTGTCCCACTCGCTTATTTACAGTTTGTTAAATCAGCTAATGAGGTAACATTTTGTCCTGACGAAAAATTTACAAGGGTTGAGGAACGCAACTCAGGTAGTAAGAGCAGTTCAAAACAAGGGTCACGCGATCCATGCGGCCGCATGGAGCACCGGCCTGGGAGGGGCGCTGATTAAAATGACGGTGTTATTTGATAGTTAAAAAATAACGCCTTAACAATCGTGTAACCTTTAATTTGTTAGTGTGTGTCAAAACACCACTAAAGGTGGGGACTCACGGGACGGCAAAACTCCCGGAAGGATGTTCCGTTTCGCAGCCGCAGGCTGTATTTTGGGAGTCCGAATGCAAGACAACGGCGAAACAGCCGGGCCTGGCGAAACTACCATGATACTCATTATGTTTAATTTCTTCTCATTTAGAAATGATGCTGTCTTCATTCAAGAATGTGGCTTTGCTGTGTCCTAAGACATAGAAAAAATGGTAGCCGAAAGGAGAGTCCGGGCTTTAGAAATGACATGGAAATTGGTGTCTTTGTATGTTATATTGTACTATGAAAGGCTGTTGGAAGTGAAAATGTGATATGAACTTTTTATACTCTTTACATCAGACGAAATTTTTATAGGGTCTTAAATCACAAAATTTGAGGTATTTCTGTTTATTAAAATGTCTAAAACCCAGAGGGCAGGAAAATAACATGTGGGTAATAATATTATATTTCGTTACAAAGGCCGGCGTTTCATCGGCCTCGAGAACATGTTTCAAGCTCAAGACTTCGAGAACGTGAACCGAACGTGAGTAGGCTAAACGTTTTAGGCCGAGTTATGATTTATATTTTCATCATATTATCGTACACTATGCATTAAACTCTATAAAAATAAAAAATACATAGAAATATCATGATTTTCGTTGTTAAAAATGGTTGACGAAAACAGGTGATATTGATGAAGTGCAATGATAAAAACAGTAGCAGGGGCATTCAACCCTTCAAACCGATATAGCCCAGTCAATGAAGGGTAAACACCGGAACAAATTTATAACAGTTTGAAACCTATACCATTCGATAGTACCCACCTAAGGGGTCAAAACCCCAAAAGTCCCCAAAAATCCCCTTGTGGATATCTAGTGTTAGTTCTAAGTCAGGTTGAAATCATTAAAAATAAACTCTATTTATATGTTACCAAATTTTTTACCAAGCATCACATTTTAAATATAAATTTAAACTATTTTTTTTTTATCATTGCTACGTCGTAAAATATTAGTGGTCTGCTTAGATAAAGAAAGATAATACTTTGTTAATCGGCAGTGATAGTCTTAGATTGGTCTAAGTAAGGTTTAATTGTTATTTTACGGATTTATTGGCATTTCACAAGGGATTTTAAATTTTTCCTATCATCTAGGGGCCATAAGAAATCCATTGACCCCAAAATGATCAATATATGTTTAGTAGTTTACTCTCTAGACGCTTAAATGCAAAAATTTTAGTTTGACTGTAAATAACTGACTAATGAGTGACCTTAGCTAAAAACGTATAATGAAACTTTCTGTAGACAATTTAACAAGAAATACAACAAAAAGATTTAGGACGCTATAGTCCTTTTCGTAACGATTCTACAAGGGTTTTTATAAACTCATGCAATTAGGGGTCCAGGGGGCTTTAAAGGGGGGCTGTGCGAAATGCCACCAGGGGATTTTTGGGGACTTTTGGGGTTTTGACCCCTAAAGTAGGTACTATCGAATGGTACAGGTTTCAGACTGTTACAAATTTGTTCCGACATTGGCCCGTTTTTGACCTTCATTGACTGGGCTACTAGTTGTAATAAGGTTTAAGAGGATAAATAGAGCAGGACATTTAATGGTTGCCGGATATCAAATATACTCGTATGTTTTTTATAAAAAAAATGTTGCTTTGGGGGAAAATATTTTTTAAAGTTCACCAACATTTTACTTCTGACGTAAAGCACACCAACGTAGTCAGGACTTGTTTCTGTTTTACATCCTTTAAAACAATAAACAAAGACATTTTATAAGTTGCCTCCAGTGATTGTCTAGACCGCATTACGCGACAATTCGTCTTTCCTTGGTCTCATTCGGGTTATCGAGGATTTAAAAATGAACCAAACAATATTACCAATGTAGGCCTACACAAAGTAGGCTATGTATTTTTACATTATAAATTCTCGGGAAATGATTAGTTTTCTTGCAACGGATGTTGTAAACGCCAGCTCGACAACCTTTACAAAGTAGCTGTTTGGGGGCGTACGAGAATTAGCAAGGGTACCCGATTCTTAGGGAACGGTATTTCGGTATGCGCCTTTTCCTTTTGGAATTTGCAGGCCGAAGGTATCCGATAAATTTGCGGTAGGTAGGTTTTCTTATTATTCGCAGAACACAGGATGTATGGATAACATAAATTTTTTACAATTTTGAAATTTCCTAGAGCTTTTTAGTTTAAAATTAAATAAAATCCAAATCAAAGAACCACGTCAGTTGTGTATCAACTATATAGGCCTATGTATATCATTCGATTTAGTTAATTATTATGTCTTAATGCGGACCAGAAAGAAAAAGAAACAAGTCCTGACTACGTTGGTGTAGCTTTATGTCAGGAATAAAAGTAAAATATTATGTCGATGAACTTTGAAAAATATACTCCCAAAAGAAACATTTTTTATAAAAATATATATTTGATATCCGGCATAACTATTAAATACAAAGCCACAAAGCTGTTTTGTCTTTAACCTTTTTATAGACTCTTAGTGAAATACTTTCCAGAAGTTAAGCTGTGCATATTCATTCATTGAAACTAAATTAAAAATGTATTTGTTAATAATATTTGTTAAATATTGTTAAAAATATTTGTTGTCCTTAATGTGTACAATGTGATACATGCGTAGTGTACGGAAGTATGGCCTACGAACCGGCATGTTTTAAAGTTCTTTGTAGAATCAACCAAAGAAAATATAGGAATTTTATTGAACAATTTTTCAATAATAGTTTAATTTTGTTAATACTATTTGATTTCTGCTGGTACTATTCGTAATATTTTCCAATGAAGCGGCCAATCAATTGTTTATAAATAGGGAGGTCCATGAAGAAGGGAATTATTTATTTTATTTAGAACTTTTAAATACATACGTTTTTAACAATTAAAAAAATTTCAAATGTTTATTTGCAGTTTTTAATTTGATTGATCTGTTTAGCATTTTAATTATTAAAACATGAGTGTCAATTTAAGGCCTTTGAGTCAATTTAGGTTTCAAATTGTCACATACATGATTATTTATATTGAATGAAATGATTTAAAAAAAAAAATCAAGAATTGTTTTTTTTTAGTCGCCCTTGATGAAAACTACGAATAATATTATTATGGGTTGGAATAACATTTCGTTTTTAAAGTTTTATGCAACAATTTAATGTGATAAACTAAATAAAATTGTTGTTTTATTTTTTATAAATAACTTTTGTGATTATTCAATATATGGAAGACCGAAAATTTTTTAAATATAACTGTATTTGGTGCCACTAATATAAGTTTTTTATTGTTATCTGTATGAGTAATTGTCGGTAGTGTTTTACCGCTTGAGCACACCTCCAGTGCGAGGCGTGGCAGACAGGCCGTGCGAATTTTGCTAGCGTTTGAAAAACAATCGGCTCGGCTCACGGCAGCCAAGAGACGCCAACCACTGAAATTTGTAAAACTTGAGAAAGGCCAGCGCTCGACAAAGAGGGGTGAGAGAGAGAGAATGAGAGGGAGCGAGTTTGTGAGTCCCTTTACGCTTCAGTGGTCATGGGATGCAGAGGGGTTGGTCAGGCAAACATTCATTGGAGCACTCGCACGCGCACGGGCCAACCACTTTCTCTTTTTTGAGTGACAGTGCTGCATTCTACCGGCAGAAGTTTGTCCCTACTAGCCCTTGCACAGCCTTAAGACCGTGCAAAATATGCCCATATAATAAAGGGGCTAGGGGCGAAACAGTTGTCAACGGGGATAAACTTTTTGGATTACATGACGGTGAGTGGATTCATTTATGATATCTGCAATTCCAGGTCGCCTAAACTTTATCAAATCTGAATTGTTTTTTTAATCGATTATTTAGTTTTGAATAAGTTGATATAATTTAAATGCCAAAGTTTTCAGTTTTTATCACTAAACTTGTAGATAGTAGTGGTATTATATAAATTTGTCTAAATGTTATATGTTTACAGTTTAACTTATTACACTATCAAGGGTATAGATGGTAAACTTATCGCTTATTTTCATCTTATTTTTCTCAACTTTTAACAAACCTTTTACTAAATGTTATGACTTTCTTTAAAAAAGAACTTTACATTTTCTATCAGAATACGTATAGAGTTTGTCATAGCCAAGCCCTCTGAAGCCACTGATTTCCTCATTGATGAATGTTTTAAATATTGCATTCGTATGTACTTTCATTCAACATTCGGCAAGGTTTATGACTGGTAGGCCTACGTAAATCCTATCAAGACTCCAATACTTGTGTTATTCCAGTTGATTTAATGAGGAACTCCTCAAATCCCTCGAATCATCACCTAGTTAAGTTAATTATTATTTTATTTTTCTTTAATTGTTGTTTATATTTTCGATTTATTATATTTCCATTCAAAAGTTTTATAATTATTTTGTGTTTTATTTGTCGTTATGCGGTATGTCCATTATGTCTTTCCCTGATGTTGCGATTTAGTTTTCTTCTTTTGTTAATGTTCTTAGCGTGGATTACCTTTCACATCTAAAATTCTGCTGGTGGTGTAAGTTACTCGTATCCTTTCTTTCCTCAATAGTTTGGACACACATCATTCACATCAAAACATTTCATCATTCAATATCCTTCTTTGGCAATATTGGTCAACAAAAAACCACTGAACATGCCCATTAGTTCAATACTTGTGTTGAGTTTTAGTTTTGGTTTGTGTTGCTTTTATTGCAGGCACGCTTTTGAAATGCCTATTTTGCCAAAACATACTCATTGTATTGACTTCGTTAACAAATAAATAAATATTTGTTTGGGAAAAATAATTTTGAGGGTTTGGACGTCAGTTACATTAAGATTTTGCGGTACAATATACTGGTAAAAAATACAAAAAAAAGAGAGAACACTACAAAAACACTGGACAACTCAACAAATTTAGTAAACAATTTTAAACAGTAGAAAAGTATAGCGTAATACTCCACTATGTCACCCATGTGCAGTCCTATACACAACAGCAATTCAATTGACAATTGAAATATATTACCTGAAGTACTGACAGCGACCGGGGAAGATTTCCTTGAAGGAGCGATCTCGTCCGACAGGATCCTGTCCATCCCGAATTTCAAAGTCCTTGAACTAGAAGGCTGAGGGCTTGGACTGTCGTCCAACCGTTCCGACACTTTGTTGAAAAAATGTCTTTGAGGTTCTAAACCTATTTCTTCCATATTATCCATTTTACAACTAAATCACTAAAAATCCTCGTCTGAAAATGCAGAAACAGATTTTAAAGGTAAAACATTTTTGTTAGATAGTAAGTTTCAACTCACGTGTGTTCGATATTTGATTACTGTTCGTGCTACTGATATTTTGCATGTGAAGCTGAAAAAACTCACCGCATTACCACTATAAAATAAAAAACGGAAAGTATATAGAAATAACAATTAAAAAGCGAGATCGAAACGTAATCGAAACGCACTAAGCGAGGAATTGGAGTCACGTTGACTAGATAAGGTGCGATACCAAACTGACTGGAGTGCGACCAACACGGCAGCAAGGGGGCGTGGCTGTATTGAGCCAATAGGGGGGCGCGCTTCTCAGCAATAATTGAAATGGGCGGAGTCAACACTGGGCAGCCTTCATTATTGCGCCTAATAACAATTACACGGAATCGTAACTCATATTGTAATTTTGAAATATTTATAGGTGAATGGGCTAGGACGCCGGCCAGATCGTGTCCTATGTACTTAAGGTTTTATGGCGAGTGGATATGAAAGATGGCCCGTTGCAAAAGGCCGATGTGAGATATGAAAGTGGCCTGTGTGAAAGCTTAACGCAATGAATACTGGCGATTGATAATAGTAATAGTTTTATATTGCCGATGCCGATAAATATATAGTTTATTGATAATTGCTATAATAGTGATTCACTAGATATGGTATAGAAATTTTTATCATGTACGTGATTATTTTATATAAAACCAGTTGGTTTTGTGACATTTACCTACCAATTAGGTAACGCTCAATGCTGGGTAAAGGTAAATTAACGCACATATATTCTGTTATGTCCATATTGATTTAATATTGGTATTGTTACTGTTATAGTTTTTCTGTTACTGTTGTACTTTATTGTTGTTAAATATTGCTCGTTTATCTTTTCTGCATTGTCGTTAATACATTAGTATGTCATTATTATGCTTATTTTAGCATTGAATAATGTTTTTCGTTATATTGTAGACCTGTTCGTGTCACAAACATTCGTTGTAAAAATGATTGTTCTCAAATTAAATAAATAAATCCACACTTCTCAGGCCAAACAAAAGCAAAAATATTAAAATATTCTACGTTGTTATAGATCTGACTCAAATTTCGATGAAGCATTTGAGTCCAAAGAGCACAATAATTCATCTGATCTTTCATATCTGCAGTGTACAAGATAAATAATATTGCCCCAAACAAATGCCTTGTGGGACACCAGAAGCGCGATAGAGTGATGAGCGAGTTATCTTTGAGTATCAATTTTTGCCGTTGACTTCTGCCAAGCAAATATGATGAAAAACATTGAACTGATTTATCATCAAAGTGAGTAAAAACGAAGTTTGGCCAACATCAATTCAAAACTTACGGAATCGAAGGCTTGTGAGAAATCTAAAGCAGTTATCAAACTGTCAAGTACACTGTCCTTAGCAGAAGAAGGTCATCAACATTGATGAGTGCTGTTGAGGTACTAAATCCTTCTCGGAAACCTGATTGTGTTTCTGGAAGTAATCCTTCTGATTCCAAGTGCGACACCAATTGTTCCGAATCCACTTTCTCCAGAATCTTTGAAATGACTGGAAGAATTAATAATGGTCAAAAATCCGAAACTCAAGAGGGATTTTACATTCACATTTGTTACTATTGTAGAACTTCACTTGTCTTTGTTAATGTTCCTACTGCCACCCATTGTAGAGAAATAATCTTTTAAATCTTCTGGTGTTAAAGAATAGCTATATTCATGTTTCTGGAACGCAATAGGCCTACTCCACCAGCACGCAATGTCGACCAGAATGTTTTGGGATTTTTCACGTTCAGATGATTTGTGGCAAAGTACTTTTTCTTTACTGAACGTATAGCAACATTTAATGCATTGCGAGCTCTACAATAAGAGTATCTCGTTGCTTCAGTTTTCAAAGACAAATAGGCACGTTTAGACTTATTCTTTTTTTATTGTTAGGTATTTCACATTTGAATCTCTCCATGGGGCCTTCTTTCTTGATATTCTTTTTCTAACCATTGGAGCGCATTTATCAAACACAAGGAAAATATTTGTTGTCAATATATTCGTAATGTCATCAATGCCTTTTGAGGCCATTACTTCATCCCACTGTATATCAGATGCTATTTTAATTAAATAATCACAATCAAAATCTCTGTAATTGCGATACGAAATGAATTTTGCACGGGTTTTAGGCTTATCGCAAGGCACATAACAATAAATGAGTTTGTGATATAAACAAGTTAATGTATCCCCATCAATATCCTATCCCTTTGTACAGTATGCACTTTTTTAGCGGTTTAAGCTATTTACTTAAGCTTCTAATACTGTACCACTTTCAAGAATAATCATCAAATGTGTAAGATCCTAATGCAAATTTTAGAAGGTGTTTGTATTTATTTGGTGTCTTAATCCATTATTAGAATGTGCTTTATTTTATTTCTGAAATATAAATAGGGTTGCCTATCTTTAGTCTCCGTTCGTTCCCATATACGCGAAGAATAAGCGTACTCCTAGTTTAATAAAGCCAAACTGAGAGAAAGGTCAGTAAAATGTAAGCCACGGAAGTAAAATTTTTATTTATACACTTTGGTATACATGATTAATATTATGGAGAGTAATTAATCTATTTATAAATAAATAAGCTATAAGTGCACACACAAAAAATTAAAATAATTCTGCCTTGTGAATAACATTAGAATCTTCAACAAAATAATGTTTTTGATTTGATTTGGTAACTTAATCCGTCACGTCAGCATGCGGCTGCGTTAGTAACATTTTCCTTTCATATATAGGTTATGTTGCTTATGTAGTTTATGTAGATTTACCACAAAATTGTCACTACCACTATCTATCACTATATCACTATTTTGAGACAATACCTCACATAGTGGGTATTTAAACCTGAATATGAATGAGAGATGAGTGTAGGATGATTGTCGCGCGATCTTGTAGTCTTGTTACTTAGGGCCGACATTCTCCTTAGACAGGACTGTTAATTAAAAGCCTAACAGCCAATGGTATCTAGAGACCTGTTATAGTTTAACGTGGGGTCCGAACCACAATTTCGACCTCATAATATGTATGAATTGGTATAATTATAAGGATCATATTTATGGATGAACTAGTATTCACAAGTGCGGACGTTAATTCCCACTAGGGAATATCACATCCACTAAATCACTAATCACAGGGACCTCACAGTCCTCACATAGTGGGTATTTTAACCTGAATATGAATGAGAGATGAGTGTAGGATGATTTTTGCGCGATCTTGTATACACAAGCCATCGCTTATAACTAACTATCCACAGTTCGTGATCTCCAAGTAGCTGGATTACAGGACGACGCCACCGTCCTAGACCATTTGTCCCGGGTTGTCCATTAAAATTTTCATCAACTATCTTTTAACCCCAATAATTCCAAATGTTGAATATTTTTAATTACTTCAGTAACAAAAACATTATCAAAAATAAATGTCGATCGTAGCTGTCTGTAAAATTAATTATTGTTGCTAAAAACATTGATATCGTTAAAAACTAAGTATTTTTAAAGATTTTTTTCGTATGCGATATCCTACGATTTAAAGTGTACAAACATTGATATTCAGTAGTTGTTCTTTTCACATTTACCCTCGTTTCCTTGGTTACCAGTTTTACAATTCTCTTTGGTCACAACAAGCTTAAACAATCACAGATTATACTTTTAAAACATCTGATTATTTGTTGTTTGTTTTTAGAACAACTTTGATGTGATGGTCTGAGAGCAGTTTATTGGAGTTGGTTACCATTTAAACGACGGACGGGTAGGGGTAAAATGGTAGATATCAGATGGGAAACAGTAAACCAAGGTTACCGAGGAAACAGCGGGAATAGTGGATAAAATTGCGTCAGTAAACCCCCCAATAATTTCCCCATAATTTCCTTATCTTTGTAGCACTCATCTAGTTTAACCTCGTTGGGAAATACATGTTATCGTATTGAATTGAGTTTAATAAATTAAAATATGATGTTAACGACCAAATGATTTACCTCCGAGTTCATTGTAACTGTAAGTTTACTATATTGCCATGTGTATATAGTAAACTTACCGGTTCGATTTATACCAAATTTATAAATTAGTATTTTTTAAGATGCCACAAAAATCTGGCATAATAAAATATTTCACAAAAGTCCATTACTGTAATAGTGATGGTTAGACTTAAGTACTTAGAGCCGTCCGATTTGACATAGAGTAGTATGTAGTTGATAGACTAGTAATTTCACCAGGCTCTGAACAAAATCATGGTGTTAGGATTTTCGCATATCCCAGAAATCTAATACACTTTACCTTGCATAGTAGGTTTCCTTTTTTTACATTGTTTGTGATGATGGTGCTGGTGCTAAATCCAATCTTACGACCTCGTCAAACTTCCGTCCAAAAAAAACGACAAGATTGCTGTGATTTTGCACTTTTTCACGTTTGGATAATTTTGACACTGAGAACAACTTTTGATAAAAAAAATTATGTTTTATATGAATATAAAATTTAAGATCATAATGGCTGTTATGAGTATAATAATTTGCATTATGGCTCTTCATAATTAATCAAATTTCAAAAATTGTATTGCGCTTTGATACCTAATATCATCACTAAAAAGACGCGGTTTTCTTAAAAATTGTTCCCTTAGGATCAAAATGGGTAAACCTAAAAAGTGCATAGTTACTGCAATTTCATGCGTTGACGGTGATCCAGAAGGGCGCCCAGGTAAAAGGTAGGTTTAGCATATATTGTATTACAAAATACTATGTAAAAAAGACACCTTCTACACCGCATTTTATGCTAGGTAGGGCCAAATTTGAAATGGCAAAGTTATTGCAGTAATATTAGTCTCGGAAGGGCGCTGCCCGTGACACTGCAAGACGCCGCGCCCTGGCCGATGTAGGAGCCGGGGAGGACGGCTGGGTCTTGTCGTGCATGTTTGTATACAAACGCGCGCTAGGCGCTGGTAAACAGGCGCGGTGGTCCACCACCTACTGACAACCGCCACCGCCACCGCGCTCGACCGCAACCGGCGCGACCGTCCGATATATGCGCGCTGTGCTGCGTTTCGTGCTTTAGTGCCAGCAAAATTCCCCCCATATGTTTGTTACTTAGTTAAAACCTGTCCGGAACTAAAGTACTTCTTTAAGGTGTGTTTGACCTGATGAGTCTCATGTGTTCGAAAATCAGGTTGATCGGATTATTATTAAAGGATTGATTTGTTCGCAAAATAATGTTATTTTGAATTATCATGAGGAGGGGGTTTTGCTTCAGCTTAGATTTACTGGTTTCTGGAAATATTCCTAATTATGTTTGTCATTTATCACTATGGGAATAATTATAAAAATATATAGCTTGCTTATTATTTTGCATATATTTCTTCTCTAAGTGTAATAAATTGTCTCCTAGAGTGTAATTGTAAATCTTCACTAGAAAACGATTGACTATTGACTACCTTAGTAATATTTAGTAAGAATACGGCAACCTACATACTTATCCCCTCTGCGCCTCTGCTACTGTAGTGTGTAAGCTCACATTTAAAAGCATTGGTTGGTTTTCGCGTGGCGTAGCAGTCGCGTGCAGTGTGCTACCGCATAGCAGATGCGCCACTTAAATGTGTAACAGGCCTTTAAAAGTTTGATTCCGGACCCAGTTGCCATTTGTCATTGGGTTATTAATTAATTATGCTTTCTAACAACTGGTCGACGTTTGCTAGTAACAAGACTGGGGTTTGTACCGTTCCCCGTCAAAACGTTAAAATATACCACTGGCGTAGATAGATACAAAAATAAGCATCTCATGTGTGCAGGGTCTCAGACGAGTAAAAATCGAAACAACATCGAGCGACTTCGTATCTCACCCACCATGTAACCCTACAATGTGAATTTAGAAGTTGGTTAAAATTTGCACTCCATAGACGAGAAGTCAGGGACTTTCCAAACTTAAACGAACATTTTCTTTCTGCTTATCATCGATACAATTTTGCTCTTACCTGGGTATCAAGGCCAAAACTAAGTGGCCATCCATATTCACAGCAGTCATGATGGACCATTTCTCTGGGTAACCCCTTGACTTTTTTATTTATGAGGGGTAGTATTACAAGATTCTGGGAAAAAATCCCCGGAAATACCCCACCCCACTAAGTCAAGGGGTTACCCTTCTCCGTGGTTGACTGAGGAGCCACGTTCAAGTGAACAGTTTCTAAAGAATTTTTTGATTTAGGTGTTTATTCTTCACATTTCACAGTGCAACCTAGTAATGGTTTTATAGTAGTTTCCATAGTTATCAACAATGTCTTGTTTGGTGTTTAACCAAATAATAATAAATTCTACATTTTGTTAACCAGGCTGTTACGTTTAGGGTGATCTAAAGAACTATTGTAAAATGCGATTAATCTCTTTTTGTAATTTGTATTACAGTATAAGCAATCATTGAAGTGAAAATGCCGTTACTACGTTTTTGTTTTTAATGTTTTTAAAGCTTTTTCAGGGAGGTTATAAATGACTTAGTAACCCATAAAAATAGGCAACGCATTTTGGTCTGCATAATCAGTGGTCAAACTGTGTCATGGCATTATTTGTTCGCTGGACACAGCACAATTATAAATTACTGTATTATTTCTCACATAATTATTATTTTTTTTACTACATCGTCTATTAGTGTTTTCCCTCTCAATTGATCTCAGCATAGAAAGTAAGGCAAAACTGCAACTCCAAATCGTCAGAAAAGCGCTGCTGCGCCCTAAAAATCGTTGCAAGACCTCTTATGCCTTTTGCACCACTATATGGCATTAACTGGGTAGCAGCCGTAGCTCAGTGGTAGAGCTCTGGATTATCACACAGCGGGCCCGGGTTCATATCCCGGCTCGGGGACAAAAAGATCGTTCGGCCGCTCCCGTGGTTCGGAAGTCACGTTAAGCCGTTGGTCCACCTGCATAGAAAACAAAAAAGTTGCAGGCATTTCAGGCGAGGAGAACTATCAGTTAATTGCTGATCTCCCTCCACTAAAAGCCATACGATATTATTATTATACTGAGCAGATGACGGTGCCGTGTCCTTAATTTACATTAATAATGTAAACTGTTTTTGGCACTACACTTACTAGATTATAATGATAGTAATCCATTTGAAAATTATATTTATGTAACTTATAAGAATAGTTAGGAATGAATCATTTTAATCAATTGCACACAAAAAAGATTTTCAACATTAAATTAATACAGTTGTCCACTAACACTCAATCTATTAGGCCTATCAGAATTTTATGCTTATGCGGTTTGAAATTAAAATATAAAAAAACCAACTTAAAGTGATATATCAATAAGGTTTAATGCTCTGGAGTAAAATTCAAGAAAGCATATTTTATTTATTATGTTATTACCGTATATTTGAAAAAAGTATGGACTTTCTGTTTGTTTTACTTCATGATATAAAATCTCTCTATTGTATAAATGTCGTAATCTGTGTAAAGTAAACTATAGTCCGTTTTTTTAAGCCTGATCCTTCGAGGGAGAGATGGTGGAGGGGGTTTGTTTATACTTGCTACTATCCCATTGGCTGAATTCGTTGGTTTTTTTGTTGGTTTTTTTGTTGTTTTTGTTTTATTTCACTGTTGCATACCAGCTGGTAATTTTACATCACAACATAATGTGTATCAGTTTTACAATATTATTGGTAGCAGTTGTTTTTTTAATCAGTTTACTTTAGAAGTGTTACTTTTTAACAAGGAATAGGTTTGGCTTAAAAATATAACAGCTGACTAGGAGTTACTTAAAGATATTATAATTTATTTAAAACGTTATTTGACCAAATCTGATACTCGACACACGTTTGTCACGAGTTTAAATGTGTTGTTTACAGTTTAAATTTTTTGTTTACAGTTTAAATCCCTCCCCCACCCCAATTTTCTCGAGAAGGATCAGGTTTAAAAAAACGGACTATAGTATACTTGTTGCTCGAAATCGAGCAGTTTATTTTAATACAATACAAAAGTTACTTTTAGCTCTAAATCAATGACATCCGACCAATCCAATATTGTGAATCTCTTTAAACACCAAAACTACACGTACTGATTATAGTCTGGAGCAATAGAACAGGCGTGTCAAGGTCAAGTCTTTTAATAAGCCAGCTGATTTTTGCTCATTTAACTACATGTTAGTTAACTTGACCTTCACCCGCCTGTTCTATTGCCCCCGACTATATTAACATATGTTTAAAATGTTTTATTCAATCCCAATGTTATTTAAATGGGAAACTTTGAGATTTCAATGGTGGATAGCGCCTTTATTTTCTGTCCGATTCTCATCAATTTTTGGCGGAAACAACTGCAGACCAAGCCCTATCCAATGACACCAAAAACTTGAAAATCGGTTGAAAATTGTAGGAGGAGTTCTCAAGACAAAAAAACCCTTAGCATATTAAATAAGTACTATAGTCCGTTTTTTTAAACCTGATCCTTCTCGAGAAAATTGGGGTGGGGGAGGGATTTAAACTGTAAACAACACATTTAAACTCGTGACAAACGTGTGTCGAGTATCAGATTTGGTCAAATAACGTTTTAAATAAATTATAATATCTTTAAGTAACTCCTAGTCAGCTGTTATATTTTTAAGCCAAACCTATTCCTTGTTAAAAAGTAACACTTCTAAAGTAAACTGATTAAAAAACAACTGCTACCAATAATATTGTAAAACTGATACACATTATGTTGTGATGTAAAATTACCAGCTGGTATGCAACAGTGAAATAAAACAAAAACAACAAAAAAACCAACAAAAAAACCAACGAATTCAGCCAATGGGATAGTAGCAAGTATAAGCAAACCCCCTCCACCATCTCTCCCTCGAAGGATCAGGCTTAAAAAAACGGACTATAGAGCTCGCCCACTGGTCGAAATTCGACCAAACATTCAGTTACTGTTAAGCCAATTAGTTTTAAATTATTTTATAATTGAAACATCTGTTCTTCCTGATTTGCCAACATTTGTCGTTTCAACAGCTGTCTAATGATTCAATCAATTATCCTTCTCCCATAAGACTAACATTGAAACTTTGAAAGAATGTAGGGCGTAGCCCTAGGGGCCGGGGGGACTTATAATGCGATTCTGCTCATCTATAGCACAATACCTTTCCAACGGTATGCTCGGATTTCTCCTACGATGCACACGAGCGGAAAAAAAGGAGGAAATGAAACATGCTTGCGTATTAATATATACATAGATATAGTTTGTTTTCGATAACATACTATATGTAAAGCCTGTCGATTTAATTGTATTACTATGGACTACAGGTTTTTTTCAATCAGAGCACAACAAATTTAAAATGCATTGGAAATGAATCTCCATGTGAGCAAAATTGAGTTCGGAACGCAGCATCTTGACGTGATGAAGAGAATTTACAATGTAGCCTACATGGGCCTTAATGTCTCGCGTGCAGGGTAGACTACGCAAACAAAACCCATCAACTAAATGAAAGTACATAGTAAATATTTATTTTAAAATACTGTATTTTTATAACATGAATATGTATACTTCCTATACATACTTTTCCCATATGGGAAATTTTTGGTAACTTTTCTTATCCGCAAACAGTCTAGCTATTATAATGGTAGAAAATTCAACATGAAAGATTCATAGTCCTAGGTTATGTCAAGCTGGTCTTTTTGCCATAATAGGCTTACCTTATTTGAAGTTCATCGTAAGATGTTTCTCAATGTTCCTCATGAACACAACACGTGTGCATTGAATGGTACATAGTAGCACTCATTGAATATTTTGGTAGCATCGGAACCATAAAGATAAACAACGACGAGGAAGAATAATTAGGGATAATCCAACGATAGGCCTATCTACAAGTCAAATCGAGCCAGGATGAATGAGTGAGGGACGGGACAAATTCGACCTGTCCTGAAATTATCCACGCCGCTCAAATTTGACAGTGACTAGTAATATTGGAGTTAGGGACAAACTCGTTTCTCGGTTGTGGTTTCTATAATATGTACCATACACTGAGTGCTGATGTCAACAACGTAGAGGGTAAAACATGATCTTGAACAATAACAATAACTATGGAGAATGAGATTTTAGTTTTTATGACTTTAATAACATACGGTACATAAATAGCACGATACAAAAAAACACAGTAGCCTATTACGTGTAGGACTGTGTAAATATGGAAGTAAAATCTTAAAAGCTCAGCACGGATTGAGCGAAATTGAGAATCTAATTTCTCAGCTTGTCAGATGTGAAGGGTCAGACAAGTAGGCATAGATTATAAAAAATAAATTAGATGAAGTAGGGCATAATAGAGTTATTTTCAATAATTTTTATTTTGAGAAAAATATGCTTGGGCTGCATTTATTAGCTATAATTATTTAAACGGTTGAATGCAATAAAATTTTTATTGATTGCACCCTAGGTGATATTTTCTTGGAAACATTTGCGTTGATAAAAATATCTTTAGTTAATCATGTTGTTAAATGTCCAATACAGCATATACGTGTTTACTTCCCTCTTTGAAAATACTTCTAACTTTTGACTAGTTTATTAATTTCCAATTCCCGTCCTAAATATTAATTATTTTCTTAGTCTTAGGTAAAGCAGAGCATGTAGGAAGTTATGGAATTTCCCCTAAACGTAAAGGGGTGATTATTGCTCGGTTAAAGTTCGATTTCCGTCCCTTATAAGAATAACATTGAGCAAACTTGCAATGCCTGTATGTAGGAAAACATTCTTAAAAAAAAACACAGTGTGTAATGTAAGTACTTTATTAGCTTACGTCTTATGACAAATAATTTAAAAGGCTTTATTTCTAAGCAATTTGCCACAAACCCGGTCTCAAAAGGTCAAGTTTATCATTAGTTATTATTGCACTTTTTGTTTTCAGCATAACAAGATGTTAATGCAAAGTTTGATCACCTGCCATTTTTGACTCGGTCATCCTTTTCAGGTCGGGTTTGCAACATCGTATTTTTTTTTTTATAAAACCTTTAAAATGAGGGGTCACTAAAATAGGGGTTGCTATTTGAAAAAAAATAAGTTGTCCCCCCCTCTCTATTAGGGGATGAACATTTTTTCGATGTCAAAAAGTCCGCAATGTTTGTTAATCATTAAGGCCACAAACTGAATATTTCTATATATTTTGGTTTTAAAAAAGGAGATTTGTTTCCACACTTAATTTACACACTGTTATAGTCAATAATAAAACATTGTCTAAAAATAGTATTTTAAGAAGATTCTGCTTGTAAAATTACAATTCTCGGGGCAATAAACTTATCATCCAGCATTGTAGAAAAATAAATAAACCGTAAAGAAAATTATGTTAATATGAAATATATGTTCTTAAAAAGTAAAAAATTTTTATTCGTGAGTATTTTAGTTTTAATTTTAATTTATTTATTAACTGCTAAACGAAAATTCACATACAATACAATGCAATACATGATTGACATATCAGACAGTACATGCAATGGTAACTGAGTCCAAACTAAGTAACGTTGACAAAGTGCAAATAACTATGCATTATTTTAAGCTGACAATGCAATAAAATCTACTACTGTAAAAAAAGACTGTCATAGGGATAACTTTTTTCAAATAGCAACCTCTAGTTTTACTAGGTTGTTTCGGAGATATAAAGGCAATGAAAGGTTGTCCTTGTTATTCTTATGGAACTAAAAAATGAACTTGAATTGCCACTATCTTCCTAAGTATAAGGTTTAGAGGAAAATGGCTAAGAATAAATAGGTATTGAAATGATATATAAAATAAAAAAAGTGTAGGGGGGATAGTTTGAATTCAACATTTTAAAGTTGAACACCATATTGGAAAAATGGTAAATAAAATCCACATTTTAAAATTATCACAATAAAGAGAACAAAAATCTTTTCCTCCACCTACTATCTAAAGCCGTATTTTACTCCTTGGAATAGAGTAGTAAAGTACTAATTTCTATCCCATGTGTCTATACTTAATCTTTCTACCTAGGGAAAACTCGAGTTTTTTCGTACCACGGGGCTAAAGTTAGTTACATAAGAATAACATTAAAAGAGAGATTAAAAAGAACATGAGCCACAGTCAGCTGTTACTTGTATTTGTTTCGTTACTCATTGTTGACTAATAGCAGCTGTAGCTGCTGCTCACCCACTGCTGACCATTCAGTCAGCAGTGGGTGAGCAGCATCTCTAGTATTAGAGATGGCCGTGGCAGTGTAGGTGTTTGTTTACATTTTGCTCGGGTAGGCTATTAACCTAAGAAGTCCAAAACATAAGTGTAAACTTTTGACTATGCTTAAATTATATTTTGTTTTTTTCGTGTTCTTCAAAATTGATATGGCCTACCTTGTGTGTTTTTTATGTTGATGTGACAGATCCAGCTTGACGGAGCAAGGGATCATATGAAGGTAAAGTTAAATTATCTACGGTAGGCCTATTAGGCCTAAATTTTATTCGTGTAGGTGGAGGAATAGTTATTTGTGCTTCTAGGGACTAAAGTACAATTTTTTCTCCCTGAAGGGAAAGTGTTGTCGCCCGAAGGCGAAGCCGAGGGCGACAATTTCCCTGAGGGAGAAAAGTACTTTAGTCCCTTGATGCACACAACATTTTTCCTCCACCTACACGAATAAAATTTAGGCCTAATAGGCCTACTGTAGATAATTTAACTTTACCTTCATATGATCCCTTGCTCCGTCAAGCTGGATCAGTCACATCAACATAAAAAACACACAAGGTAGGCCATATCATTTTTAAAGAACACGAAAAAACAAAATATAATTTAAGCCTAGTCAAAAGTTTTACACTTATGTTTTGGACTTCTTAGGTTAATAGCCTACCCAAGCGAAATGTAAACAAACACCTACACTGCCACGGTCATCTCTAGTACTAGAGATGCTGCTCATCCACTGCTGACCATTCAGTCAGCAGTGGGTGAGCAGCAGCTACAGCTGCTATTAGTCAACAATGAGTAACGAAACAAATACAAGGAACAGCTGACTGTGGCTCATGTTCTTTTTAATCTCTCTTTTAATGTTATTCTTATGTAACTAACTTTAGCCCCGTGGTACGAAAAAACTCGAGTTTTCCCTAGGTAGGAAAATTAAGTATTCAAGTCACATGGGATAGAAAATAGTACTTTATTACTCTATTCCAAGGAGTAAAATACGGCTTTAGATAGTAGGTGGAGGAAAAAATGTTGTGTGCATCAAGGGACTAAAGTAGGACTTTTCTCCCTCAGGGAAATTGTCGCCCTCGGCTTCGCCTTCGGGCGACAACACTTTCCCTTCAGGGAGAAAACATTGTACTTTAGTCCCTAGAAGCACAAATAACTAATGTTAGTTGCTTAGTTATCTTTTTTTAAACTCCTCCTATATTTTTCAATCAAAATAGCAGGGACATCTTTGTCAATCGCTTCAAAAGTATTTAAACCATCTATGTGAATTTGTTTGTTTTAATCTGTAGAGCCAGTAAAATAAGGGTGATGGAGAGTAGAAGAATTACTCTAGCGTCTTAACAACAATGATTCCTCGTTACAGGTAAATGTCAAAAATGTTGAATAAGTTTGATATTATTATAGGAAATCAGAGCCTATTTGACAACTTTTCATTTTTTCAGGTCGCCATAATCTCAAAATAATGTTCTACGTGGGCTATGTACATTACTGATTTACTCTTTACCCGGTCAGCGTTCGGAGACTTAAACGCAGCCCGTACCGGTTGCTCCCTACCGCCTTTATGATGCCAATAAAAGCTCTCGTCCTGTACAATCTGTGCGGATTTAACACTTTACGAGGTAGAAAGTGCTTGTTTATACACATTTGGGTCCGTTTTATGCGCGTTTTACCGCCCTGTTGAGATTATTCCCCTGATTAAATGAGTTTGCTCGTTTCACATAAAACAAGAATCAGACGTTGATTGTCTATAAAATACTTGTTAAGACGCGTAAAATTGCAATTTCATAAAAGTCTGACGCGCTTTAGCAGTTTTAGTGTACAATGAAAGGGCATAAAGAAGTACAGCAGAGTTTGAAAATATATTTCAAAACTGTGTAAAAATAATATTAACCAAAAACATACAGAATAAACTCAAAATTTTCAACCATAAACAGGATTAAACATGGGCAGTTAGTGCTTCATTTGTAAAATGGAATGCGCACTTTGAACTGACTAGTCGAAATAAAATGTAAACTTATATTTTACTGGTGGTTGCTCCTGCTTTTTGGTAAAATACATCAGAAACCCTTTCGGCCTATATTGATTAAAATTACTGAAAATCTATCAATCATATTCCTTTGTGACTTTCGAAATTAAGGTATTTCCATATCTACCCCATATATTATCCCAAGTATGATACACGTACATAGGCACATAAGATGCACATAGTAAAGCAGACAATGAATTGTCTGCTTTAAGGTATAGTCGATATAGCAGGCATATATGGTAATAGATATACTGAACCAGTATACGTATACTGTATACCAGTATATGTTTAATCTTTGGTTATAGGATGCACTAGTGATAAGAAGTTTACTCTGAATTTTTGTAACTCTATAAAATAAATCAGAATATGAAAAGCCACAAAATGTCGATAAAACCGGCAAACAAATGTAAAAATCTAAAAAAATAAATATAGATGAAAGCCGAATTACTAAAGTAAATTTTCCTCGAAGTATCAGCACAATACTCAAAGACATTTGGACAGATCAAAAGAGAAAAAACAAACTAAAATAATTAGTAACAATTGATAAAAATCCCACCCAGTACTTTGCCCAACACAAAAACTCACATGCAGTGACGAAACAAAGCATTTTAATATACGACAAACTGTACTCGCTACCCCAAATACTAATAAAACACAGAATGAGGTGTTAACCCAAGATGGATGTTCAAAACAATGACGATATTCTCGTTAGCTGCGGGTTCCGAGAGGTATAAAGTTAATACGCGAAGAAGGAATGTAAATCTCGAGATGAAGATTTACACCTCTTGAAAATGATACGAGTGACCCATCAACATGTCGCCGTTAAAAACACAAAACGCTGGCCTGGCCAATTACCCCACCACAAGGGCCCTCGTATCACCAGTCGTGTTGGTGTGGAGGAAGCATGTTTGGCTAAATATGAGAATTTTAACTTGGGAGTTTTCATTGTTCCACGTTCCAGAGACTTTTATATGACCTGCTCCTTACCTATACTGAATCTCAAAGGGCCATTGCATTGTACTTCATACGCCTAGGAAAAGAGAGTAGTATTCCTGATGGTTAATCTGATTCTCATTTTTTTATATCTATTTACTCTGGAGATCTTTTGCTGAGTGTGCTGCACTGAGAGGAAGGAGTCCGAACACATTCTATATTGTGTAGTGTTTTGCGTTCAATCCTGATTCGTCATAAAATATTACGTTCTTTCGATCCCAAAGAAAGCATTTTCTTATTACTTTCCAAACTAAAGATGTTCTAACTGTTAAACTTGATGTGTGTTTGAGATCTTATCATAAAACCTCAAGGGGAACAATGAGATTGTGAACTTCTATGGGGGGTTCCGGTTTTTAAGGGATGCCGGAATTCATGGTCATACATTGAAAATAAAAATAAATCACATATGTTGCCTATGTGAGAATCGTTGTTTTCTAGGGTGAGTAGGGATAAATCACATCCATTGATTTATCGACGATCGCTTGAAACCTGAGTTGCCACGCCTCCTCATAATTGATTAATTAAAATCGTACTATTTAATGTAAACTGGTTGCTTTCAAAGCCTGGACAAATAATTTTCATGATCTATTCGCATACCCATCTATCAAGTAGTTTCTACATAATACAACCAACCACCAACCACCACTCCACATCCCTCCACAACAAAACGAACCCCCTCAATTTGCACAACTGGAGCTGGTATAGATTCGCGTGACGGTGACAACCAGATAACAGGTACACGGGAGCCGTTCCCGGCGCGGATTAAATTAACGGAACTGTTACTTACAACCGCGCCTCGGCATAAACACCGCAACGCGGCGGTGCCACCCGATAAATATCAGGTGATATTAATTTAACGCACGTCGCGGTCGCGGTAGCCGTCATATTAACGACCGCACGGAGCGTCCGCGACGCTACGATGTTTATGTAGCCATTACCTCACTGGCGCAGTCTGGTGGTGGGTGAGCAACAACAGTGGTCCCATAACACTCCCCTGCGGTACCCCGCCACAACGTGATATTGCCGGCCACCGCAGCGTCTCTCTGTCCCATAATGGACGAATATGAGGCTCTTTGTGTTGTGTCGAATGAAGGTTATGTGTGATTGAATTTTTATGTTGTTCATATAAATTTTTAGCGTCTTCGAAACATTTTCAAGGTGAAATTAATGCAGAAGCATATCAATAAAGATTAGCATTACATACAGGTTTAAAGTTGATAGACAATTTGATTTTCGTTAATGATGATGATTTTGGTTTTGCAGTTTAAGAGTGCGTTGGAGTGCGGCCATGTTGGATTTATTTCCCATAAGAGCAATGCTAAAATTGTTCCCGGCATTTGTCATATAATTTCTTTATTTTTTGTCCGATTGGTTCAGAATAAATAGCGTTTGAATCGCAATTAAATTCCCCGTTCCTTTTGCGAGATCGATTCTTTGTAAATAATTTATAAAATTCTGTAGAAAATGTTTTAAAAGTAGTAAAAAACTTGCTTTGTTATTTCAAGTTAGTAAAAACACTAATTTCTATAAAAAATTCCTCTCGCAAACCAAATCCGTCTTGATAAACCCTTTATTTAGAGCTATAAACCATTATTTTCTGATTATAAATAAACGAGTTATTTGACATCCCGTTTAACATTGCTCTTATGGGGGAAAGGCGGAATTTGGATTGACTCCAACGCCCTCTTAACTCACAATGATGCAAATAACTAGCTAGAGTTCAATACCGTAGTATGTTTGTATGTAGCGCTATTTCCGCTCTACTTAGTGTTTTAAGACCCCATTAGAACACTATTAGTGAAAACCAACTCTTTAACGATTATGCTAATCTTGCCAATTGTTAAACCACACGGTAAATGTAATATTCATACCAGAAAACAAAAGTTCCGTTTAATGCAGAAGCAGAACTCAAATCAATATCACTATATCACTATTTTGAGACAGCGACCTCACATAGTGGGTATTTTAACCTGAAAATGAATGAGAGGTGAGTGTAGGATGATTGTGGCGCGATCTTGTAGTCTTGTTACTGACTAAGGCCGACATTCTCCCTAGACAGGACTGTTAATAATAGCCCAACAGCCAATGGTATAGGGACCTACAGTTTAACGTGGGACCCGAACCACAATTTCGATCTAACATATACGCATTGGTCTAATTATGAGGATGGTATTTATGAATGAACGAGTATTCACCAGTGCGGTCGTTAATCCCCACCAGGGAGTACCGCATCCACAAGCCATCGCTTATAACTATCCCCAATTCGTAACCTCCAAGTAGCTGGATTACAGGACGTCGCCAACGTCCCAGTCAATGCAACCATTCAATAAGCAAAATCAAAAAGAAGTACTAAATGCTCTACACGTTATACAACGTTATACAGTACCTGAAAATGTGACCCTGGATAAATAAGGAAACATTACACCAGTTTGATTTATTATTATAAATAATAAAAAGAATAATAAATCTATCCAATTCTGGGAGATGTTGATCCACGTTCTCGTTGAGCAACGAACAGTACACCACCGGAGACCGCCCGACCGCTACCATCGCCTCCTCGGCGGGGATCCTTACCCACAATAACCTCCCAGGTATTTGTTAATCCCCTGCGTTTTCTGTTTTCGATGTCCGCTAATCCCATATTCTATGGGCCGATTGGTTTACGACCGTTGGCCAAAATATTACACCATTACGGCCCGTAAGTACCGGGGTATTAACGCCCATGCCACATGTCCGAAGCGTTAGTCAATCCTCCTGGCCGCGGGGGGCCGGGCCCCGCTGGCCGGGCTCTATCGCATTTTAATGTGGCCCACTGGTGTTAATTTATGTCCCCCTTACCTTATTGATTTATTAATTGCCTCCTTATAAACAGAATTGGTTACAACAAGCGGGATTGAAATTAAATTCATCGCTGGACCCACCGCGGGTTCGGAGTCTTGTGGTCAGCGATTGCTTGCTTGAGTTTGAATCATAATGTGAGTTATGTAATGTGGTTTGATTCGGTGTGATTCGTTCATCACTAAGGGAAAATCGTGATTCACTGAACAATCTAGATAAACGAATAAATAGATTACAAAAACCACTAAAAAAAAAAAAAAAAAAAAAAAAAAAAAAAAAAAAACTTAAAAAAAGTATACGAAATTATGAAAAAGTGCTATTTATTTATTGTTTTAATTCTTTATTGGACAAAAGGCATGACCAGCGAGAACATTACAAAACGGTTTTTGGTTTCGCAAATAAATTTTCTACAGACACTTCACTATATAGTTCACTACAAAATTTATCTACACTCATTGTGCTACGTTTCCAATACAGTGGGCCTCAAAACGTATCAAAATACCCGCCCTAATTCTCTGGGTGCTTTACTACGATTAGCCTATCTAAATTCTGTACTCTATTGCTTTATACTTTCTTTTAATACTTTCTCTAGATATTCATTACATTTGCCTAAATTCCCTGAAATTATTTCAAACTCTTCACTGTCCCTCTATATGCTGCATTAGTTTCTCCTTAATTAATTCCCTTTCAAACGCTTACTGTCCATTTAACTCTCTGACCTTTCCGCGGCGGATTTTTCAAAAATAAATTCCAACCTCAAAGAGCACTCTGAAACCATCCCATCGCCTAGTGTCTCCCTCCACGATGCCACCGGACAGTCCAAAGAGAGCAACCACAAGTAGACAGCAGATAGCTGACCACCGCCACTGCTACCAGACATACGAGGTGGAACGGAGCCGCGCTACCGCACGAATATCTCACGCTGCCCGACTGCTTTATAGCATTCCATTAAACGTAATTCCGACGAGCTAAACAAACATTTCTCACGACACATAAACTGCGCCAGATTAGGCCTCCCGCTGTCCCAGCTTTATTAGTATTGTGAACCGATTATGCGGACAAATTTCCATCGCCGTTGCGCTGAGCTACACGCCTGCGCGGGGACAAACTATTGCCGCGCAGGATTGTGTTGCGCGTATTAGAACCTGTTAGTGCGCGATTTAAACGCCTCCCGGCGAGTAAGTCGCTGTATGATTTCCAAGGATTGTTTTATTGCGAAGTGTCCGGTTGGGTCGGGATTTTCTCACCTCTTTGTCATACTCGGGGTGTTTTATAGTTTGTGAGTTGTGAGTGACCTTTACGTTTACTTAAATGGAATTTTGAGTCGTTTTTGGTTCTCTAAGCTGTATTTTCCTGTTCGATCTACAATCCACCACACTAGATGATGGTTAATTCTATTAAAGGTCAATAAATAATATATATATATATATATATATATATATATATATATATATATATATATATATATATATATATATATATATGTATATTTCTTGGATAATTTAGGAACACTCTGAGTGTGATTAAATTAATAGGTAGGCCTACTGAGTTACTTACTTGATTTTAACACTAGCTGTCATACTAGAACCTGTTCATTCATGTTTATGACTCCCGAGGTAATATACTTTACTGCCGTTGCCTTTTATTATAAAACCTCAATTTTGTACTACAAGTAATACTTTATTTACTAGCAAATATCGAGATGGTAAAACAAGTCCATTACAATACAGGGTGTTTCTTTTAAAACGCAGCCCAACTTACGAGTAGAGTAAATTAATGTTTAAAAAGAGAATAAGTCCTTTAGTTGGTATCCCTGGTCCCCCTTCTTCCTTGGCCATGAAATAATAAGCATTGTTGAATTTTTTGCCACTTTATGTGGGTGTCGTGGAAGGTAATTAAGTTGTAGTCATGAACATGGTTTTAAACAAATATTAGGGATTGTTCATTTAGGTTGGAATAGAATTTTAAATCAATATTGTCGGTTTTATACCAAAATGCGCTTGAACGAAAATTTGAAAGTGAGGGTATGGTATACCTAGCAAATCTACTATTTTTAGACTCGTAAAAACATTTTGGGAAACTTGTTTGTAGGTAATAGTAGAAAAAATAACAGACGGCTATTGAATGAAAAAATGTTAGAGAAAGTTAGAAGTGACTTAGAAAACTCATCTAAAAACTGTTGAGAGTAGGCTACTTAAACAAGTCTATGAATAGTAGATTTGTTAGGTACTAGAGATTGCCACTAGTAAAAATCGACACAAGTTTCAATAAACCCAAGTAAGTAGTTTAAAATATTTTATAACTATATTGCTAATATTTATTGTTACAGTTGCTGTTTAATGATTCAATCAATTCCCTTATTCCATTAACATTAAAACTTCGAAAGCCTGTAGAGTGTAACTATGGGGATCGATATGAATTAATAGGATTCTGCTCATCTAGGCCCTACCTTTCTAACTGTAGGCGCGAATTTATCTTAATGAACACAAGTTGATAAAAAAGGAGGAAAAGAAACATGCTTACCTATAAATATATAGTTATCCTCACATTAAAAATTTCGAACGCATTTTGACATAAAACCAACAAATTATGATTATACTCCTCCGGAAACAACCACACTGAGCACTACTTGATCTTTGCTCAAAACCATGTTTGTGAATTAAACTTAATTACCTTCCACGGAACCCATAAAGTGAACAAAAATTCAACAATACACATTAGCTGATAGCCAAGGAAGAAGAGGAACCAGGGATACCAACTTATGAACTTGTACTCTCACTAAACATTGATTTACTCTACTTGTAAGTTTGGTTGCGTTTTCAACGAAACACGCTGTATTATTATTACATTATACAATCATATTAAGCTTATAGTACAATGCCACATACGAAGGAGAACAATATTAAGAGTCATCTTCACCCCTGTGCCAGTAGCCCATTGTTGCGCAGTCGGCAATGTTAACCATACGACTTTTAATGCAAAACATAGTCCTTCATTCCCCTGTTTCGGACACCGTTTTTAACAGATTTTCTTTATACTTGGTAAGTGTTTACTTGAATAGTTATATTATGCCCCTCATACCTCGAAATTTAAAAAAAATTTATAAATATTACTCTCTGTGACGTCGCAAAGTAACTCGATTTTCCTTAGTTAATATTTCAAAATTTAGTAAAATTTTCAAAATTTAGTAAAATTTTCAAAATTTAGTAAAATTTTCAAAATTTCGAGGTATGAGAAACCTAATATAAGTATTCAACTAAACACTTACCAACTTTCAAGAAAATCGGTTGAAAAACGGCGTCCGAAACAGGGAAATACAAAACCATGTTTTAGCATAAAAGCCGTATGATTAACATTGCCGATTGCGCAACAATGGGCTACTGGCCCAAAGGTAAAGATGACTCTTGAGAAGATGAAGTATTTCCATTTTCTTCAATTAATTGCTCAATCACAAGTTCCACTTTCGTACTATTACGTGTGGCGCCCTCGCGCCCCTCTACTGCTGTGTTCTAAATGGCATATCAGATGATTCCGGTTACTGTTCTCATAACCATGCCACTTGTTACTTAATTAGACAAAAACTGGGACCAGCAGCGTGACTGCGTGACGTGACAACGACGTGGCGACGGAGGCGCGACCTGGTGAGAGAGCCGGTACACACAGGGGACGGATAGCGGTGAGTACTGCGTGTGTCTTTCATTTTAAATAAGTTTTCAAATGTATTTAACGCTTAATATTTGTGAAAGTAAAATTTGTAGTTGACAGTAAAATATTATCCCAAATGCGCTTCAAGGACCTTCTTCCATCCCTTCCCCGATTCATAATAAATGTTATTCGTCTACAAGCGTGTTCAAAGTTATACAGCTGATAAGTTTCTTGATACAAATCTAATTTAACTATAGAATAAAGATTGCTACAGTGGTATACATTGGTTACGACCCATTTGATTTCCAAGCCCCGATCTGGCATAAGGAAATGCGGTGTCATTTTGTATTGTTATATAGAGGTTTATTCTAGTTTCTTCTCTATCGTTCTGTTTCCAGTAGGATAATTCACTTATTTTCCTTGTGAAATGGAAGCTAATTGAAACTTTCAGAAACATATTTCAGATTCGTTCAAAATAAAATGGCAATCAAACCTTTATAAACATTTTAGGATTTGTCAATGCAACTTGATACAATTATTGTAATATTGTAGAAATGTTGATTGCTGATCGAGTGGCCAGGATACGTTCATAAGTTTACTTTATTTTTTGTTACATATATTCTCTTTGAAGATGCCACATCGCGGCGAAGTGTACTTTATGGAGACATCTTTCTACAACTCAAAACCAAAGGCTAAACCAAGTTAAACTTCTTTATACGTTAAAAAATTTCAAAACTTTTGTCAATTGTTGTAAAATATTAATATTGCAAAATAAAGCAGCAAATAGCAAAGTAGATTTGAAGTTTTCTAATTAAAAGTTTAATTTAAATTCTAATTACTAAAAAATTGATTTTCTTTAGTCTATCAATCATTAAACAGAACTGTCTTGTACTTTATGATCAGAAGTTATTTCATTAGGTTAGGTTTTACATTAGGTTTATATAACCAACTTCACGCGCCGTGGTTAGACTGTCGGATGTTTCAGGCTAGCACCCCCACAATCCTCCAGACATCGCCATGGTGCTGCTGACGCTGACCCTCCTGGTGGCCGCCTCCCCCTTGTCAGTGGAAGGGGACTCCGCCCCCTGGGACTCGGACCTCCACGACCTCAGCCTCCTGCCCCTGGACAGGCTGTTGGCCGTCAAGCGGGCGCTCACACACAGTAAGTTCCGTCGACAGGGTACATGACAGAAGCACTCTCCTCACAAGGGACAGGCGACACTTTATGATGTAAAATGATAACTTCCTCACAAGCTCTTCCCGGTCTTGTTAGACAATCTGACGTTTCCTTTGGTATTTTCTCATCGCGTGTAAGTAATTATTTTAATTTCCGTATCAAACATAAGATAAACCAATGGCGTTATAGAATTCGACTATAATTTGAAATATTATTATTCATTAGGTAAAATGGTTGATTTTATTGCTCGTATATTGCTTTTGACCAATTGTTCACGTTCACGTTGTCCAGGGAAAATAGAATGCTGACCAAGGTAGGGTCTCTTTTAATTTAGACGAAAATGTCTGACCAGGGTAAGGTCAGACACAAATTTTTGGTAAGTGTTTAGTAAGTACTAATCTGACCTGCTAGCCAGCAATGGACGAATCTATTCACCACAGTATACAACGGAGGTGATTCACAGTTGAATCTTTATCAGTTGATTTCCAAGGCTTATAAATTACTATATATCAAACCTCTTCGTCGATGTTAATAAACAGCCACCTTATTAATGTAAAATGCTCGGTAGTTGAAAATGTCCTAGTAATAATTGACAGCAAACATGGAAAAAGTATGAAAGCAAAGTGAGAAATTTTTCTGTAATGAAAGACAAAGATATTTATTTACATAAGTTTTTACAAGAAAAATATATAAATGATTGCTGCACCAAAAGCCTTAAAATATACTGCAAAATACGTTAAAATTAGTTTTACGTCGTAACGAGATTATTATTATCACATCTTAGACGCAAAAGGTGTATATTCCCTGCTTTTGTTAGCACGAAAAAAGAACATTTTTTAATGATGAAAAGAGTAGCCTAAAGTTGAAAAGAGGCAAGTAGGCTACGATTCCAAAATAAGTTAAAGTATGACATTTTTATTAGATTATTTTCGCAACATTCCCCAGCAGAAATGTCATCTCTAGGCTTTAAAGATTCCTTTGAGCTTCTACTTGAGTCAAGACTGAGGAGAGTTATCTTTAGACAAATAACTCTAAAATAAATTCCAAGCCCAAAATGTAAAAAAAACATACAAAAGAAATTCTTAGCCCGTTCACTGCTGGGACCAAAATAAATGGACAGTAAAGTATGTCAATGTTAAGTAGCCATAAATCAGAAATATTGAAACGAGCGATCGGTTATACAAGTCATAATATAGAAACCCATTAGCGGGGTCATAAACACCGCAATAAATAACTTAAGCCATTGGTAATAAATAAACAATGGCATAAAACCCGAACGGCAATGTGGAGTTATGATTTGAGCGTTAAATGCGTTTGGTTAGCTCATACTGCACAGTCGTTGTGATTTGTGTTTTTAACGGAGATTGGCAAAACTTTTCATTTTAACGGTGACTGAATTGATGATTGGAAGTTTGTTATAACATTTTCAACAAATGTATATTTAAAATTGGGTGCAATAACAATTCTCTTCATAAATAACATACTATAAGTGGACAAAGTAGAAAAATTATGTCGAGGACGAAGGGAGTCTGATTTCGAGAAGGGCCCTATTTTTTTCAAAGGTTCAGTAAACCCCCAACAATATTTACCCAACTAGACCTGCATTTAAGGTGGAAATAATAAATTTCAATACAAACAGTTAGAAACATTTTCTTAGACAACGACGCGCCCTGGTACATATTTAAATGCTAATATTGACTGAAGTGTGTGTGTGTGATGAATCAGACGATTAGGTAGGCCTATAGATTTGTTATACTGAGAAAGACCCGTTGATTCGTTTGTCAGAATGTTGGCCAAGATCAATACATTAATAACCTAATGAACAAAAGCATCTAGGTCCAGTATAGAACCTTCAAAAAGCTGCTAAGTTTATGACGCTAAACTAAACTAACGCCTAGCTAACTAACAGCAACAGCTAGCTATTAACTATTCACATTATGAGGTATGACACACCCCTCTCAGCAAAGAGGGGGAACTAAATGTTTTTGCTTGTTAAGTTTGTATTATTAGTGCTCTTAAGTCTTTTGAAGGACTTCTAAAATTGAACTTTACATTTATCATTTAATGTTTTTTTTTTTCAACGAACTACATCAATATCACCAGTTTTCGACCCTTACTTTTAACAATGAAAATAATGCTTTTGTGCGGTCGAGGGTCAAAAATTTTCGGCTCTATAACTTACTGCAGGAAGCCAATTGAAACCGGTAGCTGATGTCAAGATTGTGAAGTAGTTGCCTAGCACAACGCAACACTTGAATGCACCGGGATGCGCAGTGGGAACACAATGCATCTCCCTAGTTATTGTTATGTTTTGTTCTTGAGGGGCAAATAACAATATTTTTTCATTTGTATAGAATTTATAATGCATATAGTGGAGTATGATGAATAATATCGTTCGTAACTCGACTTTGTCTCTAACTTGAAACACAATCTCGAGGACAGGCAAAACGCTATTTTCGGCCCTTGTAACAAAATATACTATTTTTACATATTTACCATCCATATGAATATGTTTTCCCCTTCAATTTTTTTACCATCATGTTGGTCACAGAAGACATCAACCCTCCGGAGCCCGCTGCCAACAGTTCCTCTACCCCGGACTCCGGGCAGTCCCAGGAGATGCAGGCGGAGGCCCTACGGGGTGACCCGGGGTCCCGGAGGACCCCGCCGAGGCGAAAGGGCGGCCTGCCACCATCCCTCTGGGTGGAGGAGGACGACAACCCTTGGAAGCCGACGGGCGGAGGTGGGGTTGGCGGCAAAGGGAAAGGAGGGCTGCAGGCAATCTTTCAGGTGACTGAGGGCGAGGACCTAATGGAAAGATGAATCCAGGTTATAGTCCGACAGATATGTGAAAAGATTTTTGGTTTGATGGTAGAGATATAAACGTTGGAACACAAATACTATATACACTAAAGTTCAAATTTATATAGGAGGTCATCTTATATTTTCCAAGCAGTTTTATGAGATTTATTATAAGGTTTCTACATTTTCTACAATTGATTCTTTTAATTACATAATTTTGAACAACAAATCTTACAAGACTTAAAAAAAATTAAGTATTTTCAAACGTTACATTTTCTTGAGTGATTTCAAAAAGAAAGTCTGATCTGATCCAAAATATCAATATTTGATTCAATGCGATTATCGATTCAAGAGTATTGTGGGCTCTATACACAAATAAAATACCCTAGAATAAAATATAGACCGGTGTATAGCATTGGATTAAATATTGATATTGATATATTGGATCAGAACATACGAGTTTTCTCTTATTTTCTTGTTTTATCGTATTTTATTTTTGAATTTTCTTGCAATCACTCAAAATAATTCAACGGTAGGAATTATTTGTTTAATATTTAGCTCTTCCAAAATTTTTAATAAAAGTAATGTAATAAAAAAATTAATGGAAATTATGAAAGTCCTATTTGAAACCCGACAAAACACCGTATATAAAAAAGTAAGATGGCGTCTTATCTAAATGTAAGCCTTAGTATATGTAGTATTTGTGTTCTAAATTTAAGATTTCTATCATCAAAATCCATAATTGCCACATATCTGCTTGACTATTATTCCTGAATTCATTCCGTATTGTATAACAGTTAGTTGTAACGAGTTACAAACACAATTTTTTTAGCAACTCATGTTCTAACTTTAAGAGGCAGTTTGAAACCCATACAGTAGTTAGAAACCAATTTCAATAGGTTTAATTTTTTTTAAACATTACTCATTTTATAGTCCAGCAGTCTTTTTTGACAACCTTTTCTCCCTCGTAATTTTGATAACAAGCTCCAATGGGTAGGCCACAAAGACTCCTATCGTCGTCAACATGTTTTTGCAAAATTTGTTCACGATGCAACCTCCATGTCCAGGGCACGGTGACGGTCCTGGCGTTCCTCGCTTTCGGCGGCTACCTGATCTGTCTGGTCATCAACGCCTTGAAGGAGAAGACGGCGGCCCTGGAGATGACGCTCCTGACGACGGTGGCGCCGGCGAGACGGCAGCGGAGGGAAGTGGAACTACACGCGGACAAGGAGATAGCCGATAACATGTACACGACCATGCGCACACTCGCCGAGGCGTACGCCAAGTACAACCAGGGGTGTTTGGACGAATAAAGAAAAAAAGTAAATAAACTTCTTGTACTTATTTATGGCCTATCACCCCCATAAAAATATATTCTGAAAATAAGACTGATTGGAATAATATTAAGAATGTTTGGATAGTAAATCTACCGAATTCTAACAGTATGGACCAAAATGAATGTGCGGAAGTGAACGTGGGAATGATGTTCAGTGTAAATGTGTATGAATATGTACAGGAGTGAATATCAGTCTTAAGATATAACTGCACTGATGAAGTTAGATGATGAATCGTAATTCATAATGTTTTCGGCTGTTTTAAAAACTCAAGGAAATTTTCATTTGTCAAAAAATTTTTAGAACACTGCTCAAACTTTAAACAAATCAACAAATCAACATTGTAGGGAACTCTTAGCCAATTTTGAAATGTTCCGAGTCCTTACATTCTTGAAATAGCAGTTTACGTCAAATCATTCCTTCCCAAATATGTAAACTCACCCATAACATTAGATATAAGAATACCTTTCCTGAACAGCTTAATCTCAAATTATATGAAAAAAACCTCAAAACACAGGTTGAAAAATCTTTCAATCTCTTCTAGAAAAATCCAATCAATAGACAACATAAGCAAATTCAAGAGTGAGCTAAAGTTTTTTCTGCTCCAACACTGCTTTTACAGTTTCTAAAAATGTTTTTCTATCAAAGTCATTACCCCATTCCATAAACCTTAAACTACAGCCCTCAGTTCTTATCAGTCCTTCGAGGCGGACGGACCTATGCCGTAGTGCTGTGCCGTTCCTGCTACCGACCCGTCCGTACTTGTAGTTCGTGCACGTGTTCTAGTTGCGTTGACTGTATTGTTTATTCGGATCTCTGCTATTTATTTTTTGCTTCTATTCCGTTTCAAGCGTGTGACACCTCGTGTGTGATTATTTATACAAGAAACTCTATTTGTGTCACATAATTGGAAAATTGGAATCTCTCATTGTTATAATGGCTGAAAAATGTGTTAAATGCAACGAACCCTTTGCGACGTTAAAAGACCCTGTGAAATGTGCTGAATGTCATGGGTTCTACCACCCTGAGTGCTGTAGGTTGAAAAGCGCGGAGAAATGGAGGAAACTCGGCGCGAAAAAAGCTTCATGGCGCTGTGACCTGTGCCGTGGTGAAAACCTATCTTCGCAGAGTGAGACGTCTGACAGCTCTACCGTGTTGTCCACTCTTCAAGCCCTCAGGCAGGACATCGCGGAAAACCAGCGAGAATCGAGGCAACGTTTTGATGACATCGAGGCCCAAATCAGGGACTTCCAGCAGACCATTGAAGCCAACAAAGTGGCAATAAATAAACTCAACGAGTATAATGCTAAATTAACACAAATGTGCGAAGAAACGAAGGAGAGAAATACAACTAACACCCAAGAGATACGGAAACTGCAATTGGAGGTAATAGAATTACAGCAGTATTCTAGGCGTCACAACCTCGAGATTAAAGGCCTCCCTCGGACACAGAATGAAAACGTATACTACGTACTAGAGATGATTTCTAAGGCACTCGACATCCCGTGGAGAAGAGATGACATCTCCGTGGCCCACCGCCTACCATCGCCCAACACCGGACATCCCACCATCATTGCTGCTTTCGTGTCGCGCACTACCAGAGAGGCGTGGCTCTCCGCGGCCCGACAGAAGAAGCTGAAAGCATCAGACATCTCTCACCACCTTGGACCAGACCCGGTGTACATAAACGGCCACCTCACCCGCCACAACAAGCAGCTGCTGGGACGTGCGAAGCAACTCGTCAGGGACGGGAAGCTGGCCGCCGCCTGGACCACTGATGGGAAGGTGCTCATCCGCAAGGCCATGGGAGGACCCGCCACCCGTGTCTTCATGATGGACGATTTAGATTCCTTAGGGTAAGACAATCAAGATGTAGTAACGATTTCTGATTTTTTTTATTTTAGTAAGGGGTTTTTTTTACAAAAATATTTTTGTTTAAAGAATAAATAAATAAATAATCAGGGCAAAATATATGTCTAAATGTGTTCTTTCTCTTGTTTACTCAATAAATGAATGTATTTATTTACACTACACATACTGGTATATTATTTACATATATGTGATGTATAATGCGTTCTATCACAAAAATTGATTTGTTAAATGTAAGTTGTATTTTTCGCCATTATTTTTGTATTATCGCTAGGGATAATGTCCCTACTGCAGTACCTATCTGTTGTATTGCAACTATATAATTAGTTAAACTTCAAAAATAATCAAGTTAAATACAGTAGATACATGGAAATCACTCTTTTATCTTTTTTACCGCAACAAAAAAATCTTTTCTCTTTTTGCAACTGGACAGTTTTAGGTATTTTCTTTTCACATGACATAGCCTAATATAACAGTAAAATTACAGTATACAACATTGCCAATGTATAAGGTTATAAGATTTTAATTACGTCATAATAGTATAGTATATTAATATTACCAAATAATAGTAAAAAACAATATTTTAGTTATATATTAGTTGCTTGCCTCAATGAAATAATTTTTTCTTACGTAGGATGTATCGTAATACATTTTTTTTTTATTTACTATGTACTTCTACTAAGTTACAATTTCATTTTAAATTAAATTACTTCTGTTTTATTTTATTTCTATTTTCTGTTTGATTTACATATTCTTAATGACTATATTGAGGCGATGTATTACTGATGAAGGAATAGTAATGGTCTAATAGTGATGTAGTTTTTTTGTTTAGGGACGGGTCGGGGGTAGGATAGAGTCAAAGTGGAAGAATTTGTGATCAACGATGTAATGGAGTATAGAAGTGTAACTTGTACGGAAGTAGATGATGTGGATGAAATTGGAGGGTTGTATATAAATAGTGTTAAGTTTTTGCATTTAAATATTCGTAGCTATAGGAAAAACTTTGATGAGCTGTTAGTGGTACTAGATAGTAGCAAAATTAAATTCGATATTACTATTTTAACAGAAACTTGGTTGGAGGAAGGGGAGTGTGATTTAGTTCAACTACAGGGGTTTGATACATTTTCTAATAAATATAAACGAAATCAAAATGATGGAGTTATATGTTACATTCGAAATAATTTCAGTGTAATTTCTAATGATGTTCAAATGAATGGAGCGACCTGCTTAAAATTGGAGATTGAGTTTGGCAGTGAGCGGTTCACGGTCCTGGCGGGCTATCGCAGTCCAGGTGGCGGGGACCTTGAACTGTTTATCAGTGACCTTGAGCGATACTGCGACCGCCGGCAGCGGGACCGGCCGCATTTCATAGTGGGTGATTTTAATTGTTGTATTCTGGAGGAAAACATTACAGTTTTAGCGGAGAGATACATGGATGTTTTGTGTTCGGCTGGGTTTGTTACTTGTATAGATAAGCCTACGCGTGTATCATATAATTCGAAAAGTTGCATTGATCACATTTTTACAGACTTAAAATATACCGAGAATTTAAAATCTTTCGTAGTAAGATCATCAGTTACCGACCATTACAATCGTATCGGAGTGGGGACTGGCTCGAAATATTGCTTCAATGTCAGGCACAAAAAAAATACGAACCGCGGTCGACCAGAACGTGGTTGAACAATTGATAAGCTCACATGACTGGAGTCACGTGACACGATGCGATGATCCTAACACATCTGCGGACAATCTGGTTTCAAGCTTGAAAGAAATCGTTAAATCAGCAACAAAAACCCTTCACGAATCTCATAAAACAACCAGATTAAAACCATGGATCACGCGTGGGCTGATTAATTCTATTAGGGTAAGGGATCAAATGAGCAGTAGAGTCAAACGTCAGCCTTTCAATTTGCAGCTCGTAAACCGATACAAAATTTACAGAAACACGCTCAATTCCACATTAAGGCTGGCGAAAGTTAATTATTATAAATCAAAAATTCAGGAGTCGGCGGGTAATCCGAGATCTCTGTGGCGGCACATTGGTGATTTGGCGGGCAAAATTAAACAAAAAGATGCATTTCCGGTTCACAATTTCACTAAAGGCGTAGTAGACGATTCAGAAATTAAAAATGTCGCAAACAAATTAAATAATTATTACGTCAGGGTCGGACCGGAATTGGCGAGCCAGGTCCCCGCGGCCGGTTGTGTCGTGGACGACGCTCAGTACGAGGCGCTGACTCAGTTTCGTATGGAACCTGTCACCGAACAGCAGCTGGTTGACTGTGTTGGGGAACTGAGGGGGGGGGGGGTTCTGCACCGGGATTGGATGGGATTACGGTTAATATTTTTCGCAAAAACCTAAATTTTATGTTGCAGCCTCTTCTTCATGTTATAAATTTGAGTTTGGCTAAGGGAATTTTTCCACGAGTATTAAAAGCTGCAAAAGTAATTCCAATTTTTAAGGGAGGAGAAAAGGGGAATTTTTGCAATTTCAGACCGATTTCTTTGCTTAGTGTTCTGTCTAAAATCCTTGAAAAATGTGTGAAAAAACAATTGGCCAAATACCTTTTCAATAATATTTTCGAAAATCAGTTTGGATTTAGAAGTGACATCACAGCAGAAGACGCGCTTTTCAAAATTACCGATCATCTCCATCAGCTTTTAAATAAAAGTAAACGATCCTTAATCATCTTTATTGATTTGGCAAAAGCATTCGACTCGTTGGATCGTGATTTATTGCTTGCAAAATTAAAACACCTTGGAATTTCGGGAATAGCGCTCAATTGGTTTCGAAGTTATTTATCAGATAGGCGTCAATTGGTTGCTATAAATGGGATTGAAGGAGACCTGAGTGAAATTAACTACGGGATAATTCAGGGAAGTACCCTTGGGCCGCTTCTCTACTTAATTTATGTAAATAATTTGGGGAAAATTCAATTGGACAGGGGAACATTATACTTATATGCAGACGACACTGCGCTGGTTTTCGAAGGGTCTACGTGGGAAGAGGTTTACCAGCTTGCTGAACGGGGGCTGCTCACTGTCAAACAATGGTTCGACCAGAATCGTTTGACGGTTAATGTTGGCAAGACGAAGTGCATGGCGGTGTCACTGCGAGCTGCTGGGGATCCTGTAGACCAGCGGCTCAAATTGCATACGTGTGGCGGGCTCCCGGGTTGCAGCTGTGAAATTCTTCAAAAAGTGGACAATTACAAATATTTGGGGGTTGTTTTTGATAACAGACTCTCTTGGTCTAAACACGCCAAGTACATAAATAGCAAGCTGAGGAAATGCATTTATATGTTTAGGCAATTGAATCGGGTGTTAGATTTTAACCAACTCAAGGCTGTTTATTATGCTTATGTACAATCTATTTTACAATTCGGTATTATTGTTTGGGGGGGTTCTAATTCTGTATCTATTAGGCCGTTGGAAATTACACAAAAATCTATCATGAAAGCAGCTTTAAACAAATCTATTCAATATTCCACAGATAATATTTTTAATGAATTCCAAGTGTTAGACATTAGACAGTTATTTATTAAGTCTTTGCTCACATTTTGCTTCAAAAGAGATTTTAGCATGTTAGACAAATCCGATCATACGTACAACACGCGGTACAGGACGCGTGTTATTGGTACCGTAAATCCTAGAATTTCGAAATCCGTCAATACAACTAATTCTCTCTATATAGCCCATATCCTCTATCAAAATATACCAAATGAAATTAGAGATCTTCGTCACTTTAGTTTGATTTCGTTTAAGAAAAAAATTATTAAATGGTTAGTTGCGATCGGAAGAGCTGCCGCTGCCGCCATGATTACTTCCGTCTATGCTGGCTGAACTGAATCATTGGTTCTGGCCGGTCAGGGATTTTTTAACATATTTTTTAGACATTAACAACTTATCACACTCCTAACTTCTCCCCGATGCATTCAGTAGAGCAACCTTGTGTTTCATTTAATTGTTCTCTTCTAGTTAATTTTATTAGTGTATAAAACTTCTATACTCCTTAAGAAAAAAATATATATGTAAAAAAATTAAATTCAAAGTAACTCTTTTGTTAGTTAAGATAGTTTATTAGTTTTTAATTTCGTTGTTCACAGGGTAAAATAATTCTGTGCGTTCAATGAGGGACTCGAATTTTGAACTCGGTCCCCGCGCACAGGCTTCAGCCCATGCGGGGACCCTCAAATGTATTTCTTTTCTGTATTATTTGTATCCTGTATTTTATTTTTGAGAATAAATCATTATCATCATTATCACAGGAGAGATCCCTTTCCTCAAAAAGGTGATGACGCTCCAAAAGCTCTCTAAGGAATCTACGGGTTAGAAGAAAACGTATCACGTAAGTAAGTAAGTAATTTATTTACAAACTGTCTTCAAGAGAGAAGTCAGATTTGAAATCTACAGGCCATTATAAAATTGGTGAATTGTGTTGTTTTGGTGTCAGGCAAAGCTAAGCTAATATGTTGATTAAAAAAGTTGTTATTTGAATTCAATTGACTGTTAATCACCTTAACGCCATATATGCTCACTGCAAGGCGGTTGTTTTCATTTTCATTCCAATCAAATCAACATTTATATTAGATAATTGGATTTTGAATCACTATTTCTTAAAGCTTGGTATGTGAAAAACGTCTTGGAAATAATTTTCAAATCATTAGACTATACTTGTCATTGTTGGCATTAAAGACAACTTTAATTTTTCTACAACGTACAATTTGCTAAAGAAATTTCAGGCGATTTTACATCATTCAAGTTATACCGTAGTTGCGCTTATTACCACCGCTAAAATGCGCTTTAATAAAAAGTTCCACGATGTGTTGAAAGTAAACGAAGCAACGTAGGGTAAAAAGAGCGTAAAAACATTCTCAGTATCAATTAAGCTAACAATTAAAAATACGTAATTGATTATTTAACTTGAAGAGACCATTGTACTTTAGTGCATTCCTGTTTATGAAGCTAATGCAGTTAAGAATTTCATTAAAAACAATAACAGCTGACTCGTTATAAATGATGGTCCACAAGTAGGCTACATTAATTTTAATTTTACTAGCTTGAATTGCCATTTTGGTTTGAAAACAAAAACTTTTCAAACCAAAATTTTCATTGATGACGCAATTCCACGCTGTTGATTTTACCAGGGCATAACATATTGAAAGTGCAAGAAAGTGGTACGCTTTATTAACAAAATTATTACAAAATGGCAGTCATGTTTGATTTTAATATAGGAAATTGACTACCTAGAGTAGTAGCAATCAATAAAAGGTTTGTAAGTAAATCCCTTCTAATAACTTAGGTTTTAGGTTCAACTAAGTGGTAAAGATTTCCTTTGCACTGACTAAATATTTTTCGTATCACAATTGAGCCAAGAGCAGTGCATTAAAATTTTATGCAGAAGAATGGCTTAAAAAAGTTTTAGTTTAAATGAAATTCCTTACACTAGTTACAACAATAATATATTGTTATGGTGTTCAGAACAATATATATGTTCATTATTAATGCTAGTATAAGAGTAAAGTAGTCAGTAAAGTATTTAACTTTATAACGTTACTTTGAAATAACAAGAGACCATACAAAAGAATATTTTTGCATTTAAAACTTAACATTTTCATGTTATACTACAGTAATTTTTCTTAGGACATAAAGTAGTATATTTCGTCACTAGTCCGGAAAGTGGTCGTTAATCGGTGCAAGATCGAGTTTCAAGTACGAGGCAAAGCCGAGTACTTGAATTCGATCGAGCACCGATATACCACTTTCGGACGAGTTACGAACAGTACTTTTCATCATACCACCTTTAATAAATTTACAGTTTGGATAAAAATTAATAAATTTTAACCTATATACCCCCTCTTACGTTGTTATTTGTTTATCTTGTATTTGAACCATTTACAGCTGTTATTAAAAATAAAAATAAATTAACTTGTTTAGTGTCCCGAAAACCACTGTTTCGCGGTCTAGTTCCGAAAACTTTGTTTACCAACACGTTTATCTAACCCACAGTATCTAGAATATTGATCCAACCCACCGGGAATTTTTTTCCCCTTTATTTCGGCTTTAGGTTAAAACCATGTTAGGCCCACTACAACAAAATAGAGATACAAATTAGTACTTAAGAGCAGTTACAAGAAAATGTTGTTAAACACTATGGATTTGAAAATTTCGTCCAAAACTTTGTCGTCCATGTCATAAAGTAAAGTCATCAAATTTACAGGAAATTGAACTTTAAGAGTTTTCAACACTTCATAAAGAGAATTTCTTGAATTCACGTCACACAAAGGGCAAGCAAATATCAGATGGTCCAAACTTGCCTCATCTTCACCACATTCACAGTTTGGATCTTGAATCACATTAATTTTAAACAAATGCATTTTAGTGTATGTATGGCCAATTCTCATTCTGCAAATGGTTGATATCAATTTTCTAGATTGAGCAGAAAACTTAAACCAAGGAGCACTTGAAGCAGAGTTTTTAATTGAAATAATCGGTTTCCTTTAAATTTTGAATTTAAGTCCCAATCATTTTGCCAATTTTTTAGCGCCTTTGCTTTAAATAGCTTCTTTATGTCAAAAAATGAGGGACAATAGAGGTGGTTTTCTGAAGATGCGGTTTTTGCTGCTTTATCAACAATTTCGTTAACCGTTATTCCAATATGAGAAGGTACCCAGGCAAACTTTATAGTGTATCCTTTTGAACTCAAATCAAAGTATTTTTTCCTAATTTGAAGAATAAAAGGTGAAGAATTTAAGTTAATCTGATTGTTCATTAAAGCCATTAAAACACTTTTAGAATCTGACAAAATGACGAACAACTTCGAAGAGAGGTTTTCTATATAATATAATGAATGAAGGATAGCAATGGCTTCTGCAGAATAAATGGAAAACAGTGAATTAATCTTGAAAGCGTGATGAAATTCTCGCTGGGAGTGGAACACCGCGCAAGAGGTGAATGAAGATTCCAAGTTTTTAGAAGCATCAGTGAATATCAATTCAAAATTGGGCCACATTTCACGTGTTGCTCGGTTAAACTCGTGCATCAAGCACTCATTCACATAATTGTTATTTTTACTCAAGTCAAAGAAGTCCCCACCGGGAATCAACTAGGTCTAGTTTCGATCACAGCTGACCGTTCCGAAATAGTATATTTCGTCACTAGTCCGGAAAGTGGTCGTTATCGGTGCAAGATCGAGTTTAAAGTACGAGGCGAAGCCGAGTACTTGAATTCGATCGAGCACCGATATACCACTTTCGGACGAGTTACGAACAGTACTTTTCATCATACCACCTTTAATAAATATACAGTTTGGATAAAAATTAATAAATTTTAACCTATATACCCCCTCTTACGTTGTTATTTGTTTATATTGTATTTGAACTATTTACAACTAAACAATCAGCTGATTGACATTTATATATTGGAGTCAACGAGGTTTAAGTTACTGTAAGCAGAATAGCAGCACTAGTGGTGTCAAACATTGGAAGTTTTTTTCCGGCCTAGTCCCGAAAACCACTGTTTCGAGGTCTAGTCCCGAAAACTTTGTTTACCAACACGTTTATCCAACCCACCGGGAATCAACTAGTTTCGATCACAGCTGACCGTTCCGAAAACAACGTTTATCGCAATGGTATGATGAAAACAACGTTTATCGCAATGGTATAATGCACATTATTTATAATATAAAAAACTTCTAATAATTTTGACCGCCCAGTTAGATTACCTCCAAGCAGTGGAATTCTTAAGCTAGGTTTACAAGTGAGAGTTTTACACTCTCGGAGAGTTAGTTACTCTCATAAAAATCTCAGAGAGTTGTTGATAGTACTCGCAGAAAACTGTCTGGCATTAACTATTATGAAAAATTTGTTGGTTGTGTAAACACCTTTTCGAGTACTTCCTGAGAGTAAGTAACTCTCTGAGAGTGAAACCCTCTCACTTGTTAACCTACCATTAACTTACATAGTGAGATTTTTTCACTCTCAGAGAGTTTCGTAGCCTACTCTCAAGAACTACTCGCAGAGGTGTTTACACAACCAGCGAATTTTCCAAAATAGTTAGCCCCAGACAGTTTTCTGCGAGTACTATCAAACACTGTCTGAGATTTTTATGAGAGTAACTAAGTAACCCTCCGAGAGTGAAAAACTCTCACGTGTAAACCTAGCTCTACATGTGAGAGTTTTTCACTCTTAGAGAGTTTCGTACTCTCAGGAGGTACTCGCAGAGGTGTTTACACAACCAGCGGATTTTCCAAGATAGTTAATCACAGACAGTTTTCTACGAGTACTTTTAACAACTGTCTGAGGTTTTCATGAGAGTAACTAATTCTCTGACAGTGAAAAACTCTCACGTGTAAACCTAACTTTATACTCTAATTATTTCATTCATACTGCCTTTTTGTCAGTGTTCGATAGTTCGATACTGCTTTTTGTCAGTAACAAACCTTCAACTTATCTGATCCATCACAATCACCCTTCAAACAGACTCACCTTAAAATACGCACCGTAGCGTAGAGTACGTCGGTGTTTCAGGAAATGTAATAACGTTGAACAATATTAAATACTAACATTACATATCAATATTGTTGTTGCAAAATTCACCAACTTTTAAAGCCGTCATTTAATTTGAGGTAGTCTAGCATTTTATTTTCTTCCAACACTTTTTTATGAAAAATAAAATAAACTGATTACTAATGTCGAAGAAAAATATCTGAACAAGTTGAAAGGTTATGGGTGGAGTACTACCTAATTTTCACCCAGCATATGTCAGAACATTTAATTTAATTTCCTCGCAACAACGTAATTAAAAGCGGCGCTTCTCGGGTGTTTATCGCGTCAACCAGAGCGTCGCCGCGTCGTGGGGAGTTCCCACTTCCCAGAGGTTCCAGGTCCCAGTGCCGGGGACAATGCGCGGGTAACGGGCCCGTTCCGGGGCCGCGTTGAGGGCAAACATCACTCTGCACACCATGGCGAGGCTCTCCGCAGCGGCATTGGGTGAGTGGCAACATACTGATCCGTCAAATTTAAAGGTGTTGTGATTTAAAAGGGTTAACATTTTAAGAGTCATCTTCACCTCTTGGGCCAGTAACCCATTGTTGAGCAGTCGGCAATGTTAGCCATACGGCTTTTACGCTAAACATGGTATTTTATTCCCCTGTTTCGGACGCGTTTTTCAACAGATTTTCTTCAAACTTGGTTAGTGTTTAGTTGAATAGTTATATTTCGCCCATCATACATTGAAATTTTGAAAAATTAACAAATATTACTCTCTGTGACGTTGCAAAGTAACTCGATTTTCCTTAGTAATATTTGTTAATTTTTCAAAATTTTGAGGTATGAGGGGCGTAATATAACTATTCATCTAAACACTTACCAAGTTTAAAGAAAACCGGTTGAAAAACGGCGTCCGAAACAGGGGAATGAAATACCATGTTTTGCATTAAAAGTCATGGTTAACATTGCCGACTGCGCAAACAATGGACTACTGGCACAGGGGTGAACTCTTAAGGGTTGACATTTTAAGTTTTCGATTAAATCCATCCGCTGGGTTTAATGTTAGTATTTTACGATTGATTGTCAATAGCATGTTTATACTTTTATGATTATTG
>CM061537.1:100934276-101132368 GCA_030545055.2 Neoaliturus tenellus
CAAACTACTAAGATCATTTTCCAACGATCAAGGTAAATTATCACTTTCATCATCAAACTTTCAATCACAATTTCATACGGGATGCCCGCAGTTTTCGAATCCGGCCGATCAGTCGGATAAACGAGACTATCGCCACGTCCGGCGAAACTTCTCGCGAGCCACGGCCACGCTGTCTCTGTCATGCTCGGCCGCGCGATCTGCAGTTTCCCCCGGTGAAGATGTAACCAATCAGGAGCGAGCTTTACGTTCGGTTTGACCACCTGGAAGAATAAAGCTTCATCTTGTTTGGTCACTTAATTGGATTTGCGATGCGGAACTAACTCACGATGAATTGTGTGTAAGCGCGACATCTATACTTATTTAATACGCTAAGGGTTTTTTTTTGTCTTGAGAACTCCTCCTACAATTTTTAACCGATTTTCAAGTTTTTGGTGTCGTTGGATAGGGCTTGGTCTGTAGTTGTTTCCGCCAAAAACTGATGAGAATCGGACTGAAAATAAAGGTCCTATCCACCATTGAAATCTCAAAATTTCCCATTTAAATAAACATTGAGAATGAATAAAGCATTTGAAACATCTGTTAATAATCAGCTGTAAATACGTGTAGTTATTGGCGATTGAGGATGTTCACTTTATTGGATTGGTCGGATGTCATCGATTTAGAGCTAAAGTAACATCTGTACCGTATTTAAATAAATTGCTCGATTTCGAGCAACACGTTTACTAGTCTCAGTAAAAAATGCTGGAACCACACACGAGTGGTTCGATGGTTAGGGCTTGTCGATGAAATTTAGCTTGGTGAATTCGTATATTTGAAATTAGAGAGAAAGAGGGGTGTGACATTGACTAAAGAACACATTTTGAAAATGATTGCCATACAATTATTTTTTTAAATAATAATTCACTACATAGTAGTTCACCATGCGAATATCTTAAATCTATACTTATCTAATATGCTAAGGGGGTTTTCTGTAATTGGAACCCCTCCTAGAATTCTCAACCGATTTTCAAGTTTTTGGTGTCGTTGGATAGGCTATCCAAGGATAGGGCTTGGTCTGTATTTGTTTTCGCAAAACAATTGATAAAAACCGGCTCCCTAAGGCTACGCCTAACAGGCTTTTATGTTTTAATGTTAATCTTATGGAAGAAGGGCCATTGATTGAATCATTAAACAAGCTCTTTTAATGACAAAATGGTAGCAGATCAGGAAGAACAGAGGTTTTAGTTACAGTTGGGCGAATTTCGACCAGAGGGGGATCTCTTGATGCATATTGTTACGTTTAATACAAATCCCAACAATACACCATTTATACATTTCATAAAATGTTCTAAAATTTCAAGTAACAAGTAATTTAAATTCCGATATCTCAGACGATTAAAGAAAATCTGATTAAATATTTCAGATGAGTTAGGAACCATAACTTATTTACACCATCATTTGAGCTTTTATCAAAATTACACTTTAGAAAACGTATTAATTTTCCATCTCAAAATATTAACTTTTCCTCTTTCAAATTATTTCCGGAACGTACCGGTATAGATGTTCTTGACAAGATACGATTTCAAAGCGAATCCAAACCAAAACCAATAGAAAGTTAGTTACGTACAATTAACAACCGAATAAGACTGAAACAGTATTCATACTTCAGTCATCGACCCACAACAATTAACAACGCAACAAGGAAAAGGTCGCCATGGAAACATGATTTGATCGTTTCAGCCGGTCGCAACATTTAAAATCCAAGTTGCACTCGGTGAACGGAATCTTCCTCAATCTCGCCTCTTTGTTTCTCTCACTATGGCAGTGACACATTTCGGTGACTCCAATTGTGTAAGGAATCCTAATCACGTGGATTTTTCCACGCCTGTTTCCATATTCATAATGGCAACGTGTTTAACTCTGCATGTATTTAACTATTTCGTACCAGCGATTGCAGGTTAAAATGTGTGGCTAGGTGAATAGTATTCAGTTCCGTTTCGAGATTGGTGGAGGAAGGGACTTTAAACTGAATCAGGAAGGTGTAACACGAGGTTTCGTATCTAAATCACGTCTCGCACCGAACTGATTTTTTATTAGCACAATTTAGGCGGTGTGTTAGTGTATCTTAATTATTTAGATGTTGTTTTATTTGTATTCTTTGAAATATTCTGTAACTTGAGACTGATAATTTTTGTAACTTGAGACTAATATTTATTATTTAAAAGACATTTAAGAAACAAACCTTTAAAATTAAATACATTTAAATCAATTTTGAAAATATACGGTATGTTAAGTGAATATTGTGACTTAACTCTGGGTTCTGTAAAATCCGACTCAACACTATTAGTTCATTTATTTCAAGCAAACTTTTCAGAGCTTATGTCCACAGAAACCTTCAACTAATGACTCGTACGAAGTTCTAAATATTGTGAATCTTATTTTCAATCGCGATATTGTTGTGTTCTCGCTTCGAATTGTGCATCCATTCGATGTACAGTACGAATATTAAAACTTTTGGGCAACGTGAGGAGAGTGTATATTTGGAGGAAACCGAACAAGTGGTGACAAAACCAGTCTTTTTCGTTTACAATGAGCTCTTCCCGTTCTTGAGCACCCAAAAATTACTGGAACGTGTCAAGTAAGCTTAGAGTTAACAACAATAAAATCAGCTGGACCTCCTCTTCCGTCATGAGCGACCCTCCAACTTCCCCTTACGTTGCATAAGATGGAGGAGATAATCGTACTTAACTGTTGCAGAACTCCTGCAACTCCCCGTTTGTTCACTTCTGTTTTTTCTTACCCAAAATGGAGATTAAAGTTCACCTTCGCCTTTTTCTGTTGCAGAATGAAGAGACAACAGATAGTGGGATGGAGCCTGCTGGCGGTGTTGGGGTGCTCGCTGGTCAACCCAGTGCTCGGCTACCCCAGCGTCGTGACTGCCGCCCACATCGCCGACAACAGCGACTGGAAGCCGTACGCGCCCGCCCCCGTGCCCGCCCCCGACGCCGCCCCCGCCCCGGCCGCCCCCGAGGCGCGCAAGTTCGCCGAGAAGCCCAACGCGAGCAAGAAGGTGGTAGCGCTGGAGGATAGGAACGACATCGACGACATACAGACGAATCAGATCTCTGTGAGTGTCTTTTGTAGGTTTTTACAAATTTCAAAATTTATTATATTCCATGATTTATTCAGGTTCTGAAATTATTCCAAACTGAAGTCATCAAAGATCAACATAATGCAAAACATGTAAAGATTTATCAAATTGAAAGATTAATCTGCGTTCTAGCTGATTACAACAATGAAACTCATCATTGTTTGTAATGATTACCGGTTTATCAAATATAATATGGACTTACGAAAAATGAGTTAACTAATTAACATTAAATTATTTCAGCAATTCATTTAAAACTCTCCATCACTAGCTACTATAAAGGGCTCGAATGAAAAATAAACAAATGTGTTGACCGATAGAGAAAAGAAAAGAGAGGTCCGATCCCACTATTCAATCAATATTTCTGTAGCTGACCATTACAACAGCCCAACAAAATCATCTTAACTATAAGAAATTTATTGAGTGTCAATTGAAACCACGCAAAGCAAGGCAGCGAAAACATGGCCATGCATGATTAATAATGCATGGTCATGCAACAAATCTTTGAATAAAATTGGGACTACGTAAAAGACTATTGAATGCTCCTTTTTGCCACCACCTTCTAAGCGATAAAGGATTGATCAACTAATCATAATCACTTCACGAATTCAGTAGAATATTAAATATAATCCAGTATGCCTACAATTAGTTACTTTTGTTACAGGACGCGGGTTTCTCGTGGAGCAACATGCTGGCTATGGTGATGCAGATGCTCTTTAACCCCATTGGCAACCAGGCCACTGGGCCTAACAAGTCGGACAGCATTGACACCGACCAGGTAAACTAACTCTCCGAGAAAAAAATTATGAGTCATATTATTTTCTTCAACGGTAATGTAAAGCCAAACTTCGCTCCTTGCAAAGAGACGGTAATTTTTACTTTAAATCTAGGGAGACAAAATAGTCATTTTCTCTCAAGGGAGACAAAGTAAATCCATTTGATTAGGACACTCTGTCAACACTGTGCACTTACAATGCTGGTGCAACACATCAATGCAACACTAGATTTAAGAATAATTTTTCAGAGCAGCACAATCTTAAATTGTATGAAAAAAAAACACAATACATTGGCAGAAAAATTTTTCAATCATTACCAAAAAAGATTCAGACAATAGATAAGATAGTCAAATTTAAGAGTGAGCTCAAGTTTTTCCTTATCCAAAACTGTTTCTACAGTTTGGATGATTTTTTCACACAAAGAGCCATTGGGTAAACCCAACCCACCTTAGGCCTAACCCTACCCTTCCCCTGAGAAGGAGAAGAGGATGACGCTCCCAAAACTCAGGAGAGAAGATGAAAACCAGATTATTAGGTACTCACAACAGTTATTGAAGTTCCCAGTTTCGAGATTAGCACTTGGATTTTTTAAGCAACAAAATGAATAGAGTTAGTGAGTGCTAATAAACTTGATTGTGTTTTTCTGAGAGATTTTAGTGTCAAAGGAAAATGTCCTGTATTTTGGAGTTAAGGCCATTGCTCCCTCGGGAAAAATTTAGCCCATTCCACTGCTTAGGTGACAATTATGTATTGGGAGTAAAGTGTTATTTATACACAAATACACTAACTAAATACAGTAAAACAATTTAATTGTGTACTTAAATGTCTATCTTGATTGCAAATAGGTAATCCATTCTGTTGCTGTAATCAACTAAATGCTACTTGAGCTGTTTTATTATGAATCTAGGGGGAAAATAATTACTCTGCGGTAGATTAACAAATATTTTAAGTTTGTTTCATGACTATTTTAATTAAACAGAAACCACCGACAAAATTAATCAGTTAAATTTATAGAGTTCTTGTCATATTGCAATATCACCCATTGTCATCTGATATTTTTACACACTGTTGGGGGCAGCACATTGGTATTGCTGACATGGCAGCTTAATGCTGCCATAACACATATCTTCAGAATATAGATGAAGCCAAATTCGACAAAAAAGACTTGCCAACCTCAAACTTTTTTAAATTTAAACAAAGTAAATAGTTTTGACTGATTACTAGCAAACAAATTGTAAAGTAGTAAAAACTTTCATGTTAATTTATATTTACTAGAGATCGCCCACTGGTCGAAATTCGACCAAAAATTCAGTTGATCTTGAGCCAATCAATTTTAAAATTTGTTATAGATGAAACATCTGCTCTTCCTTATTTGCTAGAATTTGTTATTACAACAGCTGTCTTATGGTTCAATAAATTATCCTTCTCCCATAAGATTAACATTGAAACTTTGAAAACCTGTAGGGCAGAGCCCCGTGGGCCGATAGGAATTAAAAGGTGATTCTGCTCGTCTACAGCACAATACCTTTCTAACAGTATGCGCGGATTTCTCCTACGATGCACATAAGCTGAGAAAAAAGGAGGAAATGAAACATGCTTGCGTATTAATATATAGATATTTACAGGGCATCTCCCCGTCACCATGGGCCAACCTTCTGACCATGGGACTGAAGATCCTCACTGCCATCCTAGGAGGAGGCGGAGCGCCTCAGGGCGACGGAATCGACAAGGTGGACAACTCGTCCCCCCATGCAGGTACGCGCAGTAGTGAGAAAACACACACACACGAGTGTACATAGCGCCAGTACACTGGGTAGAGCGTTGACAGGTCTAGCGATGACTATAAAACCAATAGTTGAGGAGGGGGGGGGGGCAAGAAACCTTGGATATACTAGGGGTGTAAGTTTGAGAGTAGTGGAATTGTGGAATTTTAAAGAATTATTTGGGTCTTGAGGGAGTAGAAGCTGAAGATGTGGATTTTCACAGTTAGATTGGCATTAATATTGTCTGCAGTTTGAAATCAAGATTGATAAGTTATTTGAGAAACTTTATTTTGCCTGAATATACAAGTTTTTTGCATTTTAGGTTTATTATGAAAATTTTTCATTAATTTTCTTAATGCACCATCAATTTCTTTTTGAAGAGTTAAAATATACACATTTCTACTGTGAAGTATTTTCAAAATTAAAGACGTTTTAAAATTTTTAAAACCTTCAAATTGGAAGATCTAATATAATTTGAAAGAATTTTAACTATTTGTTTTATAGTCAAGAGTTATTAAAATTTAGCTTGTATATAAAGTTATAGCACATTATTTTTTATATGCATGTATTTAACTGTATGACTATGCTACAGTACTTTAGGAAAATTAAATTTTTTTCCAAGATTATGATTAACTCTTTTGCCCAAATAATATATTTTAACACTTCCAGATAGTTTTCAGAGAGGAAAACATAGCTGAAAACATTGGTATTTAAAAGATAAGATCGAAGAATATTGATCAACCATAAGGGACAGCAGAATTAATTCAACTGTTTAAAAAATAAGGATAGCTATAGGGGAGTTAAAATAAAAAAATAAATGTCTTTATTTCATGCTACATTTGTTAGCTTGTAAGGGATATTTGATTCTTGAAATTCTGTTGAACTTTCCATTATGCTGTTAAATACGCTTGTAGAAATACTTTTAATACTGATATTATATTCACACCACGTCTGACATTATCTTCACTAACGGTATTAATTTTTAAATGTTTTTTGTGATACAACTTCATTAAAATTTTTCAATAACGTCATTGCCTATTCCCCATAAATAGACACCATTTTTCATATTTTTTTATTAATTATTAATGTCTACACCTTTTGTACCTTTGCATCACAGAAACCGATATTAATGTTTTTCTAGTGGTTTTCTTGATCTAAAAATAAAATACTGTGGGTACAATAATGATACTAAAAAAAACCTTAATCAACGATTAAGGTCGATTGATACTTATTAGTACACAATGTACCTACACAATACAAAAAGAAATTGTTTATTTTAACTCATCTACACCTTTTCGCAACTTATATGATTTTTTGTGAAAATTACATGCAAAAAGTATAAGGTTTACACTTTTTAAATGTTTTTTACAACAATATTTTTTGTAAGGAGAAAATAGAGTCCAAGGTGATTTTATTTTTCAAACAGCCATACTCGTCAACGAACTATCAATATTTAGTGGGATGTGGTTGAAAAAAAGTTTACGTATTAACAAATGTTAGGGTTTTTAAGGGGTTTTCCAAGGGGAGGAGCACTTAGCTTGAGTGGTGGAGATGAAGTCAGACGTGAGTGTGCGTGTAGGGGTAGTGTAGTAGGTGGATGTAAAGAGGTTGTGGGTGCTAGGGTATCCTGGCTGCGGTGTTATCGGCTGTCGTCGGATCTAAGGACCCGGACCAAGTAGCGACTATGGCCAAACAGGCGGGAGAGGTGAGTGAGGCATGTCATGTACAGTCACGATGGTGAAACTACAGTGCGGTCACAGTAATCTGAAGCACGCTGGTCTAAAACGCATCAAGCTTTGACGTAGAAGCGAATTTCAAAATATGAAAATATTTTATTACATCTTGGCAGTTGTGATATGCCTAAACTTTCAATAGTAATTTTAACAAAAGCGATGTAAAAATAGTAACACACTTGGTCTGTATTGAAAAGTGTGCCACAAAAATGGTATTCAACATTTATGTTTATCCCCAGTTAAATACGGTCTACAAATTTGGAGAAGGTACCCAAATTATTTTATATTTCAGTTCATTTTTAACTTAAAATTTAATCTTAAGGTGGTTTTGACATGAAAATCCTACTAACGGAGTCAAGGATTTCCGAATTTAGGTACAAAAAACGTGAGGAACAGTTCTCAAACAAATTGTATTAAACTTGAAGGAAACTGGATTGTGTTAAGGGGGCCTTCAGAGTGATTGATATAAGTGTGCTTGCTGTTTTATTAAAAACTAAAAAAAGGACTTAGAAAGTTAAAAAGCAACTGACATGGAATTTTTTATTTTGTTTATGGTGGTGATTTCCAATTTTTTTATATACGTAAATTATCCTATATGAAGGCCAACTTGAAAAATTTTTTATTTAACCCCCCCCCCCCATTATTATTATTATGTTATTATTATCATTATTTTGTTATTTTAGGATTGAATACATAACTTTTAAGGTCTTTTTATTCATTGACATTTTTGCTAAACCGCTAAACCTCACAGTTAGGGGTCTAGAGGCAATTGAAGTTCATTTTTAGTCATTTTTAAGAATAAAATGGGGAAACTTTAATTGTATAAAGTTCTATATTTTCAAAACCATTCAGTAAAATAAGAAATACCCAAGAATAAAAATGTCCTAAAATGATGTTTTAAGAAAACTTTTTCATACAGAAAATAAAAAAAAAAAATTTATTATTTGTTCAGCTTATTAGAAATAAATTCATTTATGCATAAACGATAATTTTTATGAGTGATAACATTGCCCCATGTTATTTTTATGTGACTGAAAATTAACTTCAATTGCGTTGGCAACCGTTAGGTTTAGAAAAAAATGTCAAAAAATAAAAAGGCCTCAAAATTATGTATTACCGTAAATATAAATGACAATATTGGGGTTAATATAAAAAAATTTTAAGTTGGCCGCCATATTGGAAAAATGGCTGAAAAAATATAAATTTGAAAAATCATCATAATAAACATAGATTAATAAAAGTCCATGATAGTTGCTATTTAACTTTTTTCGATTCCTTAACAGTTTTTTATTTAAAAAGCTGGCACACTATATGAATCACCTGACAAGAAGTTTATAAACAGCTATTACAGTTGGTTGCACGAGACGTGAGACAGCCCGCCAGAATTTGTGCTACATTTGGGCAGGTTGGCTCTATCTCATGCAACATGGCGTGGATTAATCATTATAATGATATACGGTAAAATCATTACTAAGGTCTTCATTTCAAATTCAGGCTGTTAAGCTGCCCATGTGTAGCACAAATCCTGGCGGGCTGTCTCACGTCTCTTACAACCGACTGTACTGCAGTCACAGGCCTAAAATTCACTACGAGGGCTATGCTTATAGCTTTCATTTCTTATGAAAATTCACTTAAACATGTTAAGTTACTATTGATTGCTCATGGATGTTTCTTTAGTTTCATATCTTCAAATTTAGAATTGATAAATATGATAATTTAATTTTACCTTGTGTATATCTCAAATCGGCGTGAGAAAATTTAGGTCATCTGAATATTTTTGCTTGCAAACAAATAATCAGATTACTGAGGCTGCACTGTATATTCATAGAATATCACTTTTTAGCAATTATTGTTACACTATGTTGAATGAAATAATGGTGATAATACATACATCATAATAACATTGGTAATATAAGCTATGTAAGCTAAATACCAAAATGACTTTAAAACTAAAAATTACCTCTAATCTTATCTAGTTTCATAAAAATCCCCTTCAGTTACATGTGCTTTAGAGGATATACAATTAATTTGAAAAATACAATAATATTGAACAGCGTATGAGACTGTGTCTAGATTTTTGTTATAAGTTGGTACAAAATGGTTGATATTTATTGCTACTGAATATTCACTGATATTCAAGTTGATTTTGAGAGGGCTAATATAAAAATAGAAAACTTCAAATCTATACTTATTTAATATGCTAAGGTGTTTTTTATGATTAGAACTCCTTTATGAAGTTTTTTGTGTTGTTGAATACGGCTTGGTCTGTACCGGTAGTTGTTTCTGCCAAAAATGTATGAAAACTGGTCCTTAGGGCTCCTTAAGGTTTTTAATGTTTCAATGTTAACCAGATCAGATGTTAGCGGATAAGGAAGAACGGATGTTTCAGTTACAAAATATTTATTTAACTAGTAGGGTCCAGACGGTCCCATATAAACTGAAATTTTGGTCAAATGTCATGCTAGGGGCGATCTCTAGTCAATTATTAAATCAAATATCAAAGTTAATAATGCATAAAGAATTGTGTTAAAGAAACTCCACCACACATTCAAATACAATACACAAATAAATAAATTTTCTTTATAATAATCCTTGTGTTGGAAAATTACACCTCGTGTTTGGGAGAATTATACTGCGACCATTGTAGAAGCTTCTTGTTTTGCACTTTAATAACATTTTGACTGGAGCTTGACATAATGAGAAATGTGTTGCAGACCGCATTCGGTGCTAGTAAAAAAGTATCAAAATCAGGTTGATTTAACTTAAAATTCATTACACTACCATTAAAAGAACCGAATCTTTCCCGGTTGTGTCCAAAGGAACAGAGTTTGACCAAACATATTTTAGTACTCAACCAATTACCCACAGCACTAAAAAATAAAAATAAATTATCATCAAATGAATATTTTTACTACACCAAACACATTTGTTTAGTCCAGTAATACCATGTTAATTGCCGTTGCTATACTATGATCCGCATTGTCCTGTTTCAGTTTATCAACATCGTCGTGAACCTTCTGGACGCCCTCAAGACCTCCTTCAGCCACCGGTCGATCGCCGCGAGGTCCATCGGCAAGAAGGACTCAGTCTCCGAGGCGGCCGTCGCCAGCTTGACACTGCTTAAGGTGAGCACAAGCTTTTAAGGTTTGCGTTTATCTGGTAAAAATTACTTATCGTATTCGTGTTACAGCTTTTTGTCTAACTTGACGTGGGGTAGAACTGAGCGAGTTTTAGGGTACATCTTGATTGAGGAAAGATCATATGTAGGAAAAACCATTGATTGTGTGTTACATTGGAAGAAAATCAAAACCGGGTTGAATTTTTACTCAATATTGATTATGATGAGCCATATTTAATAAACAAACAATACAGTATAAAATGAATACTTTTAATTCGACATAAAACTAATAAATACTGAGATATCCTACATGTTAAAATTAAAAAAAAGAATTAAGTAAAAACAGAGTTGTTAATGAAGAAATAACCAAGAGAATATTTTAAATACATATTAGCAAAGAATGTTATGTTGAGTGGTAAATCTTCCAGGGATACGTGAGGACAATGAAGACAACGGATGACAACTGCCATGAAAAATACATCTGTGAGGCAAACAACGAATGTTCAAACGCCATGAACGGATCAAGCACCATATACTGCCAACTGTCCACGTGAGTGTACACATTTAACGTAGAAAATGATAAAACCATAAAATTTGCATAAATCACTTTAAGCCTAATGACGGAAACTGTTAACAAAAATTCAATTTGAGTACCATCCGAAAAATTTCACTGCTGTTGATAAAACCTTCAATTAAAATATTAATGTAACTTAAAAAAAAAAAAACGAATGAGCATTTCTTAAAGTTATACATTAAAATATATTTGCTTACTACACCTTAAAGACAGCAAACGTCCAAATTATATTTTATTGCAAGTTGTTGAATACGTAGGTCTGCAGTGTCGACCTGTTAACAACTATATACTTTAGTGACAACAGTTGACAAAAACGTCTCCCATAACACAAGACATTATTCCACAGGTATGCAGCCAGTTTCCTGCTACAGAGGACCGGTGAAGCGCCGTTTGACAAATTCTACGAGGCTGGCCGAAGGGGTCGAAGTGGCGATGACTGTCGACAGCTCTATCTATCCTGTAACGAAGTTTAACGCTCACCGCCGCCCCCCCTCCGATCTCGCACCCTCCCCCCCTCCCCTTCCTCCCCTCATACACCCCTCATCAGTCGCTCTGTTATTATTTATTAAGTGATGTGTGATTGTAGAATAGGCTGAATGTTGTTACATTTATTTATAAGCGTTAGGGACAATCTTTTTCAGTAGGTTAAACGGATAGAGGAATGCAAAAAGGCTTGCCGAAAGTTGAAACGATGTGAGTGCGCTCACCGGAAATGGTTAGTTTATAGCTATCTACCAAAGCAGAAAACATTTCAGTTCACATAGGTGCTAGGTCATCGATTCATGTTCATGATGATAGGACTTGGAATATGTACTCTGACACATTTAAAAGCAGGTTCACGATATATTCTTATTTATTTGAAAGTAAATTATTATTTATTGCTCTTGTTATTTATTTTTCACATTTTTTATACTTATTTATTAAAAAGTTATTTATTATGATTGGATTTGTTGTTCACGGATGATTCTGCGCAATAAATTTGATGTTTTCTATTAGGAATTATAATTTAATAAATAATTGTAAGTTTAATATAGTGTCTCTCCTGTATGTATGAGTGTGTTCATAAATAAATAATGATTATTTATTTATAGTTAATATAATGTTTTATTTCCTCAATTCATTTTTATTCTAAAAAAAAATGTTTCACAGGAACAGTAAGGAATGGAACATTTATTTGATCAAATATTTGGATTTAGAATAAATTATCAAGCATAAGAATTTTTGTATGCTAACCATCATTGATGAATGACCAAATAAAAGTGTATTTTGAATTTGTGGTATGGAGAAGTGTTTTAACAAATTTATAAAATTTGGAACAATGCATTATAAATTATACCCATACTGATGTCAAATTAACCCTTAAAAACTCCTTTGTATCAAGACTGAAACACATCCTCTGATATTGTGGAAAGTAACTTGTCGTCTGCACAAACTAATAATTATTAAGTGAAACATATAGAGCTATGTTTACACTATTAGAATACACATATTACAGTTACAATGTGCATTAATTTCATAGCTGTTCCGATAAAAATTGTCTCTCTCTGCTGCTCATTTGGTAGGCATGTATCAATGGATATGCATTAGTGTTAATATGTCTTTATGTTGTTGTCTTTTTCAAACGGTGCTAAAAATTTTTTTTGAATCTCATTCACATTTTATGAATATTAAAACATACTTAAAAGACTCATCAAAACTGCATAAATGAAAACCTGAATGATGTCAAAATGTGCTTTCTTTGTTGAGACTGATTGTTTCAGAATATTAACTATCTATCATCCCAGCCACATTTCCTGAGGCTAATGTTATTTGAAACATAGTTGTCGACAGTTTTAACAGATTATTTACACTTTTACAACGAACAAAACACAAAAAACATTTAAATATCATTCTTTCAAACTAGTGGTTTTGGTTTAGAATGTAACCAAAACTTTGTATAAGTGTAAACTTTGTAATTTTTACTGTCAACGATCATATGTGCAAAATTGGAATAAAAACTAGTTTTAGGAACTGATGATTGATCGGTGAATCTTTTTGTTCCAAAACAAGTCTCTAGATGCAAATTGTGGTTTTTATCACTCTGCACAAAATCAGCCTTTTTTTTGTTTTCTCAATAGTACCAAAATTTCTTTTTTGTCCTAGGATTGAAAAATCAGCTGGAATATTTTTTAAGTCCTAGGACTGAAAAGTCAGCTGTTTGCTAAGTGAATTTATTAATTTTCTATGCAGATTAGTGAAATTCAAACGATATAAAAAGCATTGTTTATAAATAACAGAAATAAACACTGTCTATTACTTACTTTGTAAATATAACCTCGAAAATACAACTTTTTGATAATATTTTTAACGATTAAAAGTGTAATTCCGCATTATGATATAAAATGTTGTTCCTCACTTGGAGCAAAAGTGTTTTTTTGGCGCTTAATCGTTTTTAAAAACTCAGTTGTGCCTTGTTTTAAAACAGGAATGCGCACAAAAAAACGACTGTTACTCCTAGTAATGAAAACTACTAATTCATCACTAGGAGTATGCTCCTAGAACCAGTTATGACTGATTCTTTTTAGTGTGCAATCAAGTTTTTAAAACCGATTAAGCACCAAAAAGTATTTTTGCCCCGAGTGAAGAACAATGTTGTTATCACTAAGCGGAGTTATACTTTTAATCGTAAAAAATTTTTGCTATAAAAAGTTGTGTTTTTGAGGCCATGTTTAAAAGGGAAGCAATACACACTGTTTACATTTCTGTTCTTTAAATTAAATAAACAAAACTTTGAATTTCACTGTTCTGCATATCAAATTAGTAAAACATCGTAAATCATAGCAAACAGCTGACTTTTCATTCCTAGGACTTAAAAATATCATATCTGATTTTTTGGCACAGTAACAAAAAGCTATTTTTTTAGAAAACAAAAAACCAGGTAAATTTTGTGCAGAATGATATAAACATATATTCATCATATATCGGTTTGCACAAGTGTAGGCCCAATAAAACAATGTTGAAAAAACTTCCAACTCCGTTCAAAATGAAAATAATTACGCTTGTAACACCTTCCATATTTTATACCATAAGATCCTATAACTACAAAACTTAAGTTTTTACGATGATTGTAACTTAAATTATTTCACAAGTCAATTGGTCTATAAAGAATAAATTTGAAAATTGAAAAAAATCAAGCAACTCAATTTTGAACAAGCTGAAAATCAAACGATTATTCTATTGGCAGTTCCTGACATTTTATTTCCAGTATTCACCATAAAATAGACAATTGTTAGGCTAAATACAGATTGTTCAAACGTCAAATATAAAATTGGTGACTGTATGTTAAAAGGAACCTTTCAAAGAATGTTTATGCTCATCTCAATGCAACAGCGATAATAACAAACAACACAACAGAGTCTAAATAGCGCAGCTTTGTAAGAGCAAATGAAAATAATCCAATCATAATCTACTCCATTAACAGAGAATGCGAGATGAACGGAATGTTAATAGCCTCTCAACGTGATGTGTTTATATTTACCACACATTTGCTACACTTATAGCTGATCAATTAACTCTACACGAGTCACACATTTCAAACAATCAAATGTATACACTTATGTTCTTTATGTGTAAAACTTTTAGGCGAAACAAAAATAATATGTATTCAATCTTCTCAATTACCTTACCCATAATTCTTAAAATCTCCTGACCAACAAACATGTGCAGCATAAATCAAGTCTTTATATTTGTCCCTTTCAGTGATTTATAATTGGTTCTTAAATATTATATTTTAATTAGGGGCCAGAGAAACTGACATCTAATTAAAATATAATATTGCATATGATGTAGTTAAGATTTTTTAAATTGTTTTTTTTTTTTATTCTGTTTTATATCATAACAATTTTTAAGTTTTTGTTTTGTGTTATGCAAATATTCTTGTGTTATAAAAATATTCTTACCTTGTCCAGTACTGCTGTTCAACGGTGAGTAGACATCCAAAGAAAAGCAGATGTAACATCTTGAATGCAGAAAACCTGTTTAAATGTGTTATTTCTGGCGTAGTACCTTGTTAAAAATGTTATTACCCGTTGCTCCATCCTTTCATAGAGGGTGAACGTGACACACTGACGATATTGGTTTGAGAAATGTAAAATAAACAACCTCAACAAATATTACCACTGCTCATTCTTGTAAAGATAAAAATCCATTGAATCTTTAAAATTCTTTTCTCTCTCATTAACAATATTTTACTGGTATAACACTGTATCAGAACAACGAAAAAATGGATAAATACTTTTTGTACAATGAAGTTTTTTTTGCTTTTTTTTTAATCCGCTGATGGGTATTTATTAAATACGATCGATTATTCTGAAAAAACTTGAAAAAATTAAATTCAAAATTTTAACATTTGTTTGCTGTATTTGCTATAAAATTACACTTTTGAATAATTATGCTTTATTAGAACTATATTTTAAAATAAAACAGAAACAAGCCATTTTGAAATTTTTATTGCACATTTAAATAAGAGAATATAGCCAACATCATGAGAAACATCATGACTATTCTTGTACTAGTTTTGGGTTGAAAAATAACACCGTTATTTTGAAGCTTCATGGCAAAATATCAACAATGCAATATGGATCGTCGGTTTATAACAAATCAGAAATTAAATACACACAAATAAGATAAAATTAAGCAGCCATATACCTAAGTCATGCCCGAAAATCAAAGAAAAGTATATTTTTAAACACATTATAAAACTTGTAGTCTATAAAATTGTGTGGTTGTCAAATCGCTTAAATATTTTCATTTTACAAACAAAATTTTTTTCTGTGTATTAAATAAAACAAAAGTTTTTCTTACCACAACGACAGAAATACAACTTACAATAACAAATTTCTGTTGTGTGTTTCCTTTATTAAACATTCAATGTTAATTCTGCAGAAGAACTCATATTTAAACAGATCTTTTTAACACACGGATATTCTAAAATATAAAGTGTAGAGTCCTTAAGATCAGTCTGTTACATATTTACCAATGAAATATTCCTTTATTGAAAATTGAAAAAGTTGAGAGTTATTTTTTATACACAATAGATATTGTTTTGACACGTAAAATTTAATTATTTAATGGTTTAAAGACAAAATCTGCAGAATATCCTCACGCAGAAAATCCATAAAACAGAACACATATAATATTCTATAGAATGGTTTACACATTCAATTGTTTGTCATATAAAATACCAGTTTCTATTATTTTTTAAGATTTATTGTTAAACTACATAAATGTGAGCCTCCTTTCCAACGAAAATCAGGAAACGACGTTCAATACAATCATTTACGTAAAACCTCGGGAACATTAAAGAATAATAGGCTAGTTTATTACTAACCCGATAATGTGCAGATGAGATCTTACATTATAAAACATTAAAACCGTTCCAACTATTATACTACACTAAAACTATAGTAACTATGATGTAGAAGAAATTATTAAGTTGCTGAATATACGTCGCTAGTTCAAAATCTAAGCTAGATTATACACCAGCAAGATCTATTTGTAAAGCATACAAAGGGGATCTGATAACAGGGTTATGCGTAGTAAAAACAAATCAAAACTTAAAACTAATTCACATTAAAACAGTTATACAACCTTATGTGAAGGTCGGTTCCCGTAAAATACACATAGGGTTGATTAATAATAGGATCCTCTTCCACCGCGTCTGCCTTGCATTAAAAAGCGAGTGTACGGATTCTGGTTCTGGTAGTCACGGTTATCATTGTAACCTCTGCCGTAGTTACCGTCGTAACCGCCACGACCCCCCCGCGGACCGCCTTGGTTACCCCTTCCGCGGAATCCCCCACCGCGACCGCCCCTATTCTGGTTCTGATTTTGACTTTGTGGAGGTGGCGCTTGTGTTGGTTTTTCTGATTCCGTTTTATCAACGTTCTCGGCCGGTTTTCCCTCTGTCTTTTTAGCATCCTCTGCAGTAGACTTATCTTCCGATTTTGCTCCCGGTTCTTCTTTCTTCTCTGGTTGTGGTTTCTCTTCTGTAGATTTTTTACCCTATAACAACACAATTCAAGGTCATTAATAGGGTGTTTTAACACTTTGTCTATGTGTTTAAATTAACAAAGGAAAAATAACAGGTTGAACTGATATTGTAAATAAAATGCAATTGGATATAATAATGCAATAAGTTAATAAATTATAAATCAGATTGCAAAAGTTTAATAATGAACAATTTACAGATGAAGTAAGCAGTAAATTACCAACCACAAAAGGAGTAGAACTGAAAAGCTAAGAAGTAAATTTTTGAAAGCAATAGATTTAAAAGTGCTCTAAATTCTTCATTCACTCCATTTTAACATTGGTCAAATTAAGAAGGTTGGCATTGAAAACATTGCTGAATTGCTGACAGTAATAATTAATTAATTAATATAATTTTAATAACTATTTATGTATTTATTAATAAAAGAAAAATATATTAATGGATGTAAAACAAATACAGTGCTGCCAAAAAGCTGTCTCTATATAAAAAATCATAACTAAATAACACATGGACTAAATATTAAAAATTTAAATGAAAAAATCGATAGCTTTTAAGTTTTGCTGAACATAGAAATAAAATATTAAGACACTGTGTAATACACAAAGTTTAGACATGAAAAGCCAAAAAGATTTGAGCTATGGGATTGCAACATTTATGCTTGACGGAACTCTTCAATTATACACCAAAAGAAAGGAGAAAGGTTGATGAAATTTAAGGAAATCAGAATTACTCTAGGCCAATCCCAAGACAAAATATTTCTGAAATCGCTGAATTTGAAGACTACTGACAGGGAACTCAGGCTGCAGATCACTTCACATGTTATTCCAAGGTCGAGACATAATTTATCGTTTATGGTATTTACATGTTACAATTTTTTTTATAGGGACAGCATTTTTTATTACAATGTATAAAGAAGGCTTACAAGCATTAAAAATTATGGCTTAAAGATTTGAAAAAAAATAACAATAGGCTAGTGATTACAATGTAAGGCCAAAATGTTCTTTATAGATTTTACTGATTGATTCAACAGGTTTCATCAGTAAGTTTTTAACAGAAAACAAATCACCTTATAAATTATTCTTATAAATTCTAGACAGTCATAATAGTAACAAAGGTCATTCAACCCACCTTAAAGACGAGATTTCTTCCGGAGGCCAATGGAGAATTGCTCACCTTTTCAGTGCCAAAATATTCTTTTAAAATTTTATATTTCTTTAGGCAACAAATTGTTTACTTTTGAGATGGCACTGAAAAGGTGTTTGGAAATAAAAAAGAGTATTGCTTTAATGTTTTAAATTATCCTTGACAAAGTTTATTTCAGTCTGTGTAAGTGTTGAAAATTTCAAGTACCGTAACTTCTTGATTCGTAAGTTTCAAATTAATTCAAAGCAACAGTGCAACATTATTTACATTAACAATCGGTATTTTATATTTTAAAGAATTTACCTATGATCAGTATTATCAAAATACAAAATAAAAAGCATTCAATTTGCTTTACCTACGTTTTTATAAAACTTTATTATGATAAATTTTTAGTTTTAAATGCTTAGATCATGAGAAGAAAGTAAATATTTTATTATAATAAATAGTTATTTACATACAGCATGATTTACTTTAGCCATTAAGAACTGGCGATGAAGGGCAGTTAGGTCAAGAATGAGCATTTAGATATGATAATGAACCCAATATAAAATAATCTTTAAAAATTAGTTTGAGTAAATTCAAGTCATTCTACTTAAAGAGATGGACAATTCATACTAAAATTGTTCAAAAAATGATTACAAATTTTTCAAAAGATTCAATAAGTCCAAAACAGACTTTTTACTAAGGAACTTTTGAAATAAAACTATCCAAACCAAATTCAGGAAGGAAGTTGTTATACAAAATTCAGGAAAGATTCTTTAGAAAATCTTTAAGTTTTCTTACATTACAGACCAAATTCATTGTAATCTCTAATCGATCAAAGGTATTTACAATAAACCCACCCATCCACTAAGATGTTATTCTTTTTTTTGTTGGGTTTTTGACATACCCAAAGCCTTGACAACCCCTTAATCTCCCTATTTTATGCATAATATTTACAAGATGTATAAGGCTAAACACAAAGTTTTCATTCATGAGTCGATGGAATGTTTTTATTGTTAGAAATGTTGATGCTTTAAAAGGGTACAATCTGTCAAAACTAAATATTTTAAAGGATTATTTAATAATTGTACCTTATGTAATTTTAAAATAGAATAATGTTGCAAATCAGATGTACCAAAATGCCAAGATTTTTAATCAGGAGACACTTAATGCTTTAAATAGTCGGAGAATGGCTTTTTGGTGTCGACCCCATGGATTTACACAATGCACAGCTCCATCTCTTTCCCCCTCGCAAACAATGAATCGATAATTCCCATTTTGCATTATAACATATTCTTAATTCTGTTCCAAGTATAATGCTCAAACAAAATATTTCTTTCAATTAATTTCAACCAATATTTCCGTGTACGGCAATATTTAAAAAATCTTTGATCCCTGGTACTAACTAAACTGCATGATTATTTATTAAAGATAAAAACTAATAATGCTCGATGCTGATGTACAGATCTTACATAATAAAAAAAAACACTACGGTATATTATTCTGAGATAAATTAAATCGTAAAATCTTCAATATTATAACTGGAGTTAAGGGCACAAAAACATCTCATTTATGCTTCCGTTATGCAAGCTTGTAGGTCACAAGCAGGTGTGCGTTGACCGGAGCAGAAAAACATATGACAACGGAGAGGCCACTTAGTTCCAGCACTGGAGCTCCCGTGATCACAGTCACCCAATCTAGGGCCATCCCCACAGTTCACAGCTACAGCGAGGTAAGTGCATACAAGCTTACACGATGTTATTATATTATGCATGATGCTGAGCAAAAATTCTCGTACGAAACCAAAACTATTTTAATTAATTTTTACTTTCTCACATTGTTTAGCCAAATACGTTGTTACTTAATGATGGGAATGTAAATCCGACAATTTAAAAAGAAGTAGTTTTAATCCATCTATATTCTTTGTTTACGATAAATAAAAGGCATGTTGATGTAAAACAATAATTTTAATACCAAAAGATTGGTACACTTAAGGTTACTTTTCGACATAATCACCAAAGAGAATGAGACATTTGTCAAATTTGTGGACAAGGTTTTCAATACCCTCTTCAAACAAATTTGCCGCCGACCGTGAATTCCGAATTCAGAGCAAAATTTCAACCAGAAAATAAACCAAAAAGTTCAAAAAAATTTTTTTTGTTAAAAAAAAACAAAAATTATTGAACAATTTTGTATAAAAAGCAGTAATGGTGAATCTGTGGTTTTCTTTAACAATTAATTCTGTCAATTCTTTGAACCAGATACTTTGAAATGACCATTTGAAACGGATTCAGATTGAAATTTGTTTGAACTTTTTTTGAATTTTTTGTTGGAATTTTTGCTCTGAATACGGAATTCCCGGCTGGTGGCAACATTCTTTGAAGAGGGTATTGAAAACCTTGTCCACAGATATGACAAATGTCTCAATCTCTTTGGTGATTATGTCGAAAAGTAACCTTAAGTGTACCAATCTTTTGGTGCTAAAATTATTGTTTTACATGAACATGCCTTTTATTTATAGCCCATTGGAGGTTGAAAAAAAACGGCCCTCGTAGTTTTCTTTTAGTTTTATTATAATCAACGGCTTTTAGACCGAAAAACTGAAATGCAGACCGAAGAAATTCTCTAAACAACAAAATCTTAACAAAGGAACCTTAAGAGAATAAAAATGTTAAAACTTAAATGCCAGAGAGTCGTAATATCATTTTCACAACAATCTAAAATCGTTGCTCAAGAATTAGAATATAGTATATTTTTATAATAACGGACAGACCATAGACAACAAGTAGAGTTTACTAAAATAATAGCCTGCATAATAACCAAAATTAATAAATAGTGTAGATAACCTTATTAATTTTTATTACACATTATCTGACAAAACCAAACTCAGCACATTGTTTTTGATTGATATTTGGAATTTCCTCTGACAAAAATTCTAAATTTTGGGGGCATGTCAAGAAATCCTCTTTGATTACCGTACCTCAAAAATGAGTTGAGTGGCGGAAGTGGTTACTTATCTCAACCTGCAGGAATAAATTAAATTAGATTAAATAAATAAAATGACGCATTATAACACCACTTAATTATTTACACTTATAACGCAATGACATAAAGGACAGTAAATATTATACTCTACGACAAGCGCTGTTGTTCAGGCAAAATTTTTTTCCTACCCTCGGATTTTTGGTTTTTTGGTTGAATATCGGGGTTTTGGCTACAAGTAATCGATTGAAGTTTGTTCCATAGCTGGGAAATATCCAGCTTTCGTCCTAGATCCCTTAAAAGTTCCCAATGTTATCTTTAAAAAGATTTAATGTGGCTACTAAATTAAACAAAATCTGCTGATAATTGTAGATATAAACCAAGTGTTACATATTTATTACCTGTCGATCAACAAATTCATATTAAAGTGCATCACCATTTGGCCTGGCGAGTGAGCGGAGTGAACGAGATTGTCTTGAAAAGGATGAAGAGGAGAAGAGCGACCGAACTTTGTCTGAGGAAGAAAATTAACGCTTTATCATTTTACCGAGCATAAGCTCAGTCCCTCTGGTACTATATTTAAAAGATGTCATAATGGCGATCGGTTTCGACCAGTCACACCTGTCATCGTCAGGCCCAATCCAAGACTGTCTTGTATTGGGTAGCCTTACAGAAATAAAGAAGGCTTAACGGTACTAACATAGGTAAATAATTTTGATTATCAGTGTTATAAATATAAACAATTAATTTTTCAAGGGGCCCTGCAAGACCAGGGTTTTTATTTAACGTTACCTTCACAATTTTCAAAGCGATGGCCATTTTATTTTATAGGCCATTGAAAATTACATTTTTCTGTGTCAGGTGACCTGGGTTCGAGCACAGCAGAGATGACATTATCCACTCTCTTAAGCCCTAGTGTCGCGGGGCCTAGCGGAGACGGCCAAATACCAGCTCCCGACATAGACCGAACCGAATGGCCTTGGAACAGCGGGGGAGGAGGGGGAGGGTGAGTTGAGTTGGAATGGTGGGGGAACATTGTACGATAAACGACAGCTTGTGGATTAAAAATCGGGAACAAAAACAACTATCTGGCTGAATAAACTACCATATGCTTTAAATTAAAACACACTTTAATTTTTCATTAAAAACCGTTCAAATATACACGTTGCGAAAAATTATTAACGTTGCTTAACGATAAGCCACTGTTTGCCATCTTCCGCATAACACGGCTGGTTCAAATTCTAAAAAAGGTCAGTTGATAAGAAGTCATGTAGACACCAGATACCAATAGGCCTAATGGATTTTGAAGTGGTGTGAGGTTTTCAGGTGGCTAATTCAAAAGCTATTAAGTAAAAGACGCAAACATTTTATGGGCTCATAAGCATAATAAAATTATTTTTGTAACATGTTCCAATCTACAGTACTGTACCTTTGGTTTTGCACGTCAGCTTTAAAAATAGGTACACTACTTTTTCACTGTTCTCATAAATCCATTTGATGAATATATTTTTGTCATTTGTTAGGGTTATTTAATAAGTAGGTAAGATAAATCCAAAATAAATAGCAAACCATCTTTATCACTAAAATCTAACTAATAAAATTTACAGAATTTGGGCAGGTTTGCTATGGAGTATTTTTGTAAAAAAGCAGAGGTGATCTTTTAAACATAAATATAAGATGCAATTAATGTTCCGGTTTCATTCACTAACTTACGTGAGGAATTTGTTCAAGATGTACTTAGTTAGATCAATAAAACATTGACATAGAGTTAATTAACTATTATTTAGTTCCACAGAGTGAAGCATGTTTTTGTTTCCAGATCGAAGGGGAGCAAGGGCAACCCAAATGCAGCTCTATCCGCTCTAACTTTGTTGGCTTTCATGTTTTTCCTCAATGTTTTACAGGTAAATTAAATTTAACTCAAAAAATAATATACTGTAGTATCAGTAAAAAGAATCTAGAAAAGGACAATATATATATATATATATATATATATATATATATATATATATATATTATATTTCGTAATTTGGCTGGCGGATGTTTAGAAGTATTTTTGATGGGGCTATTTTCATATTGAATCTAGTTTCAACCAAAGCTGAAGATACATTTTGTCATGCTTTTTATAACTCCAATTCTTTATTTTTATTCAGTTTCCTCTTGTGCGAAAAAAATCACTATTTCATTTTATATTTTATACCCTCAAGAAAACATTTTCAAATAATTCAGACAACATATTAAACATTAATTAATAAAATATGAACTTAGTAAAAACACATGTGGATTTCTAACAGGTTAAGTATAGATCAGGCATCCTCACACCGCAACCCCTCTGACCGTTATAAATTTAAAACAAAATTTAAGAGTTATGAAAAATGTTTTATGAAAAAAATTACAAAATAGTACTTTATATATAAATATCATAATTCCTAATAAAGTGTGATGAAAATATGTCAATGTTTTTCTAAACCCTAAACCTAAACTTATTCACTCAGGCTACTGCAGTGTAGTTAGAAAGTTGCAAACATTTTGAGAATTTCGGTTTCTTCCCAACCTGCTAATATAGATGCCATTTTAGAGACTCGTGAAAGATTTCACACATAGACTTTAAAGAATTAACAAAATCGAGTATTCCTGGAGTCAAGTAAAAGACATTTCCAACTTATTACCTACTGTATATGCAGTTTATTATATTGATGTTATAAAATTATGTTATAACCATATATTTTTTAAGTTATTTAATGCCATTTATTTTTCAACGTCAGAGCTTCTTAATTGTGGAAAATACCTGTAGGCCTATACACAGTAATTGTGTGTAATTTGTAATGTTTTGACAATCAACGAACAGGGTATAGTATTTTCTAAATTTTAACTTTTTTGCATTATTGATTGAAAAAAAATGTGCTTCAGGTAGCTCAAAACACATTTTTTAGGCTTTGCTTTTAAAAAATTTCCCGGGGGGGGGGGGTTGGGGTTGCCCCCCGGACCCCCCCCACCCCCCCCCCCCCCCCGATACAATCACGAGTTAGCACTGTTTGCGGCCCTGAGAAAAATTTGATGCAATCCAATTGCCTCTCTTAGAAATTCTATTGAAGATCCCTGGGCGTAACGGTAGCAACGCAAAACGTTGATTCATTATACATAAGAATCAATATCGAACCAAGTCGATTATAAACCTTTTTTAACGGTCCTAACCTACAACCAGTAGTTTGAAAGTAGAAACAAATATTTCAATATGTCCAATTTGATTAAATATACATTATGTTTAGAGCTGCTTGAAGGACTCAATGAACCAGGGCCCCGGGGTGGTGGTTATGATGATGCCGACTCAGGAGCCTGCCAGAAACAAACGGAATGTTCAGTCTGGATGGGGGATGAAAAATGTGCAAGAACCCTACAGCAACGAGTGGGATGATGGCCAGGTAACCAACTGTCAACAGACGTATGAGAAATAACTATGGGTTCTACTGAGTTTTGAAGGTCAAAACTAGTTTTTCTGAGGTTCGGGAGAAAATCATCTAAAAAAAAAAAAAAAAAAAAAAATACTGGTAATGCAAGTTCTGATTACACATTGTACTATGTGTTTCCTTTTTTGGTAATGAATAGATGGTAGATACTAATTTTATGTTTTACATTAATCAAATAATTAGAAAAAAGGAAAGAAAGTCACCTTACGTACACTTTCTACTTTAAGTAGAACTAGTGTACTCATTGTTAGAAATGGAGCAATTGATTTATTTGGGTTAGCCTATTGATAGAAAAATATTTTTTGCACACTTTTAAGAGTCATCTTCACCCCTGGGCCAGTAGCCCATTGTTGCGCAGTCGACAATGTTAATCATACGGCTTTTATGCTAAAACAGGTCCTTGTATTCCCCTGTTTCGGACACCGTTTTTCAACCGATTTTCTTGAAATTTGGTAAGTGTTTAGTTGAATACTTATATTAGGTTTCTCATACCTCAAAATTTTGAAAATTTAACAAATATTACTCTCTGTGACGTTGCAACTTGATTTTCCTTAGTTAATATTTCAAAATATAGTAAAATTTTTCAAAATTTCGAGGTATGAGAAACCTAATATAAGTATTCAACTAAACACTTACCAACTTTCAAGAAAATCGGTTGAGAAACGGCATCTGAAACAGGGGAATACAAAACCAAGTTTTAGCATAAAAGCCGTATGATTAACATTGCCGATTGCGCAACAATGGGCTACTGGCCCAAGGGTGAAGATGACTCTTAATGAAGCTTGTTGATCAGTATATTCTCCTTGGTTTGGTTGAACACATACTGTTTGGTGTAAATCAACAGATGCTTTCACTAGTATACTGTGTTTACTCTTTACAGCTGTTAAACTTGGAGATGAATTAAATTCCTTGTCAATGTCCTTTAGTGGATATTTACTAATTTACTTTATAAACAACTTCACACCAAGCTCTATCCAAAAACACCAAAATCTTTCAAATTGTTAAAACTGTAGGAGGTGTTACAGCACTTGTGCAAAATAACCATGTTGTTTATTTAAAATATATATAAATTATAGTATTTGCAAAATGATAGAGAGAAATATTAATTGTCGGCAAAAATTTTTTTTCTACTAGAACTATTAATTGAGAGTTGTTAAGTTATAATGATAAAGTAAAATAGACAATTTTGTTTTTTTAGATCACAGAACTAATTCATAACCAAGTAGAATCACACTGGAGTAATAAATATTATGAACCAAAAAAGGAGAAAGAAAATGGACATAGACTGCAACTAAATATTTCAAAAGACAAAGGAAGGTTGCAAAACACACTGTCATTGAACACTAGAATTTCAACCAAATTAAATGTGACCAAGACGTCAAGAAATTGTAATACTGATAAACACATTCAAAATAACACAACATTAAAAGATAGATTTTCTGAGGAAACTTTAACAAAGGAAAATCCTACAGGAGAATACACAAAATCATCAAGTTGGATGAAAAGAATAACCACAGTACTTAGGATGTCAAAGCCTTTAGTAAAGACAATAATGTGCTGTGAAACTGTGGTATGTGAAAACCTTCACACTCACGGAAACAACAAATTCCACTCCACATTGTCTATAATGATGAGGTAGATTTTTTTTCAATTTTTAAGTAAGTGCGAAAAGTCAACTCTAAACCCTTAGCTGACTTTACAAAACACCAGTATCTGGTTTGATTACAGGCGACTACAAGTATCATTATCATCGATTGTCAATTTCAATTGACTCTTGCCGTTACGGTACTTTGTTAGTTATAAATCGCTGCATACGCTTATCAATCCGTCGTGACAGGATAGATTAAATTAAAAATAATTGCATTTGGTTCTTTTAAAGTTCTAGTGTATATTAAGGTAAAAATATCATTGGAAAATTATTTTATTTTATTCATATTGATGATTTATTCAATAGAAAACAAAATTACAGAAGGGTCCACAACTCCGAATCCCGCTATTCCATACATAAAAATTGATCAAACACATTTTGTCCAAAAATACAGATTGTTGTACTAAAACCAGGAAAAATCTTGGTTGTCAATATTACACAAAATAAACACTCATTAGACTCAATTACGACGCTATTGTGGCACTTCCTATGGTTTGATTGTTGGCCAACTTTATTACTATGCTCACATTGTATTTTCCGCTATTTAATGCATTGCCCTAATAGCTAGCCAACGCAGGAGATGCCGTCCAACGATTATTTTACGTAGTTTAAAAAAATGGTGTGAGTAAAGGAGTCAATATCATTCCTTATTTATTAACTCCACCCAATCCAAACATTCTCTAAAAGGTCTAGTCTGAATTTGTTCACATCAGCGAAACTCTACTGTACTTGAAAATTATTCACAGGTTATTGAGGGACAACTAGCCAATACACTCTATTCTCTGGCGGAAAACTAAATATTTGGCCTTATATTTTCCCGGATTGTTTCGACTTCCTTTTGAACACAAGAACTTATAATGTAGAAAATTTTTTTGAGGCCTTTTAGCATTTCGTATTGTATTTTATTTCAAGAAAAAATTTTAACTGAAGTGGCTTACTAATGAAGTGCCATGAAAAGGCTTGAGTAACAAATTTTAACCTGTCAATAAGTGGTAATTTATTTATAATCGTAAAACAAATCAAATATAAATTAAAAAAAAATTATATATATATATTTTTCAGGAACATTTTATTGTGGCTTTGCAGTGGAACAAATGAAGATTCATGTTTTTCCAGCCAATTTCTCCTGAGTGATTGTAAAAATCCATTTGTTAGAGGAATACTGCAAACAGAAGATACAAGAGGATTGTAACAACAAAAAGTGCTAAATACTCAAATTAAACCTTGGATATTGGGTTGAAAAAAATGTTTGTTAATTTAGAAAGATATTTGGTAGCAAATATGCACAAAAAATTATTGGTTAACAACAATTTGTATGGATTTAAAATTTGTTTGTGGCCATATCCAGAAAAGTTTGATAAGTAATAGACAAGTATAACAAATAAATTAACAAAACAAAATGTAATTATTGAGGTTCAAGTAACAATAGTTATTTAATTAAACCAAACATATACAAAGAAAAATATTCCTATTTCAAAAAGAATGTAATTTTTTTAAAAGGTGTAATAAAGTTTAGTTTTACACACACCCGTTTGCAAAGTTTTCTTCCATAAATATCCAGTCTTACCCCCCTTTCATAACTTCCTTCAACCAAAGCCGGAGCCAATCTTTAGAAACACCCATACAAATTTATCAGACTAATTATTTTCAACGAATAAAATTTAAGAACAATTTAGTTGGAAAATTAATTTATTGCTAGTACAACAATAAACGCCCAAATACTTTTGAAGCCTTAATAATAGATGTTGTTGATGGTGTGCAATCTTAAGTAAATTTATGATGAATTTCAAGATTCTCACACAACCTCGTAGTTAGACACCAAGCGCGGACGTGGTAGGGTTAATGAGGTGGTCTGCGGAGGCGGGCGAGTAAACATCGCATGTCGGTCTGCGGGTGGCGAACCGTAAACAACCGGCTGATGAGTCCCATACTGCGACAGCGTTAATATCCCTCCCGACCACCGACCAACGACCACCAACACCCGAGCATTGGGAGCCTCTTAATGAGACTGAATAGTATACAGGGTGTTCCGAAACTCTTTGTGGTGATTCCTTGAATCCAAATAAATTACCAAAAACATCATAGGATCATATATCCTAAAATGCTTTGTTGAGCAGCTAGTGTTTTTTACACTTAATAATTTTTATTTCCATAAGAGATGGGTGTATTAAGTTTAAATTTGGCATGAACCTTTATTACATCAAAGTTCATTTCCAGGAAAAGAGTTATTTTCTTTATGTGTATTTTCAAAATGGCAGCCATTTTAAGTTTTTAAACTCAAATATCTCAAAACCAGAAAATTTTAGAAAATTGTACAAGTAACAAAAAATTGACTAATAACATTATCTAAGCATTGGTACCAAGTGTGTGAGGATTTGACAACAAATAACGGAGTTATTGAGATTTAATGCAGAAAAACATTGATTTTGCAAGATAAATTGTTCGAATTAAGGTTATTGTAATAGAAAAATCACAATAACTCCATTATTTGTAGTCAGATTCTTACAAACATGGTATCATTGGTTAGATCATTTAATTTGTCAACTAATTTGTTGATACAAATTTGTACAAATTTGATGACATTTACCGTTTTTACGATATTTGAGGTAGAAAATTAATGGGCGCCTTTTTAAAAATACATATAGGAAAAAAAAAATATTTGTCCCCTGTAAATGAACATTGGTGTGGTAAAGGTTGATGCTAAATTTAAACTTAATACACCCATTCTTTACTGAAATACAAATTATTAAGCGGTTAAATGCTAAATGGCGACTAGCAGCTTAACAAAGCATTTTAGGACATATGTTCCTATGAACTTTTTTGTTCATTTTGATTCTGGGAATCACCACACAGATTTTCGGAAGAGAGTTTCCAAACACCCAGTAAATAAATCCACGGGAGTTTCCGAATCCTGGTCTTGTTATCATCAAATATCAACCTAACGTTGATTGGTAAGTAATTAATAAATGTATGACAAAAGGCAAATGTCTGAATTCCAAGCAAGTACTTAAACCACTTGGCTACCCAGTAGTTAGAGTGTTTAAAACACAATTTATAAAAAATAATCTGCCTCTATATTAAAAACTAGTAGGTTATTTTCAATAAATGAAAATAATAAAACAAATTCAAATAAAGGTGTACTGGCATTTCTTCGCTTTTAATATTCAGTTAGGATGGGTAAAAAAGATTTTAATAATTTTTTTCATCATTCACTTGCGATAAACGTTGTTTTCGGAACAGTCAGCTGTGATTGGTAAACAACAGTTTTTGGAACTAGGTTAGAAAATAGTAGTTTAGGTTGTACAATTTTCAAACATACGATTGTTTTTGCTTGTTGAAACAAATAAAACAATTACAAAATTCTAATTATATTTTTGTTGTTGTCAATTTGTATTAATACTAAACAGCTGAAATCAGTTCAAACACAAGATAAACAAATAACAACGTAAGAGGTGGTATATAGGTCAACATTTATTAACTTTATTCAAAATGTATATTTATTTATTAAAAGTAGTATGATGAAAAGTACTGTTCGTAACCCGTCCAAAAGTGGTATATCGGTGCTCGATCTAAATCAAGTACTTGGCTTCACCTCATACTTGAAACTCGATCTCGCACCTGTAACGGCCACTTTCCGGACTAGTGATGAAATACTATTATTACATGAGTAGTCTTCAAATATTAGAAAGTTATTAAGAGATTTTTAGGACAACTCTCGCTAGACCTATTGAAACATCTCAAACTAACAATAATAACTCATAAATTAGCCCTACCTTTGTCAATAAATTTAATTGATAATAACTGTTGTGAACTTTGAAGAAAATTGGTCAATTTAATTTTCTATTAACATCTATAGTGTTGTTTTCTTCTCGTAGATAAAGTTCAGACATTTGAATGAATTAAACTGAATTTTAATAACGTAATAGTTTCATTTGAAGTTAAAAAAATACCATCACCATTTTGACCCTAACCCAGACTGTTATGACTACTTAACAGAAAAAAATCCAAAGAGGCGCCATCATCTATATTTCAAAGAAGGGTTGACAAGTGGTTAGGCCTAATAAATGGATTACGCACATCAACAAGAAGGGTGGTTCCTAGGAACAACAAACATTCGGGGGCAGACACTTGTGCCCATCTGGTTCACCCTCCCTTCACTGTCCCAAACGCAACATAGACCTGCTGTTGTTTACCAGCACATCATCACTGTTCTTGGAACTCCAAGGTGATTACACCGGGTTTATTGAACTAGCTGGAAACTCAAGTGGTTAAGTCTTTATTGGGTAGTTAATTGCTGTCTAATGCTCGTTGGATGGAGTAATTCGGACCCTAATTAGACATATGTCAGGACAGTATAATAAATTAAAATTATTTTATGAGTTGCATTTTTGTATTTTTCTCAAAAGTATTATCAACCTAGGTTAAAAGCAGTTCTGACCCTAGACAAGAGATAATTTTGGAGGTTTGCATTAATTTTTCCAATTCTCATCAGAGTGTTGTTTGGGTAGCCTAAAGAACCCAGTGCTAGCTTTAAGAAGGAGTGCTCAAAGTGCTTCTTAAACAACCTCTGAACTATTAGGTTATCATTGATGTTGACTATCAATTTATTGAATCGATAATAGAATACCATTACTTACAATAAATAAGCCCATAAAGTTGTTAATCCCAGGAGTTGCTGTTAAAATATGTAAAAGAAAATTGAGTCATTCTATACTATAATTGGAATTAGTTTCATCAAGCCTCAAAAAAGAGTAGTCACAAAGAATGAAATTATAATGGTTTAGAAGAATTGAATTTCTTGATTATTAAATATTGCCAACTATGACTGGCACATTAAATGCAATTAAAAAAGGCGTTGCATTAAAAATTATCTTGATCTAGGATTTGTGTTTTTTATGTGGAAATTGCTCGTTTGAATTGCTCTTTGGACTTCCCTGAAGAGCTATAAGAAATAGCAGAGTGCTAGCAGCAACAAGGTAATATTAATGAAGTTGAAAAGATGAAATTTTCATAAACAGGCTTTCATTACATATGAAGCACAAGAAAATAGCTTGATAATAAAAATCATGAATAATAATATTAAAAATCACTCCACAGCATTAGAATATTAGAAATTCAGAAATTACCTTAAGTTGAGGGTCATATTATTAAGTTTTATTGCTGATGCTCTATAGCATTCTGAACGTTAATAGACTCTGTTGAAAACATTAATAAAATTTTGTGGATGATTGTTAGAAATCCTAATTTGTGAGATATTGGAGGTCTATCTGTGTTTGTAGCAATGAATGTATCTTATGATATTGGTGATGTAACACAATCATGATAGGTAGAAAAAAATCTTCCACATCACGGAATCCGCCCGAAAAATGGCTCCACGATTCTCCATGAAGGTGCTTTTAAATTAAACGTTTAAACTTAACATTTAAATAGAAATTATTATGTTAAAAAATAGTAGCATAATAAGAATAGTTTTAGTCCACTATAATTAAAAACTTAATAAAAAATTGTAGATCTTTTGAAGAAATGGGAGCAGGCTTGGTCTTCACCAAGGGATATGAACCATACGCTTAAGATGTTACTAACAGTGGAAACACTGAATACTATTAATCAATAAATTTTAATGGATGAATGGAATATGTAGTCAAATCATTGACTTAAAAGCTAGTGATAAACTTATACTATTTATCCGTTTATAAAAATAGCCTAGGATTACGATAAAGTTTTTCAACTTTAGTTAAATTTACACCAAAACAATTCAGGAGGATCCGTTAAACCTTATGAAAGGAGGGATTTTTAATATACAAACCAACTGGGGTTTGTGTATTAAGGTGAAATATAATCCTCACAGGATTATGTGAAATATAATCCTTTCACCGAAGACAGAATAAAAATTTGCGAATCGACAAAGCGAGGATAAATAAACTACATCCATTGATTGATGATAACCCATCCACCCCATCCACCTTGGAATGTAGGTTCCTGAAGATTCCATAATATGTGAATACTGACGAGGCTTAAACAACCAAGTAGGGTACTGTTGACCGGTGGTAAAAATACAAAACAAAATTAAAATGTTATTAAGAGTCTGCTCAACGTTGGCAGCCTCATAAGCCAATTAAATACAAGCATGAATATTTTGATATGAGGTCTTGATTCTTCAGTGGGATGTCCAACCATCTATGATAGAGGACAGTTCAAAACCTCCTGATTTGCATCTTCGTTATTTATTCAACTTGATACGAAAGTTGTAGTATTATCTTTGAAGAAGATCCTTCACAGTTCTTTCAACTTGTTAAAAACTTTGTTCAACACAGAAAACATTAAAATGTTGATGGCCTAGTTTTGTTGATGATTCGGATAGTTAAGTTTTGCAACTGAAATTTACGAATTACTTCATGGACCATACAGTGATATTGTGAGATCTTAGCTTAGTCTCTGAAAAAATAAACAAATGATAAAGTAAAATTTCTTACTCAAATGTCTCCAGTAAACGAATTCAAAGAAATAAACGTTCGTAGGAGACATAACCATAAAATATATTTATCTAAAATAGTTAAAATAATTAATCTTATGAGTGCAATCACCTTATCGCTTGCATAACAATCACTTTCACTATAGCAAATTTTACGAAAAGATTTGTTAGATAATATAAAACGTCTTTCTATGCAAAATATAGGCTGTCCCCTTTGAAAACTTAACTAAAATGCAGTTAACTCAAGTACTGTTTTAAACTTGAATAAACAATTGTTGTTTCCCTGCGCACTTTCACATCCAGGCAAATCTTGCAACATTTTTAACAGTGAAAACAGGCACATATATTTTGCTTGCTTTTACGTAGACTACAAAAAAATGTATGTGGTCAAAATCTTTACAGAAAGCTCTATAGTTATATTAAATAATTTTTCTACAGTTTTAAATGAACATACAATTTTTAGATTTAAAAATAACATGAAAAATAGTCTTATACTTTAAATTGGTTAGGTCTTTATGTCAAATTTGGTATACAAATAGTAAGTTCAAATTCCAGATTAACACTGTTTCACTTGTAGCGTTCACCATGTAAAATCGTGTCCATTATCAGGCAGTAGAAATAAAAATCACATAATTCAAAATATCTTTACTTTTAATAAGAAATTAAAATTACATAATGCATTTCAAGATCCTTAGCCCTTGCTCATGGTAAATCCTTTACCATGTTAAATAGTACTAGACCCTTTCTCTACATTTATTGAACAAAAATGTACAAATAAAATAGCTAAAATAATTTCAACTAAATCAATATCGGTGCTTTTGCAGAAGCAAATTTACATCCACTTATGTCCAAATTAAAAAGTAACATGCACAGTGTCATTAATTTAAATAAACCTAACTCAACATTCATTTCATAGAGGCAACATTTTAAACAGTTTCAAAGTTTACATACCAGGTAACTTAAAGTTTTAAATTGTTACCACATACAAACACATAGTAATTAGTAATATATGTTGTTTTTGTACTAGCATGTCTTCATTTATAAATCAATTTGGATTTCTTAACAGTTTTATCAATGAACCTACATAAATATCAACATCGAAGATAAAATATAAGTCCAATACTTAAAATATCTCTGCCTAAACTAAAGGTGTTGCAGTGGCAGTTATCATCAGATGTACTTTGTCTGCGTCAGTTTGCTCTCCCCGTACGACGGGTCCATCATCCTCGACCAATCAGTCTGGCCAACCACGAAACCGATTGCTCGCATCTTCTCTTGTTCTTGTCTTTCTTCAAGATCCGCCCAGCGCACCTGTAACCGGAAGTTATAAAAAAACTTGAAGAGAGTCCACAAAACATTCCTCAAGAAATAAACGGATCATTAGTTTCAAGGCATTACTCTTAAAAAACTTATGAGATTGGAAGAAAGACTAGTAGAGGAAGACTGAGCTTGAGTTTAGTTCTTTATCGAGTAGCTCAAAGTCGTTTTGTTGTGGACAGAACTATTCTTTTATTTTTAAAACCAATGTTAGTGTTTGAGGTATCATAAAAATTTTCTTGTTTCTAATATTTCAATAAAGTTTTAGATGTAACTTATATTCCATAAAATAAAAAATTTTATTTTATTATATAAAAAAAAAAAAAAAAATAAAAAAAATAAAAAAAAAAATAAAAAATAAAAATTTTATTTTATTATATTTGGAATATAAAAATTTATATTCCAAAGTATTTTAAAAAGCAAGGGGAGCTTTTAAAGTTTGCACTTTTTTTAATTAACAAGGGGAATACATTTATTTGAAAACTTTAACAACTGTCGATGATGAAACTTTTAAGTATAACAACTAACACTTGATAAAAGTGGAATAGGAGCCATAAAATTACTAAAATTTCATCCTGATAGTGTGAGGCATTGAGCTGCATAGAAACAAAAAAAGGAAAAACAAGAAAGTTTTATTAAAATTTTCTTTTTACAGAATGGACATAGACTAAACTAATAAATTAACACTTAAGCATTGAGGGGGGAAACAGTTTATAGTTTCAGGTAATATTCAATTTAAATATAATTAGTTTTTGTAATTTCTTTTGTGCATTATGATAATTTAAAGTCCATTTTGTAAAAAGAAAACGATTGTAAGTATATTTTAATTTTAATGTTGTGATCTAATGTTATGATTTAATTTTATGAACTCGCAACTCTTAAATTCAGAATCTAATGATCTAGAATATTTTACTAAAGAAAATTATATCCTTGATTTTGAATATGTAATTTAAATGCAGCATAAAAATGTTTAGTTTCCATTGATGGACTACTTTTCATAATTAAATTAAAAATTTTACACTTGTAGCGTTAGATTTGTTTGGTGATTAAATTTACAGTAGACTCCCTCTTAACCGGCCACCTCGGGACCAGGCCGCGGCCGGATAATGAATTGGCCGGTTAACCCGATGTTCATTTAAGAACGCCATCCCACAATTTTATATAACCTAAACATAATAATTACTTGAAAAACAACCTTAAATACATTACTGTATATGATTTATAGCTAATATCCACCACCCATGAAATCCACAACAAACCTACACTAATAATAATTTGTTTCTTTATTGTGGTCTACTGGATAGTAGGTCCAAACGCATTGACTTCCCGTGGCAGTCACTTCCGCCCAGGACGTTATAGTTTAATTTGTTTGAGAACGTCAATATGAAATAAAGTTGAATTGAATGATACATTAGATAAGAAAACTTGTTTCCGGCGAAACACGGCCGGTTAAAGTGATGTTGAGATAAAAAATGGCCGGTTAAAAAGATGTTATTTTGTGTCAGGGTAGGCCGGTTAAAGCGGAGACCGGTTAAAAGGTGGCCGGTTAAGAGGGAGTCTACTGTACTAGTAAAATAACTAGGCCTACTTCTTGTTTTTGTTCATACAGTATTGAATTTTCAGGCTATTAAACAAAACCATTTGGGGCTATATTTTTGGACTTAAATTTATTAATCCTGGGTTTCTTGTCAAACTAATTACTTTTAATGTACAGCACTATAGTATGCACGTGATAATTCTTATTATTAACTAGAGGATCACAATTTTAAGTTTATTTAAGAAAACTCTTATTTTTAATGCAAATTCTGCGGGTTAACATTAATGAATTCTGTCATAAATATGTTGTTACCATGATGGAAAAAACATTTTTAACTGTCTCCACTTTGTTTGGATTTTCCTAGACCTGGACCGAATGTATGCCCAGCCATAGAACTCTATATTGTATACACCTGCTATGTATGAATGCTTACATCCTTATCAAAACCTGCAAACTGGAAGAATAAGAGCTGGCAATAACGACCAAATTACTGATTCTGGCATTGTGCGTGCTGTCACACACATGCTTGTTTCTCGCACGTACAATAAATATATAAATTGAAAATTATTCATAAAAATAACTAACAGACAATTTTGGATATTTTAAAGACTAAATATGTGGAAAATATTTGCCATAGTAAATGTGTATAAATATGACACTTGACCTTTCATCTGAGATTCAGGCCACTTGGAAACTAAGATCCTGTTAAAATTTCATGTGCCTGTTCCATGCTCTTAAATTGGAATACATAAGTTGAAAATTATGTATTCTCAATCTGCATCAATTGCTGATTCCAACGGTATAAAGATATTTGCTATATTAAATATTGTGAAAAGACAAAAGTTATTAAAACAAATACTTTTGAAAACGCGAAACAAAGAGTTTCTACAAGAGAAATCTTTTTTTGCTATGAAAAAAAAATTTCAGCGTCACATTTTCAGACAACAAGACGATCTAAAAAGTTTCATTTAATGTTTTTTCCTAACATTTTTAGTTTGTCTAATAATTGAGCGCAAAGCATTAGTTAAGTGGTTTCCTCCCGCTGCCCCACTAGTGGCTATGCAACATCATGCTATGCCGCAAACTGTTTAGTCGGGTGTGTTTATTGTCTGATATGTTTATTTAACAGAATAGGAAAATTAATAATAAATTTGTACTTAGAATAAGTAAAAACACTCTACATTGTAAGAACAGGTCTCTAAAGACGGTAAAGTACCTCAAGCCCAACTTTCTTCTATGGGATTTTCTCAAATATGAACTATTTGTCCACCAGAATATTGAGATTTGTTCCATTGGCTGATTATATATTTGTAATATAATGAGAACCTACATTGATTGACCGATCACATACCGTTACACCTCAAACAAGAATGCAATGTAAGTTAGGAATTTTAATTTTTTAGCGAAAAACAAGTGTCACCACTTTTACTAATCATATAAGCATTTTTCTTGGAAAAAAGTAAGAAAACAACCATGGAAAACAACAAACAAAACTTACCCTTTTCTTCCCAGAAACATTAGGTCTGGAAAGGCGATATTCTGAGAGGTCGTCTTCCGAAAGCTCTAGCCATTCTTTGATGGTGTTCCCCTTCCTTGCTTTAACGAGACCATCTAGCCGATCTGCAACAGAAAAAGTTTTTTCTCAGCGGCAGTTTGGAAAAGAAAGGCAAAATGATTTGCATGAACCCTACGTCTCCAGTGGATTGACATTTGGATTTTAAGAGTTCTCACCCACCCTCGAGCAACAAATCAATGCCTACACCAAATGTCAACCCTACTAGACACATAATTCATATTATTCACCAAATACAACCTGATACGGATATTAAAATCTTAGCCGTAACATTAATCCTACATTTTATTCCCTCACGTTAATTTAAACTATTTATTCATAATTTAATTTAGGACTGATCTAATAATTTATAATAAAAGTTATTATAACATGATTGAAACCCTGTCAATAAATAAATTATATATTACAACATTTCATAATTTTAACAGTTCTTAAGTATTTTACTCTTTTAAGTTTTATTAACATTACTGGTTTTAGGAAACAAAATCTAATCATGAATTTTTAGAAAAAATATACATGAAACTCAAGTTTAAATATGTTTCTGGGATCGTATATCATTTAAACCTTGTGGAACAATTCTATTGGACTTGCAAATGCAAGAACTGAGTAAAAATACTAAAACCCACAAAACATCTATTTACAAAAAAGTACTAACTACGAAGAAAAAGTTGTTTTTCCTTTTCCCTCAGACACGCATTTCAAATTTGTCGACAAAGCCTCAAATTAATTTAAATTTTCATTCGGTAAACTATTACGATTTATGATAAGTGTAGTACTTGAGATTTTTGAAAACCAACTATATGACGTTATCAGAGATTTAAAAACTAAAAGCTAGTATCAGGCTGTATTGGAATTCCTGGGGAATGTTTTGGTGGCTGGAAAACACATTTGAATTAATAAACAAGACTATGACTACAATCTATATATTACTGTAATTGGTTAATAAAAACCGTCCACTCACCTAGTTTTTCTCCTGAAGACTCCACGGTGTCCCATTTGCTCTTTAGGTAAACTGCTATTCCCTGTTGTAAACATACTGGCATGTTTTATGACACAAAATACACCTAACGGGACCTGATTTGACCAACCGTTAGAAATCTAATGAACAAGTAATGCCAAACCGGTTTAAAACACGGACAGAAATGCAGGAAGAACAATGACAAAGACTAATTTTGCTCACACAAAATATGAGTTTGACAGAAAAATTCAGAAATGAATAAATATCCTAGGGATGGACAAATGACAATGAGAACAAGCAATGGAATAATTTTTAATATTTGTACCGGTAACAGAAAGTTTGAGGTGAACTATAGAAGAAGAAGAAGAAACCAAACCGAAATAGACCTCATGATACACAAATATGTTACACATTAGCCTGCTGATTAGGTACAATCTAATTGTTGAAACAATTGAGGCTGATGAATTTAGATGATAGATGGTGATTAACTGCAAGAGAAAATGTTTATAAATTAACTGTCACTTGTTCCATTGTTGTAAGGAGAAAAAAATAGTACATGAGGGTTAAAGAACATGATTTACAGCATTTCTTTAGTTTTCCTCTAATCACAATGCTTCCCTGTTCAGATTTCGTGGCAGGCAACTGAAGCACCAATATCCAGCTTAGTAAAGTGAATCATCATCTAACTAAAGAAATCAAAACAAATGAGACTTTTGAGCAAAACCAATGACTCCGATGATTCTAGGTATCGAAGAGTAAATCACGTTTACACATGTGCTTACATTACTGGGAAAACAATCAGAGAGTAAAATTTATTCCAGACAATTCACCACTGAGGAGTAAATTACTGATGTCGAATTTAGCAAACAGAATTGTTTGCTGCTAGATGATTACAAACAGGTATAAATCACCAGGGAGTGAATGAGTACAATGTAAAACAGATACGTTTATAATATGTAACTGGGTAATATATTTGCTGGAAATAGCACATTCCCTCCTGGACCTAGTGATATGAACCAGCGGTGAATCAGTGTTCTAAATGTGGAAGCTAGAATACGGTATAGATACAGTATTATACACACACAACCAGAATGCAGGAAATATTTAGGACACTAAAACTTAATAATAACCCAGGAAAGTGAATTAGACAAGTTTCTGTTTATATCTATCATAACTATTTACCTATTTTTGAAGTGATAAGTTTGAATTCAACAATACTTTTATGAAAAACTTTGAAAAAATAAATGAGTATTTACTAATTTTGTTGGTATAAAAATTCAGAACTAACAACTAAGCAATGAACATGCCCTAACCAAACTTTTTAATATGACCACATTTTTAACTGAAACCCCCCAGATGGAAATAAATTTTTAAACTAGAACGGCCAATATTTTTTTATGTTTAGGGGTAAATGAATGATACTGTAACAAAACTAATGTCAAGTATTGTCAAAAGGTTTATGGTAAATCCATATTTTTAAGGTAAAAAACTTGATGGAAAATCCATATTTTCCCTTGGCCAATAAATAAATCAGAATACATTTTCAAAATATTTTTTAACTGATATTTTCAACATAATAATGATAATTTTTTATTGTTTTTTCTGAGTTTTAATAATATCTAAATTTTTATTTATTGCTGTGGCATTAAAAGGCGGCTTTTAGTGCTAGACTTTCAGTAAACCAAACTATTCTTAAGCGTTGGTATGCATAATAATTGTTTACAGGATGAGTGATGAAATCACTGTTAACTTTACTAATAATTAAAAATAAAAGAAAAAAAATACTAGCAATCTTAAAGTGAGTAAATGTAAAAATTCATTGCATTTGATTATCAAAAAAAGTTTGTTTACAGTAATTAAAAAAAAATTAAAAAAAAAAACTGGTTGGCAAACATATGATACAAGCCTACTAAATTTTCAAGATAAAAAGTGATGAAGTCACGAATCTGCCGCTTAAAAAAAATTGTCATAGTAAATATAAGAAATAAAAATAAAGAACAAATGAAAAAAGAAAATATAAATGTTGAGCTCCAATCCCTCCAGCTGAAACAGTGTTCACAGATATAATATCAATTATGACACAAAATTAAGAACTATGTTATGACTTACACATAAAGGCATTAGAAATCATCAAATAAAAATAGTACAGTACAAACCGTATTTACCCATGTCTAAGACTCGTGCTTCTTATTCAACTCCCAACTTCTTCCAAAGTCAACGCAATTATTTCAACTGGCCAACATTTCACAAAATTAATGTTTACCTTACATTAATAGAAAATTACGCTTGCTGATCCAATAGCACAACGAAGGATGAGATTTAATGTTATATCGAAGACATTGTTACTGTCAAAAGGTGATTGCACTCACTGGCCCTAAAAAGTGAACGCATTAAAATTTAACTAACTATCAATAATTCAATAATATTTTACTTACAACATTATTTTGCCGTAAAACCAATAATAGGTTTTAAGTGAAAATTTCCAATAATATATCATTATTTAGGAAAAAGATTTTTTAGCAATAAACACTGCTTCAGAGCCCAAGCTAAGGTAGGAAAGAATTTCAACCCATGTAGAAAGTGAAGGGACAAAATTCAAAAAGGAAATATGGTTTTTGGACCACTTTTTAAATTAGTGTGGAATGCAATTCCATCACCGTTTCTGTTATAAAACATCTCATAGTCAGATGTACGTAGATGCTGTTGTATGAACGTAAAATTGAAAATTTTGACACCAAAAATATATCATTTACCAGAATATTTTGCCTTAGTAATTGTTTGATCCCTCTTGAAAGGACCATAGTCTTTTTACTTGGTCATTGCACCAAAAATAAGTAGAATTAAGATTCATCACAACTTTCATGTGGATTATTAAGGAGGAAAAGGAGAATCATGTTGTTGTAAGATACAACACAAATTCAATTTGATAAAATGTAACTATCTGTATGGAGAAAACCTGTTAATATCACAAACCTCAAACATTCCTCAAAAGAATTAACAATTACTTAAAATAAAATATACATGAACCAAGGAAAATATTATTTTCCAAATTTATGAATTAACTAATGTCGTTTTAAAACACGTTGAGTCATGAAATCCTTCCAGTAAAGAAGTAGTTGTAACATAATAGCACCTGTCAATTAAAGATAACCAGTGCTACCATAATAGCATGAAGAAGAACTTTCGAAAGTATGAATACATGTTTAAATGTTTAATCATGAACTAAATCTAACTTTGAAGAAGGTGAGTTTATCCGGCATTTACTATTATTTCATAATTATCATTTAGTCAAATGAAAACGATAAAAATATATATACATAAAATATGAGTTAGTTACGTATTTATAAATATTTCTATTCTATATCCAATACTTCCTTGCAGAAGACTTGACTTTCATTCCTACATCAAGTGACATGTCTTGTCAGCCGAAGATGTTAACGTATCTGCTGTAGACAGATCAAGAATTCTGAGACACAGATTTAAAATAAATATCACTATTTTGCAGATATTTTCCTCATTCCACTTAGATGGAACTGTTCCTTAAATAATAATAATTATCGTATGGCTTTTAGTGGAGGGAGATCAGCAATTAACTATAGTTCTCCTCGCCTGAAATGCCTGTACTTTTTTGTTTTTTTATGCAGGTGGACCAACGGCTTAACGTGACTTCTAACCATGGGAGCGGCCTAACGATCTTCTTGTATCCGAGCCGGGAATTGAACCCGAGCCCGCTGGGTGATAACCCAGACCTGTACCACTGAGCTACGGCCGCTTCCTTAAATTTAAAAATATCTTTAAAAAAAATTTAACCGTTATGTAGCATACAGTCCAGTAACTTAAGTAAAATATATAAATAATTATTGTAAATAATATTTCTATTGTTTGCATGAAACAAATGATTCCATACATCATATTCCAATAATACGCTACATAAAGGGAACGAAGTTGGGTTGCCCAATAACAACGAATTAAAACTTACAAGTGAGTTCATTTTCTGTTCATCAATGTATAAGACGCAGAATTTGTTCATAATGCATTTATTAAGAGACGAGAGAATTCACAAGAATATTTAAATACTTATTTCCATACAACCCATCGATTTAAAGAGCTTTTCCAAAAGCATTTTTTAAACAGATTATGATGTTTAGTGGTGAAGGTTATGCTGTCCGATCATCATTAAGCAGTACTGACAAATCTGAGCAATCGTAGCAAGTTGGTACCGGTAAACTTAGTTTTTGATACATCATCAAGTTCTACCGCGAGGTGGTCATCGTTGCGATGAGTCAATGATGAGATATACATCAATTATGAGAAATTGCAGTTCAGTTTACTATTTGCTCTCAACTGTCATTCACAGCCAATATTACACTTATATAATCATTAAATATGGTAGTGAAGTAAAAGGTGACTATTTATAAACCGCTGATATTAGAAAAAACAATCGACGTTTAGGGTTAAACAATTTTACCACTTCCTTCAAGTAACAAACAAATACATCTACATTTTTAAATGAAATATTTTTACCATATAACCATTGGTAAGTTCACAAAGCATTTTTTTAACGAATATTATGCTTAACTTTTGTAACCTCGACATGAAGAATGAAACTTCCACCAGATTAGAGGTAAAAGTGGAAATAGTAACAATGCATTCAGTAATATTCGCGAGTTTATTGCATTTAATTAAACTGAAGACTTTCTTCTATTGTTTTCCCGAAAAAAATTATAAATTACAGGGCCTAAAAATGCCTGAAAAGGTAGGTTACAGTTTCTAATCAGTAAAATTTCTTTTAGGTCCAATGAATATCTTTAAATCATAATGCTTTACAAATTCTTTATGTAGTGGAAAATTTTAATTTATTCTCCCAATTATGTTTTTGTAAATGAGAATAATGTGAAACTTAATGTTATGAATACAAATTTTATTGGTCACAAAAACCAATTAACCAAAATCACTTGGTCTATGAATACTGCATGTTATATGTCTAGGTTTGTATTTGGATTGGCAGATTACAGTAACTATGGTTAAGCTGAAGATGTAGACAAAACTTAATACAGTAAATATAGTTCAGTATTTCAAAACCACTAGATTCTTCTTAAGAAACTAGTGGAAGGAATGGCTTTATTGACTCGGTGGGGGTGGATTTTTCATCGCAAAATGCATGCTTCAAGTGGATGGACTCCACCTCAACTAAGTTGAGCCTGCTATTCTTATACTAGTTTATGAAGAAGTTAATGGACTTTAAATATTGAACTACATTTTCGTGTAATATTTTATACACTATTTCCAGCTTCACCATCAGGTGCTGCTTTCATTTCCAAATCCTTAAATTCTAGAGGCCAATGGTCTGATTAGATTATCTTTACATATGTACAGTTTTTGTTTTGAGGTTTTCACACTAGAAGACCAAAGACAAGTGTTATCAAAAGTATTGCTCAATGTTAAGTTCTTGATTAAGTCAGAGCTGTGATGAAAAATATATTATTTGCAGAATAATATATTTTCACAACACAAAAATAAAATGAGTAATTAAAAAAAAAAAAAAAAAAAACGAAAATTTTAAAAGAGGTGGATTGTGGAACAACAAAATCTTTTATGCAGAATTTCTTGGCTCTTCATCTAATTACAATTTAAATTTGAATTTCTTTTTGTGTTAATGTAAAAAAGTTATCAAGCAAAGATGAAGAAATCTGGTGACATTTATTTGAAACCGATTGCCGTTTTATTCGATTACCAACAGGAAAACAATGTGATACTTAGATTTCGGCGGTATTAAAAAAAAGGAAAGCCATTTAAATCAAATTCATGTAACTATACATGTTTTTATTAATTTATAAGACAAAATTAATAGATTTTGGCAGATACATAAACAATGGAAAGCCATTCAAATCATCTCATGTAACTATGCATATTTTTATTAATTTATATAATGGAATTAATATTAAATGTATTTATGTATACTAAACTCAATTTGAACAGAGTGTGCAAGTGTTAAAAAAATTTCATTTTATTTTACATCTGAAAAAAAACATCCAATTGTGGGAATTCATATAAAATTTCCATATGTATTTCCAATGTGTCTATTATTTTGTAGAAAATGTTTATTAAAATGTTAAAAAAAAAACATGCAGAAGTTTTTGCATATAAAATAATTTACATTTACCAGGGGTAAAAAATTTCATGAACAAACTGTTGTTGTATTAGATGATAAAAATAAAAATTCTTATTGGCAGATAAACAATTGACCAATTTGTTGCATGTTTTATTGATGTTTTAATCCGTTGAGGTTGGAATAGATAAATAAAACTAGTCTGCAAAACAAAATTGCGCTTACCTGCGGCAGTGAGGGGTTGAGAGCACGCCGTCTTAGACGTGAGGAAATACGGTTGGCGTCAACCGACGCGATTCCTTAACATACCACTCCAGAGCCAAACATTGCCACTTACCTCCTCCACGTCTTCTACTTCCTTGGCCTCGTCCTTGCCTTCGGCCGCATCCGTCTTCTCCTCTTTCTTTTCCTCTTCCGTGGGTGCGTCTTCCATCTCAACCTACACAGGAAAAAGTGGATTTGACTTTTCGTTTTCCAGTCAAACTTTTCTGTTCCTCAATGAAAATAGTGTGATGCCTCAAGGAAAAAAATATGTTTGGTTTGGACTTCAGATAGTTATGCACTGTTTATTCCACTAAGATATCTAGCTATACCTAGTTTGTTCACCTACATTCAGTAGAATTTGGCACAGTTTCACTTATTGAAAATTATTTCAAAGCTTATTTAATAAGTGTTGCTTTAATTTGTAGTCTTGCAGTAAATGGGTAAACATAAAAAAGCAAAATATAGCTACGCTTAAGCTATATTTAGGCTCCTATTTTTTTAAGAATTAGCTTATACAAACAAGTTAAACAAAAATTATTATTAATGTGTGCTACAAAAATGAACTACTATGGTGTATTTTAACAGTCATAATTAACCTGTTCAAACGTTTTAGGGGTAAAAAGATAATTGGATAGCACACAAGAGGTCGGTAGCGATAAAACTGTGTTTAATGGACTATCACACTGACCAAATAAATTAGGTTAGCCTAATATTGATCCCAACATAGAAATAGAACTGCAATTTCGATAGAGTCCATCTAATGACTGGGGAACTTCTGAGTGTGGATGACGCTGATAAATATCATGGTTTGTAAGCAGTAAACGAGTACAATATTTCAAAAAACACCTAACACTAAATATTTTGCAAAATCAGCAACTGAACTGAGATATTTTAGTAATCAGACATGGAACAGGTTAACATGCCTCTATTTCAGTCATGGGAAACGTCCGCAGACATATGTTTCATTTCCAATGGACCTAGGCTTCTGCTGTAATTGTTTTGTATCGTTTTAACCCTTCAGCCCAAAGTTTTCCCTTCACTGACCTCAGTGATGGCAGCCGACTGCAGCAGAGACCGGACGTCCAGCAGAGTCTGACTCGCCGGAGTCGGCTCCCAGTTCTTGACCATGTCTGTCACCTCCTTCTCTGTCCTCTTGTGTATGTTGCGTTTGACACAGACACTGACATCGCAGTCCATCTCGCAGATGAAAACCTGTAATCAGTGATAGTTGTGTTGTATACTGTACGAGAGGATTGTTAATTGTAAAATGTTAAGAAAAGGGAAATCAGGTAGATGGGTAATGCCAAGAAAATATTTTTGAAACAAATTTGAAAAAAAGATGCTTTTGACACAGACACTGACATCGCAGTCCATCTCGCAGATGAAAACCGGTAATCAGTGATAGTTGTGTTGTATACAGTACGAGAGGATTGTTAATTGTAAAATGTTAAGAAAGGGGAAATCAGGTAGATGGGTAATGCCAAGAAAATATTTTTGAAACAAATATGAAAAAAGATGCTTTTTTTCTTAAAACATGGTGGTTGGTTGTAAAAATACCACCTAACGTCTTCTGTAAAACCACTACGGTACCTTAATCCAATTGTGTAAAAATTTTTAAGGAAGATTGCGCACAATTTTTTTTTTTTTATTATGTATTTTGTTTTACACAAATGAACAAACTGTAAAAGAAATATTATTCACATTCATCTCTTAAGCATAAGATTCAGACCAAATAATAGTTAATTTCTGGAGAATTTTTGTTGGCTAAAAAAGATTTTTTTATAATATGCTCAAAGGCTTCTTAACCATAAAATAAAAGTGAGCTGTTAATAATTTTCTATACCTCAATTCATTTTGCTATTGAGCTTTTGAATTATTATTCAGTCAACATGACAAAATCTTAACTAGTTTCCATGAAAGATTTAGTAAGAACAGTATAAACCGTACCTAACATGTACCATCAATGTGAACCTGTTACTGATACTAGTGATACTTGAATTTAAATCTCACCTGGAAGCCCTTTTGCTTGGCGAAGATACTGATCTCCTCGAAGTGCTCCAGCTTGTTGTTGATGCAGTCGAGGATCATGAACGGGAAGTATCCGTCGGCCAGATTCTTGCGCACGGCCTTAATCAGCGACTGGCGATAGTGCGACTCCATCTCCGGCTCGTACTCGTACTCCATCATCTGTAGAAGACAACACATGACTAATGGAAGTGCTCGGCAAAGATTATACAGAGCAATGATTAGTTTAAAAGTTAAGGGTTTATATTATAAACAAAAGTATGAGAAACTTAATAATAGGGGGTTGACTGCCAAGAAAATAACCGCTGAAGCACTTTGCTAAATACTATGAATAAGCTTTTCCTTCGTATTAATTGGTGAAAACCACAAAGAGAGTATTTATTATAACGTGCAACAGGACGACCAATGTAAGTGCTTAAACAATATTTTGCTGCTTCCTAGAAAGAAAAAAATAATCTTCAATTTTAGAGCTAATTAAAAAGTTAGAGCTAAATTAAAATTAGTTACACTAATTTTTGTCCTTATTTTCCGACTCACTGACCATCTTACATTGATTTCCCTTACACACTTTACTCAAAAATTATAATACAACACACACAAAAAAAAAAAAAATATTACGCTTAGCCAAATTAAATCACAGAAAATAGTAGAATGCGGCTTACAATGGAGTAATTCAGTTTAAAAAAATATAATATTCAAAGTAAGGAAGTAAAAGAGAAACCCCAGCCTCCTCCATCCCCATAACTGATTCTCTCTCCATTTTCTTCATTCCTTCCTAAACACTTTGTAGTACCTATTTGTTTTGTATTGCATTTACAAAGTGTTTGACAAATTGAGCTAAAATTTAGCCCATACAAGACAACTCAAAACTCAGGAAAGTATTGGTGCACTTTAGTGGTCTTGGACTTTATATAACTTAATAGGTGTACAAAAAAGACAAAACCAATTAAAAGTAAAAAATAATGAAGTAGGCTGTTAAGTATGCATGATCTAACTGATTAGATGATTAGATCGCTCTTGCATTCAGATCGTTCATGTACATTTAACTATATCAAAATATCCCAATACAAGATGATGGGAAGACTTACCTTGGTCTTGACCTTGCGCTTGGTCTCTGGGTCTGTCTCCTCCTTCTCCACCTCACACATGAAGTAATCGTCCAGGGAGACTATCCTCGGAGCGGTGCCCCCATGCTCCACTTCTTTGTCCTGCAAAATCATTGCTGATTTACTGACCTGAGTTAAGGGTATAAAATTCAATGGAAAGCACCAATTGAAATAATGAAATTTGAAACAATAGTTTAAGAATAACTTAACTTAATTAAGGAATCAAGAACTAATGTTGACTACCATTGCATTAATGTACGCCTTCTTCTGATGTAATGTATAACACATTATAGAAATTTTCTGTATTCTAATTTGTTAATAAAAAAATTAGGCAGGAAATTTTTACTCCTTAATGCTATAATCATGAACTTAAAATTTTCATTCTAATATATTAATTTACAACAGTCTTCATATTGTGAACTATTTTGGACCGGATTCCATTTCATATATCGAGATTTTCATAGTAGATTGAGTTCACAAATACTGCAAGATATTCCTTGGTTAATACTTGTCGTTTACCCGATTCAATCGGTATAATATCGCACTCGATGATTGGATTGAAGTAATCTTTCGCTATAGAGGGAAATGTGTTAAATACTGGTCAAACATTGCAATTAGGTTTGTGTTTGAAAATTGAATTATATAGAAAAAGCAACCACAATATCGACAGAATCCCGTGTAAAAACTAAATTAAAAAACACTAAAAACTAAATAACATCAACGACCGGGACCTCCCCACTTTTTAAGAAAAGGAAAAAATCAGAAATTTGCTGAAGAAATATGTTGTAAGTGGGTCGATGTTCAGTATAGCGGTATTTTGTGTTTAAAACCACCAAAGGAGTTATTGAGGCAGCAGATGACTAATGCTTACTTTGATGAGCTTGGCCACAAAGCTCTTTCCGGAGCCAGGGGGGCCGCGCAGTATGACTAGTATCTTGGCCGGCCGCTTGTCCCGGCCTGGGGGCTCTAGGAGGTCCTCCACCAGCACGGCCGGGTGCTGCCTGGCCGCCGGGCCTTCATCCCTGCGGCAAACACAACAATCACCACAAATCTTCCCTCGGAAACAAGCCACCAATCAACATAGTGCATACTTTCATTTGACTAATGTTTCCCACACCAAAATAATTTTAATGACCACCACCACAAAATATACATTAAGTGGTTTTTGTTTTTTGTTTTTTGAATCTACGCCAGTTGCATTTTTTTTATGTTTCAACGGGGAACGGTCCAAATCCCCGTCTTGTTACTATCTAACATCGACCAGTCGTTAGAAAGCATAGCCCAATAACAAATGGCAACTGGGTCCAGAATCGAACCTTAAAAAACTACTAACTTTTCTCCGGATCGTACCAGCAACCTTTGGATTCAAAGGCGAGCACTATAACCACTCAGCTACCCAGCATGTCACTGTATAAGTAATTTGATAAACTAAATACTTAATTTACCAAGAAGTAAATTAAGTGGAAAAGTAAGTTTTATGTAACATTCTGTGTAAAAACTTGCATCACAAAATACGGAGACCACAAAAAAGTCAATTTTGCGTAACCGTCTGTTTAAATACATCACACATTACAGAGACGACACTCACCTCTGCGGTCTGCTGTCTTGGGGCCTTTGGTTGTCAAATCTGTCCCTGGGGCCTCGCCTATCTCCTTGGTCTTTTGCCCTATTAAATGTAGACCACAGTTTTAAACACTTAACCATATTGCATGTAATATTCCTAAAAGAACCACTACACTAAGATAATATGCACACACAAAATTTTATTTAGTACTTAACAGTGTATTAACATGATTTAAAATGGCTTTTACTTTAATTATGTGTTTGCGTTTGTTTTCTCACTAATATAACAACAATTTTGATCTATTTTAACATTGAAATTTCAGATGTCAACGATTGAATATTTTAGGTCACACCTTTTCGATACACATCATATTTACTTGAACCTACCAACTGGCACCAAGTTATAAAAATTAGTTAATTTAACTGTGCCCACAGCTCACCTGTTGTCATTAGGTTTGTCATCATTCCTTCTATCTCTGTCTCGCTCCCTGTCCTTTTCCCTTTCCCGTTCTCTCTCTCTGTCATTTCTTTCTCTGTCATTCCTTTCTCTATCATTCCGATCCCTATCATTTCGATCCCTATCATTTCGATCTCTGTCATTCCGATCTCTGTCATTGCGTTCTCTGTCAGTGCGACCCCTGTCACGATCGTTTCTCCTGTCATCTGCAAGTAAATTCAGAGAAATAATACACAATCCATGGAGAAAAATTAGTTTTTAAAACTACCTCAATAAACATACTTTGCAACAATAACTTTTATAATATCTCTTCTTACACAGTTTTTTTCTTGAATTAAAACTTTTACTTAAAACAAATTTTACAATTCCAAATAGCTTTACACTCAATATAATGATTTTAAGCACCTGGTTGACAAGTATAATAATTAGGAACTTTATATAAAAATAAAACTTGATTTTAAGTTTTGAACATTCCTTGATTAATGTGAATGCATCCTACACTCACTCTCTCTGTCTCTCCTGTCCCGATCGTCCCTTCGGTCCCGGTCGTCCCGTCTGTCTCGGAACCTGTCCTCTTTGTCCCGCTCCTTCCCCCTATCGTTGTCACGGTTGTCCCGCTCCCGATTGTCCCGTTCCCGGTTGTCCCGTCCCCTTGGAGGGAACCTGTCTTCTCGGCTGTGTGCTCGGCCTCGACTGCCACTCCTCTCTCTCTCCCTCTCAAGTTCACGCTCTAAACATACATGGAAATGTAGATAACCCCCTTATGTGGAACACATTTCCTTAGATGTACAAATGTGTTCTACTCTTATAACACTCATGTATAATATCAAATCAAGAAAGGGAAGTAGAATAGAATAGTTTTATTTCCCTCAAAAACAAAGTACATACATAAATAATAAAATTATAATTGAATCTGTCATCAATGTTAAGGATGTTCTTCTTCACTCTTCACTGTAACCATTAATAACATAAAACTAATAATTTACGAATATATAGAGAAATAATAAACATTAATCATACCTTCAAAACTAAATATTCTTTCTGAGAAAAAGTAGGACCTCAGAAGGCAAAGCCTGTTTTAGAGGTTCCTGCACTACATTTAATTGCAATATTAGCTCAGATTACATTAAATTAAGATAAGAAAGATTAAATTAAAGATTAAATTAAGAAATTAAGAAAGATTAGATTAAATTAAGATAAGATACATTTGCTACCAGTTGCAAAAGGCTCAATTCAATAATAAACGGTATCAGTTAACTGACACATACTTTCTCCCAACAATATAAAAAAGATGTTAAAAGCTTCAAACATTAATGTCTTGATGACTCAGTCGGATAGCTACCGGCTGAGCAGCGCTCGTTTGACCCTACGCGCGTCTGTGACTTTTAACAACGTACTGCGTTTACCGCTAAACGAAAAATGGAATTTTCTCCGCAACCACTTGACGTAAAGCAATAATTTAAAATACTAGATTATTTAGTTTTTTGAGCTTGATTTAATGGTGATAAGTAAAATTTATTTCAAGACAACAGCTATTTTGAAAATCCAAAAAATTGATTTTTGAAACACTTTTTACTCCATAACTTTTGAACGCGAGTTTTCTCGGAGATGCGGGTGGTGTCATTTTATTCGCCATTTTAAGCTTAATAAACCACAAAATTTTAATCAAAATCGTTAGAGCCGTTTTTGAGAAATTTTGATTTTTGACGATTTTTGAGGGTTTTTAGGGGTAAAATACCCTTAAAAATCAAAAATTCAAAAAAATGAAAAAAACGCCTGGAATTATCGTGGATTTGGACCTATGTACCAAATTTCATTAAAATCGGACAATTAGGGCATTCTCTAGCTCTGTTTACATCCTGACACACACACACACACACACACACACACACACACACACACACACACACACACACACAGACATCACTCCGAAAACCACTTTTTTGGACTCAGGGGGAACCAAAATGGATAAATCCACCAACAACTCAAATTCGAAAATTTTGACGAAAACAATACTTTCTCCATATACTATGGTATAGAGGGAGAAAGTAAAAGTGAACTACTATTTTAAAGTTACAAAACACCAGACATGGTTTAAGGGTGTCTTTGTTAAACTTAAACTACACTCTACTCACATGTATTCTATAAATAGGCCTAAAGTTCTATTACATATGTAAAACAAGTATATAAAACTTACTAAATAAAAAGTAAAAATTATGAATGAATACACTAATAGAATATATGTCAAAATTATAAACAAAAAATTTTACACAGAGTTTCACGATATTGGCACCTGTTAATCCGGTGAGGCTAGCACCAGGACAATAAAAGCCATTGACAGCTTTGACTGACCCAGGTGCAGAGTAAATGGCCCAAGAATAATAGCTATCTGGCCTGTTTCAGCTATATTTGTTAACGGTCGTCTTTCAAGTAAAAGCATTTTATACTTGAAACCTCAAAGTTTGTTTAAACACCTTTCCAATAACCCATAAATTTCAAACTCAGCCTCACTTCAGTTTACATTAGATCAATTTTGTAAAATTCGACAACATTTATATTCGGGAGCAATCTAATAAAATATATATACCGTACTAGAATAATTTATACTGTTATTCCTGTTTCCAACTTTTATGATTACACTTGCAATCGGGGGAGAGTTACAAACAATTATTTCAATTTTCTTCACATTCTGCCTATTATTTGACTTTTAAACTTTTCTCGTTGCGTTCTCACAACTGACATTTTAACTAATTTGACAAACGTCCAGAGTTAAAACTCTATGTTATTTATTTTTGTGAATTACTCATCTCTAAGCTGATTTACAAACTCACCAATTTCACTGAAATCTCTTCCCCTGAGACTAGGAGGAAGGTTGGACTGGGTTTTGAGGAACGGTGGCGGTCCTGGGTTTGCGCCATGTTGGTAGTCGAACATGTGCGTCATGACGATCATCACTGGAATGTCTAGGTCTGGAAAAAAAATCAATTGTTTTACTCATAAAATTAACATAATAACGTATAATCTTAAGCCAATGAAAATGGGACACAAAATATTACTAAGAGCACATAAAAATGAAAATTGCCACTGGCAAAGCTATACTTTAAAAGTTATTTTGCTAAATTAGCAAAATGAATATGAAAAGTGTAGAATATGTTTTTTCTTGTTCGGTTGTCTTTTATGTTACATGCAATGATTTCTAATGTTGAAAAAATTACTGCTACACAACTCAACCGTAAAATTGTAAGCTAGCAGACCACAATCAATATACCTTTACCTGTAGCGTTAGCTTTGAGTGGAGCCGGCTTGTGGGCGTAGTCTACAACAGTGGGGTTGCCAGGGGCCTCGGAGACCAGTTTGGGGCCAGGGGCAGCTCCGCCGGGCCCCGCCATGGGAGGTCCTGCCGGGGGGCCAGCCCCCATCTCGTGCTTCAACTCATGAGGAAACGGAGGGAGGCCTCCCTTCCCCAACCTGTAAAAAACCAGTTTCAGCATTACATAGAGGAAGATTGAAATCAAATGTCTTTGTATAATAGAAGTTAACCTCTAATTGGAAGAAGATTATGTTAAGAATAATGTTACTGTTACTGGAGAGGACTAATCTTGCACTATTACTATCAGGACAAATGTTCAACCAAGGTAGACTTAATGAGATGGATTGGATGACTGAGAGAGAGAGAGAGAGAGAGAGAGAGAATTGCCTTTCTGAACAATTAATCAAATCATCTTTTTATTTATTCATAATGGAGTGACTGTACATTCTAGTATTCTGGGCTCTGGTCAGTAAACGGTAGTAACCAATCACGTTTCCGGGATGCAACCATTATGTTACTGTTACAATATTAGTTACTAGGTATTGAGTACAGATGATCAGTTTGTGACGAAAACACCATGGAAGGGTTTAAAACAACTTAACAGCTTACAATGTTAAAAAAAATGGTTATTCTTCAATGCAAAGACAAAATCTAAGTTATCTAATCCACAGTAAACACATTTTATTTGTCAATTGTCAGGCCTATTTGAAAATAAATATAACCTCTGTATATTGATGACAACAAACAAATCACCTTGATGCAACGAACCTTGGTATTTCGATAACCTTGATTTTACAAAGTTTTCTTGAGGTTCCACTGTACAGTTACAGTTTAGTTAGTTAAGTTTCTTTATCTACAATCATAATTTTCTTTCCTAATCTCTTTGTATACTGCAAAATGAAATTTTTTTAATCTTTTATAATAAAATACTTTTATTATAATCAAGCGGTAAGTGTGGTTGTTCTACATTTTACATAAAAACAATTATCTTGATTTTTAATAAACATAATTTTTTTTTGTACAACAATAAAATAAAGTCTAAACAAATATTTACTGATAGCTGCAAGAAGAGAAATTTCATTCCGATGACACTGCGAATTATGAACAGGAAATGAACCTGAGATAAAAGAGCATTTTTCCGTCCATCACTATGTATTTTAGAACATTTGAAATCATCTATATATAATTCTGTAAGCCAAATTTTTAAACAAAATTGTAAGCGTTCAAAAATTGCAAGTAGATGAGAGGAGTCCAAAATTGAAGATCTATGTCCCAAACACGAGGGGTAAATATAGGCATAAGTAACCAGGAAATGAGAAATAATGTAAAACATAGTACATGTAAGAATAGCATGGTCAGGCCAGGATATGAAAAACGTCAGATTTGTGTACATTAAAACATATGTTTTGGTTTGATTTTAAAACTAGAGCCAGATGCTTGCAATGAGTAAAGAAAATCTATTAGTAACCACCTAAAGTTTAAGTACCTAAAAAAGATGCAACAAAAAAGACAAACCAGAGGCTTAAAATATATACAGTAGTTCACTATTATTTCAACATTATTAAAACTCTCATGGCATAGTAAAACTATGACCGTCAGCAACACACGATTTAATTTGAAAGAAGTGCATTTAAATAATTTCAAAAATATTATGGAATACAATTTGATTTTTTACACAGCTTTTAGTAGTGATTCGAGCATTAAGAGTCATCTTCACCCCTGGGCCAGTAGCCCATTGTTGCGCAGTCGGCAATGTTAACCATGCGGCTTTTAATGCAAAACATGGTATTGCATTCCCCTGTTTCGGACGCCGTTTTTCAACCGATTTTCTTTAAACTTGGTGAGTGTTTAGTTTAATAGTTATACTATGTCGCTCATACCTCGGAATTTTGAAAATTTAACAAATATTACTCTTTGAGACATCGCAAAGTAACTCGATTTTCCTTAGTAATATTTGTTAAATTTTCAAAATTCCGAGGTATGAGCGACATAGTTTAACTATTCAACTAAACACTTACCAAGTTTAAAGAAAATCAGTTGAAAAACGGCGTCCGAAACAGGGGAATACAATACCATGTTTTAGCATAAAAGCCGTATGATTAATATTGCCGACTGCGCAACAATGGGCTACTGACCCAGGGGTGAAGATGACTCTTAAGCATTCAATTACAAAAAAAACCTATTTTGATGTGTCATAAAAATGTAGCAAAGCTTTGGGAATATAAATCACCTATATTTCTCTATTTTGTACTAGTTAACTATGGCGTAACAATATTCAATATTCCACAAAAAAAAAAAAAAAAAAAAAAATATATATATATATATAGGGTGTTTCAGAACTCCTTGACAATATTTTACGGCATTGTTTCTGGGTTAGAAACATATCTAAATATCATATTTGAATTGTCCGGAAGTCTTTAGTTACTCACACAGCCGCCATTTTGTTTTTTTTCACATAATAATTTTTATTTCCGTAACGGATGGTTGTTTTAAATTCATATTTGGCATGAATCTTTATTATACCAATGTACATTTCCAGGAAAAAAATTAATTTTTTCCGCTGTATATTTTCAAAATGGCGGCCATTTTAAATTTTCAAACGCAAATATCTCAAAATCGGAAAATTTTATAAAAATTATACAAGGCACAAAAAAGTTGACAAATTAAATTATCTAACCAATGGTACCAAGTTTGTAAAGATCTGACAACAAATAACAGAGTTATTGCGATTTTTCGCCATGAAAACATTGATTTTGCTGTTAAATGGCCTTAATTTACATTGATTTTAATGCAAAATCAATGTTTTCATGAAGAAAAATTGCAATAACTCCGTTATTTGTTGTCAGATCCTACTACTTGAGATTTATTCAAATGAAACTGGGCTACTTGAGTTTTCCTCACATGAAACTGTGCTACTTGAGTTTTCCTCACATGAAACAGGGCTACTTGAGTTTTCCTCACATGAAACTGTGCTACTTGAGTTTTCCTTACATGAAGTGGGGCTACTTGAGTTTCCTCACATGACACTGTGCTAAGAGTTTTCCTCGAATGAAACTGGGTTATTTAAGTTTTTATCACATGAAACTGAGTTTTCCTCACATAAAACTGGGCTACTAAAGTTTTCTTCAAATGAAACTGGGCTACTTGAATTTTCCTCACATTAAACTTGGCTACTTGAGTTTTCCTCACATGAAACTGAGTTACTCACCCGTCACCTGAGGGAGGTCCTCGTGGAGGAAAATCTAGAACAAGACATATAATTTTAGTAACGGAGCTATGTTTATTAAAGTATAACCACATTTTGCAAATATTGATATAATTTTACTGTATTGTGATTTAAATATAAGCTACAGTACTCACAAAAATCTGATACACATGGGACTAGGACCTTGTTGGATTATTGAATATTATGGATTACTGTGGAGGTATTGTCATAAGATGTAAAAACCTCCAAGGAAATTAGGGATGGTCGGGTCCCGAAATTTCGGGAAAATTTTCGGGAAATTTTCGTCCCGATCATCGGGCGGGATTTTTTTATACTCGGGAATTTATCGGGACGGGAACTGCCTAACGGCGGCCGACGATCTCGCTAACGAGAACGGCGATTGCGGCCGAAGATCTCGCTAACGAGGACAGCGATCGCGGCCGACGATCTCTCTCTAACGATTAGGGACGACGGTCGCGGCCTACGATCTCGCTAAAGAGGACGGCGATCGCCGTCCCGAAATTGGATGGGAAATAAAAATTCCCGTCCCGTCCCGAACTAAAAATCCATTCCCGTCCATCCTTAAAGGAAATGGTAAAAGAAGGTAATAATTGTATATTTAAGTGGATTTAAAACAAAAAAATTATTTTAATACACACTTTTATTAAATAGTTAAATTACATAGAATCACAACTCAAATATTGAAAACGTCAGTGATTTTTCAAAGGCATGATATAAATAGAAAAATTAAAACCATATACATATTAATAATCATATGCATATTTTTAATGGAATCGACTGAAAAATTTTGTTCTTAAACATTTCAACTAATTACTTCTTACTTTAACTCTTTTGTGTTAATTTAACAAGTTGCTCACCTCTTGACATCGGATCAGGCTTTCCATCCATTCCCTGAAAAACAAATTTTACATTACTACTTTTACTGATGATATTTATTTGTTTAAAACATTAATGGTGGAAAGATCAAAGCATCCTAAGTGGTATTACTGATGCTGATAGACACACAAAATGGCAGCGGGGCAACAAAGTGATGCTGAGTTCAGTAACCAAACAGATGAAGAATGGCATTGAACATGTAAAAAAATGTTGTTTGACTAAATAATGAGAACAAATCTACATTACAGCCGTGTTAATTCAACCATGGACTGTAATGATACTCAAACTGCAACACTCGTTATGAAATTTTTGTAAAAAATATTACCATTGTACCTCTGCACAAATTTGTAAATTTTTGTAAAAATGTTACCATGTACTATGCCAACCCAAAGCTGATATGTGCTCATTTAATGCAATGCAACTCAACTCTGTATTTAAAGTGCATTAAATAATTGAAAAAAAAAATAATATCAAAGTGAAATGAAAATAAACAGCTAAGCATGGCAGCAGTCCTACAAAGGCAAAGGATATATAAGATTATTCCAAAACTTATTTTAGGAACTTCAGAAGACTGAACAAGTTGAACTACATTCGAACTAAGTCTGTGACTTACATTTGTGCAAGTCTGTATGTGTTGAACTACATTTTCTAAATATAAAATCCAGAAAATTTGTTGGGTTGTTTGTACTCTGTTCAAGTGCACCATCAGATTTACTGCTTGATTTTTTGAATCCACAAAAGATAATAGTAGTGTATTAGGGTATAGGGGATAGAAGTAAAAATACTTACTGGAGGTGGAAGCAACCCTGGACCACCCTTGCCCGGAGGCCCTCGTCTGCCATCAAAGTCCGGGTGAGGTCTGCCGCCGAAGTCCATCGGGGGACGTCCACCAGGCCCTTGGAAATCATCATCATACGGTGGGGGGTCTCCTCCTCTCCCAAACCTGTCACCTCTTCCGCCTCCAAAACCGTCAGGACCTCCCCTGAAATCTTCTTGTTCATCAAATTCGCCAAACTGGCCGCCTCTCCCTCTGTCTGGTTGTCCACCTCTACCTGGTGGTCCCCTTCCATCTCTACCAAACCTCTCTGGTCCTCGCTCACCATCCGGGCCAAATCTCCCATAGTCTGAAAACGGATCATCTTTCTCTCTATCACCTGGAAAACGTCCTCCAGGACCATCAAATCTGCCTCCTGGTCCATCAAAATTTCGTCCAGGAGGGCCATCAAAGTTTCTTCCAGGGGGACCATCGAAGTTCCTTCCAGGTGGACCATCAAAGTTCCTTCCTGGTGGGCCATCAAAACTCCTCCCAGGTGGACCATCAAACCCTCTTCCGGGTGGCCCGTCAAAACCTCTTCCTGGGGGTCCATCAAAATCTCGACCAGGTGGACCATCAAACCTTCCAGGAGGACCATCAAATTTTGGCCCAGGGGGGCCACCGAATTTTCCCCTATCTCCTCCAGCCCCAGGTTGGTCAAAACGGTCCATTCCTCTCGGTCCACCCCTTTCATCCATATTAAAACCTCTACCTGAGGGTCCAGGGCCAAAGGGACCTCCTTTGAACCTATCCGGTGGGCCTCCTTTGAAATTCGGAGGTCCACCATACCTATCATCTGACTCGTTGTATTGCTCTTCTTCGTTATTTTCTGCAAATGGGTCATTCTCATATTCATTCTCTTCACTGTAATACTTTTCCCATTCTTTTAACTTATCTTGAGTCTTCCTTTCCAAATCTTTATTCTGTAAATTACCACCCTTTAGGTGAGGAGGTTCACGATCAGGATCGAAACCATCCATCAAACTCGGCAAACGCTTTTGATTGTTCGGACCTAAATTTTGTCTCGAATCATTTTTGTTGTCAGAAAAGTTTTGATTGGGTGGGAAATTACCTGGGGGTTGGTTGAAAGGTGGCCTGTTGCCAAATTGATTGTTCCCAGGTCCAAAGTTGCCAGGCCCAGGAGGTGGGCCTTGCATGCTGGGCGGAGGTCTTTGACCCATAAAATTTGGTGGCCCAACCCCACCAAATCCTGGGGGCCCAAAGTTGTTTTGGCCTCCTTGCATGTTTGGAGGCATGTAGTTATTAGGACCACCTTGAAAATTGGGAGGACCAGATTGAAAACTATTTTGTCCTTGAAAATTCCCTTGGAAACCTGGAGGGCCCCCTTGGTAATTTCCAGGTCCTTGTTGGTTCGAATCCTGGTTAGGGGGAGGGAAGTTAAAGGGAATTTTGTCATCCGAGGAATGCATCAGAGGCTCGGTAACGGAAACCTGGGGAGGTTTCTTCCCCCTTTCTTGGTTGTCTCTTGACTCCGATCTGCCTCCTCCTCCTCCACCAAGCAAATCCAAACCAGGAATTCCCTTGGGAGGGGCTCTATGAAAATTTGGCGGAGGTTCATTCATTTTGGGTCCCGAATTCTGGTCGGTTACCTGAAACAAAATATTGATTTTTGACAAGAGAAAATATTTCAAAAGACAGGGTTGTAAGACTTAAAATACAGCAACTAGAAATCGAAAAACAAATAGAGCCTCTCTTTAAAGAGTTCAAATAACTTCAAACCATGCAAGTTTTACATAATTCACTCATGAGGCTTTATTGCTTTACAGGCCACTGTCAATGTTTAGTTTATGGTATAAAACATTGCAAATGTAGATACTTAGTGGTATTTTTATTTGATTAAACATGATTGAACCACCTACTTAGGCAAAAAAGTGTAATAAACTTTACAATTTACTTACAGTCTTAGAACTCTAAGGAAAAAATTTGTCAATATAGTCAATGAATAGTCAATGAATAGTCATTTATTCTGTCCTTAAACAATACAATATTGTAACAGACAACGTCTTATAGGCTAATAGGAACTTCCCAACCAGACCTATTTCACTTTTCAGTATTTACATTATATCATGATTTATTTTCACTTACCAACTACAATATCACAGTTTATTGGGGCCTATATTTAATATCACAGAAAACTATCTTTATTTTAACTATATTTACAAAACTAATATAGTAATATGATGCAATATTTTCAATGATTAGGCTGATTTCATGAAAGTTACATAAATTTTTTATCTCTTAGGATTTTTTTTTTTAATATATAAGTAACTCTCTGTTAATCTGATATTTTCATCATCAATTTACAACTTTTTACAACCTAAAAACTTATCAACCTTATTTAACCTTAAAAATTATCAAACCTAGGTGGTTATCCTAAAAACTAAATTTTCTTCACTTACTTATTCTTTTAATGTGCAAAGTCACGTAACTTAGTTACAAATGTTACACCGTACTGATATCATTTAATTGCTCTGTCTATGTAAGTACATTTGACATATAGAGTAAAAATCTTGTTCATAGACCAATGTGAAAAATGATGGAGTGAATGTGGACAACTAATTGTAGATGTATTCACTATAATATTGGTGAGCTACAACAGAAAATCTTATAAGAGGTTATATCGACACTCCACTAATCAATAACAGCACACTTTATTTTTTTTCATGGCCAGCTGTTATTTTAATTTGTTAAGAGTGGATATTAGTGCTGATGATCGTGATACTTTTGATTGCTGTTGCACGCACTTCTTTTTATTTAAATAAGCATATCTGTTTAGCCCATGAAAAAACAAAACATTGCATAAAGCATCATGAGAAATTAAACCGCTTTACTAACGTCTCATGATTCTAATTAGTTGAATTCTTGGCAGCGGGAGGAAAGGAAAAAATTTCGGAAATCAAACCTGCAAATTAATGTTGAGTGCACTATAATAGATTCGTTGACTTCAATATTCTCTCTAACTTAAAAAATACTTGAATTATTGTTGTATTGAACACCAAATTTTATATTTCCACTTACAGTGACATCGGGTGGCATGGCAGCAGAGTTGACGAGATCAGGAGTTGAGCCGACCATCCCTCCGACCGCGGGCGGCACTCCCATCATCCCCGGGAAGCCGTAGCCTGGGTACCCGGGGGCTCCGGGGAACGGGGCAGGGAAGCCGGCCGGGGGCATCGCAGAGGGCGGGGGGTAGCCCATGGCGGACGGGTACATCTGGGTGGCCGTGGTGGCAGCACTGGTCGCCGCACTCATGGCTGACTCTGCGGCCGATGTGTTAGTAGCCTCCGCCAGCTGGGCAGCCTGGTGAGGAACAATAATATTGATATCAAGTACAAGTAATGTCTAAGATCTCTTCCCTTAACATTTCACAGCTGTTTAGTTACCAGCCGTTAAAATATACTGTCTCGAATCCTCTTAAATAAGTAAATATACAATCCACTGGGATATAGGGGTCAAATGTGTTTTGTAGTTAGTTTGTATCGCTCGCCAAATGGTGATATCAATATTTTTTTTGAAAATTTTGAAAAAGTAGTTGTACATTTGCAGAAGTATAAGTCTAATCTTGTGTTGTGTGGGGATTTTAATATAAATTTTATTGATTTTAAGAAACGTGAATCTGTATTTTTTACAAACTTGTTAAGATCTCTTAATCTGTTCATTACAAATAAAAAGCCAACACGTATGAATTCCTGCTTGGATAATGTTATTGTAAATTTTTCTAGTGACTATTACTTGACAGATGTAATTAAGGGAGGTTTTGCTGATCATGACCCCATATTTTTTAAGTACTTATATGTGCCTAGCATAAATTGTTGTAAGCCGGTAAATAATTGTAAAACGGTATTTATTAGGCAACAGAAGGAGGAATATGTAGAGTCATTTGTCAGAAACCTGAACCAAGTTGATTGGGGCTTTGTTTATGAATTTAAAGATTCGAGTGATATACACAAATTGTTTATGTCCTTTTTTACAGTCTATGTTAATTTATGGTACTATTGTTCACCTTTAATTAAAAAAAGGGAGAAAAATAATTATAAGGCTAAGAAAATCAATTGGTATTCTGGGGAATTAAGAGATATTAGGGAGAAAATGCTTTCTTTGAACACCATTTATAAGAACTTGAACAGGTGTGGATCCAAGCATGCTAATTCAGCTCAAAAAGCTTATTTTGATTGTAAAAGACTTTATAGAAACAAGCTGGTAATTGCAAAGAAAAGTGCATGTGAAAGATACATAAATAATTCTCAGAATAAGTGTAAAGCTGCATGGGATATCATTTCTCAGGAAAACTCCCCTACACACACCAAGAACATTCCACTAGTTGCCAATGATCTAAATGATTTTTTTATTGAATCGGTTGAAAGTATCATTAACAATATTTTGCCGGTTAGGAATACAGCTGGTGAATTTTTGCAAACGTTGCCTCCAACTCAATCCTCTTTTCATTGGGGCAAAATTACTTCTCATCAGATAACTGAAACAGTTTCTAAATTTTCAAACTCCAAGAGTATGGACTGCTATTGGCTGTCTAATTACATTGTTAAGAGAACCATACATCTAATTTCATCCCCACTTGCATTTATCTTCAATAAATGTATAGAGTTTGGCTGTTTTCCTGATGTTCTTAAAATCTCAAAAATTATACCTGTTTTCAAAAAGGGTGAAAAGACTTTGCCGCAAAATTATCGACCCATTTCTATTGTGCCAATTTTTTCTAAGGTATTTGAATCTTTAATGTACAATCAACTGAATCAATATTTTATAAGTCAGAATCTTTTAACTAGCAGCCAGTTTGGTTTTCGTAAGGGTAAAAACACAACTTCAGCGGTTCTTCACACTGTAGATGAAATACTTGATGCTTTCGAGGAGAGAAACTCAGTTTCGCTCTCTCTTTGCGATCTGAGTAAAGCTTTCGATTGCATCCCCTTTGATATCTTATTAAATAAGTTAGAGTTTTATGGAGTTAAAAATGAGTCTTTGAAAATTTTAAAATCTTACTTGAATAATCGTAAACAGTATGTATCAGTCAATAACAACTCTTCTGGTCTAAGGGATGTCGTGCGGGGTGTTCCACAGGGTTCAGTGCTGGGGCCTTTTTTCTTTATTGTTGCAATAAATGACTTACCTTCTAATGTACGTGCCAATTCTGTAATATGTTATGCAGATGACACTACCTTGTTTTCCAAACATAAAGATTTTCAAGTTTTGCAAAATATTTCTGGCATTGCCTTAAGTAGTGCTGTTGACTGGTTTTCAGCCAACTTGTTATATTGTAACCAAGAAAAAACTCAGTCCATTTGTTTAAGTTTAAGTAGTAATACTGAAGATTCAGCTGTCAAACTTTTGGGCATTAATATTGATTCTAAATTGAATTGGGGAATTCACATAGATTTTGTCTGCAAGAAAATTTCCAGAGTGAGCTATCTTATTTGGAAGCTGAGAGATATTGTAACTAACCAATACCTTAGAGTAGCATATTTTGGACTTTTTCAGTCTCATATAGCTTATGGCTTGCTTGTATGGGGTCACTCTCCTTTAGTCAATGACATTTTATTAATTCAGAAAAGGGTCATAAGGATAATGTGCAGGGCTGGCCCTGTAAATCACTGTCGACCGCTGTTCATTAGACTCAGAATTTTAACTGTAGTAAACTTGTATATTTTTTGTGTTCTCCTTCATGTTAAAATTAATTTGCAAGATTTTGTTACAAGATTTAACATACATAACCATAACACAAGAGGGAAATTAAGACTTGATATCCCTAAGCACAGGTTAGCTAAAACAAGCAATTCTCATAAAGTGAACTATGTAAAATTTTTTAACAAGCTCCCACTGACTGCTAGAACTGCACCTGTTTCTATTTTTAAATCTAGATTGTACAGCTGGCTATTAGAAAACCCTTTTTATAATATTAATGAATTTTTATGCTCTAGAGTTAATATTGATTTTTAACCTGTTTATGTACCTTGACTAAGCCTATTTCATTGTAAAATGATCAATGGTGAATAAAGATTTCTGATTTCTGAAAGGTCTGGTTGCTGGTTGCAGAGATCTCTGGTGACAATATCAGTTAAACTGAAGGGAAGAGAACTTTTATGACACTATAACATAATATTTAATTATTAATCCTCTGTAAAATTTGATATTTCATATAAATTTTTCAATTGATCTCGGCTTAAATAAGTTTTTAAATTGCATTAGGCCTATACAATACAATACTATACAACAAGATCAAAATTAGGGGATTTTTAACAGAGAATTAAAAAATATTTTTAGAATGCTATCTTACAAAAATATGTTTTAAAGGGATTTCTTTCTTAAAACCACATATAAAACAAAAAGTCTTAAAACAGATTTTTTTCAAACCTACTTAAAACTTGAAAGATTTAACTGCAGAAAAAATTAGATTTGGAACTTAGTTAAGTAATAATTACTTGCCTAAAAGTTCTATTCAATGGCTACATAGCAACTTTTCCTGAATTAATATCTGTCAACACCGGTTTTAGCCCCATGCACTTTTCATTTTGAATACTTTTTTTCTCATCATTTTCTTCAATATTAAATTTCAGTCGACATTCAGCAACTACATACCCGCTCCTCAGCAAGTTTCTGCTCTCTCTTTTTCCGCATCTGTTCCCTCCTCTGAACCAGCTGTTCTCTCCAACTCTCCCACTTGGCTTCATACTCCTTGTACTGCTCCTGAAACATATACAGAATTGGTAAAACACGTAATGTGAATAAGGTTAGAGTGAAACTTAGCAGTAGGGATGTGTCGATACCAAAATTTATCGATTCTCGATACCGATACCGATTCTTCATAAATCGATTCCCGATTCTCGATACCGATACTTTCGATACCATCGACAAAAAAACCTAGCTTAGCTGTAAGTAGTAAAATTTATCCCCTCGGCTATATATTTCAGACCCTGGTCTGCCTCTTAAAAAAAATTTTAGATTCATTATCTTATTAAACCTTTTTGTAAAATATATTTGCAAGCTTTACAATAAACACGCATATAATTTATTTTCAATGCTCAAAATTTAAAATAATTAACTTCTAAGCAAGATAACTATAAAAAACAGTAATAATTATTTAACTTGAATGAATAAATAACCTAAAAATCAATTCACTATAGAAATAGTCAAATCACAAACACTAAATACAGTTTAAGAACACACAAAATTAACTAAATAACTTTCAATGTTAAGAAATGAAAACGATGTACTCAAATAAGCAAGTTAACAGTTAACTATTAAATACGTAACATGAATATTTAATAGGGGTGGGCAATATCATATTTTTGGAACGATTCGAGTCAAGTAATTCGTGAACATAAAAATATTGAAAATTGCCTTAAATTAACTAGCCCATACTAAAATATAAAAATATACTAGCCTACTATACTAAAATAACTAGCCTATCCTACTAGGCCTACAAAAGATCACTTTAAGTTTAATTTGCTTAAAACTATGTGAAGGAAAAAATTGGTTGGTTTAGTAACAAAAGGGATTAAAGAAATGGACGGAATAAAAAGATTGAAAAGTAAGCCTATAACCACCATTAAATGAAAAAAAGAAAATCCCCTGTTACAGTTACTTAACTTTTCACTTTCATGTTTTACTTAGGCTACTTTGAAATGTTTCCAAATAAAAGCTTTTCCCTATTCACAGTTTTTGTATTAGGCATAAAAATTTAGGCCAAAGGCCTACTTTATTTATTCATACACGGAATATTCCATTTTTAATTATCATACAAAATAATTAATATTTACAAGAAATGTAAAGATTCTACTTTGTGTCACAAGCCTAGAATGCCAGGATGCCAGGAAACAGCTGAATCACTAGATTTTTAACTCTATTTACTTCCTTTGTCTGTGTTCGTGAGAAAATCTTCACAACTCATTTTGTTTAGGAATTATTGTCACTTCTCCGAAATACTCAAGCTATGTACACATAATTTTCACTGTTTTGGAATTCACATAATTCCCTCGGATTTGCCGTCTGCTAGTGGTAAAATGTGCTCTTCCTTAACTGAGTAAAGGCTAGCTTTAGTAAACAGCCATGAAGCCTGTTTGTTAGGACTTAAAATATCACAAAGAACAATAAATCCAATGTCTGTCTTATAATCAAAGCAATTTGAGAGAAAAATACATTGATTATCAATTAATAAACATGATATATTTTTGTAAATGCTGAATTAGAAAAATAACATACAACAATAAAATTGTATTACGGGGGCTATTTGAGGTTAGCCATTGGTAAACCTGATTGTTCACTCTTCTGTTTGCCGGCATTACTACTATTCTGCTAATGTCAACACAGCTCTTTGTTTTGTCTTAAGTTATATGAATCAGTTTTAAATAATTGTTTTGATGAAATTAAATGGAAAATTATGATTGATTATTAGTTTTAAAGTTTTCCAAATGTTTTAAAAATGTACCGTACAAATGAATATTATTTAAATCAGTAGCTATGTTGACTCACTACCCCTAACAATCGGTGCAGTTGCATCCGTCGCCATGTTGCTACAATGCCAATGCCAGTCAAGAGTGGAGTCCGTCCAGTCCAAGACTTGGAAGTATTTCACTATCTTGACATCTGTCTTTTATTTAAAGATAGTTAAATAAAATAAAATTAAATTAAATATCTTAAAGTTAAAATAGTAATTAAATTATGGCAATATTGTCAAGATCTAATCTGAATATGGGACTGCTTTTCTGGCGCTTGTTTGCGCAGTTACCAACAGTCGCCACTTGCGTATGCGTACGCGAGATTGTTGTTGATGTTGTTAGCTTTATTTTCTTTCGATCAACTGAAAGAAAATCATTTTGACTTTATTAGACATATTTGATTGTTCCACCGTCTGTAAAAGTGGCTTTTAGTATGTTTTAAAGTGACGCAATGACGCAATAACTTGAAATCAAATTTCCATTTACCAGACAACTGAACCGACCGTTATCGAAAGTATCGGTATCGACTTTAGACAATCGATTCTCGATACCGATACCAATGGTCAAGTATCGGTGGTATCGAGAATCGGTATCGAGAATCGACACATCCCTACTTAGCAGTTTTTTGCCTTCTCTATTTTGTCAGAAAAATTATCTAGACAAAAACCACCACTAATTAACTATTTATTAAGTTGTAAGCCTATCTTAATTCAAATTATTTCTTTATAAAACCATGAAGTAACAACCTCTTTTTCTTACGATCGTCTAGATCTAGCACATAATTCGAGACAGTCAAGAGTTTTCGGCCATCATCGTAACTATTCAGCTCCCAGATTGTGCTGTCCCTAGCACGAGCGACAAGAGACAGCACAGGCTAGGAGTAAAATAGTAACGATGATGGCTGCAAATTCCGACTGCTATGACATTCATAAGAAACAAAAGTCGCTGTAGATTGAGCTGATTATTAATCGACATTTGCTTTGTTTCCTTAATTTCAGTTACAATATGTTGATATAATTTCTTTTTATTCAATACATTATAAATATTTCTTTTTAATTTCAATACGGTATTAATAAAAATATATTGTTACAAATATGGACACTGGCAGCCATTCAACTTCAAATGCAAAACTTCTTTATTCATCAATTTACAAGAGTGGTACAAGAGTAGTGTCAAATAAAATCATATTCATACTAGTATCATGTCCTATTAAAAAAATAAAACTCTTTTCCTATACAGACCAAATTAATTTTATAATTTTCCTTAAACAATTAATATATAGGCATAAATAGATACAAGTGAAGTCAATATATATATATATATACTAGGGTCGTCCACAAAGTAACCGCCGTTTGAGTGTGGCGCGATAATTAGTGGGGGTAGCGCCGCCATTATTACATCGGCGTGCGCAGCCGTTCAGTATGCTTCTAGCTGTGCAAGAGAGAGCATCGTATGATTGCGCGTTCTATTGTTATAAATTGAAAACATGAGCACTGCGATAGAAAGTCCCGCCAAGTATGTAGTGCGTGGTGTGATAAGATTTCTGTGGTCGAAAAGTTGAACAGACGCCAAAATTCATCGTTAATTGAGTGCGGTTTATGGCTTACACATTATGAGCGAAGGTGTTGTCCGTCAATGGATTCGTTTGTTTTTGACGTCGTGGTTTTCTGGCGTTGTGTTTGTCCACGATAACGCATGCCCTTACACAGTCATGGACAAACACAACGCCAGGCGTCAGAAAACCACGATGCTCATTTTTTGCATAAAAAAACGAACCCGTTGACGGACAACCCCTTTACTCACAATGTTTAAGACATACACCGCATTCGATTCACAATGAATTTCAGCTGCTCTTTAACTTTTTTACCACAGAAATCTTATCACACCACGCACTACGTACTTGGCGGGAATTTCTATCGCTGCGCTCAAGTTATTACGTTATAACAAAAGAACGCGCGATCGTACGATGCTCTCTCTTGCACAGCTAGAAGCGTACTGAACGGATGCGCACGCCGATGTAAGAATGGCGGCGCTACCCCCACCAATTATTGCGCCCCGCTCAAACGGCGGTTATTTTGTGGACAACCCTCGTATATATATAAACATTTAAACAAAATAATAACAAATGTATAAATACCCTTTGATATATCTTCGAGAAAAATGAATACCTATTTATTTTCAGTATAATTTAAAGTGAAACTATTTTAACTTGAAAATATCGCTTTGGTTTGCTAAAATCATATTCTATGAAAATACCAGACGAAAAACTGTATTTTATTTATTTTTTGAGCATGTTTTGTATGCATACAAAGATAGAAACTTCTTGATGGTTTTAAACTGGATCCAGCTCCCTTTGATCATTGGCGTTATTGATTTAGACAATCAGATCCTGACAAATGAATGAGCGGGTCTTTGTCACTACACCTCATCTAATTGATCACAATCACCCATTCATATTCACTTAAAATACACTCCACAGAGTTATCTAATCTATTCATTACAATCAAAACATACAGTTGCATCTGAGTGGAAGGTTTTTAATAAGCAAGTTAATTAATACTAAAGGTTGCCTCCTGATCTAAATTTGAACAAAATTTCTGTTGATCTGGAGCCAAGAAGTTTAAAAACATTTTAGAACTGAAACATCTGTTCTTTCTGTTTTTCTAGCAGTTCTTTTTATAACAGCTGTCTAATGATTCAATCAATCCTTCCACCATAAAATTAACATTGGAACTTTGAAAACCTGTGGGGCGTAGCCCTGAGCCCGTGGTGAATTAGAATGGGATTCTGCTCATCTACAGTTTCATACCTTTTTAACGGTATACGCAGATTTCTCCTACGATGTACACAAGCTGAGAAAACAGGATGAAACGAAACATGCTTGCTTATTAATATAATAGATAATGTTATAAGTTTCAAACAAAGGATTGGTAAATTAATGAAAAATTTCTAACTACCCTCTCAAATAAATTTTCAAATACCAGGGGTGAGCATTTCACCTTATGATTTCAAACCACGGAGGAATCGGACCACCTAACAAGGAGGTAAGCCAATTTTAAGCACTCCAGGTTGAAAATTAAAACCGCTACACCCAACAACATTGTACAAATATTTTATATGTTATATAAATAAAGAGCTGAATCAAATAACTAACCTTGTCAGGGTGGTTAATATTTTGCTCTTTCCACTTCATGAACTGTGATTCCCAGTTTTTGAACTGTTCATCAAAGGCTTTTTCTTGCTCAGTCATCTCTTCCAATGTCTCCTGAGGAAAGTAAATCTTTATAACATACTTGCTAAACAATTTTAAAATAACTATTATAACAGAAAAAGATAAACTGCTTTGCCAAAAATGAAAAAAAAACTTCCATATGGACTCGTTCATAATCTACAATGTAATTATAAGGAAGATTGTAAATACGTAAAAATATCAAATTATTAGAAACAAATAATTAACAGGATGTATCAAACTTTATGTGGGTAAATTCTTACCTTTATATCTTTCTTAGCTTTCTTGTTTGCTTGTTGAGGACTGGCAGTGTCTGCATCTGACTTGCTGGCGTCGTAACCTCTTTTGTTACTTTTGTCCTGAAAAAACACGTGAAAATAAATTAATAATTAAATGGTTCCACTTGCATGTGACCTTTACCAAGTAAATAAACACACCCTGTTGGAGCACTAATTTTAAAATACCCCCGTCACAGGATACCTGCGTACTGAGCGAATTTCCATAAGAAATTGAGATTTTGTATTTTCCCCATAAACACCATAGGAATGGAGAATTATTTTTTATTTCCCTATCTGATTGATGGTTTTAATGGATCACAACAATGTTAATTTTGAAAAAAAAAATACTATTATCCCATTTGTAGTTTCAAAATGGCAGCCATTTTAAAATCTTTAACTCAAATTTCTTAAAAACGGCAAATTTCAGATAAGTTTTTTAGGGGACAAAATAGTTGACAAATTAAATTATCTACACAAAGATACCAAGTTTATAAAGGTCTGAAATTTAATAATGGAGTTATTGAGATTTTTCTGCAAAAAAACACAGTTTTTGCATAATAATTGATGCAAATTTAGGTTTTTTTAATAAAAAAATCACAATAATTCCGTTATTAGTTCTCAGATCTTTACAAACTTGGTAACATTGTTTAGATAATTTAATTTATCATCTTTTCATTTCTTATAACATTTTGATGAAATTTTCCATTTTTGAGATATTGGAGTTTAAAATTTTTAAATGGCCGCTATTTAGAAAATACACATCGGAAAATAATAATTTTTTTTCTGAAAATTAACATTTTTGTGATAGAAGTCAATTATGAAGTAAATCCATTAAACCGTTACGGAAATAAAAATTATTACGTGTGGCGGCTATTAAACAAAATGGCGGCTAGCAGCCAAATGAAGGATTTTAAGTCATGTTTATATGACCTTTTTTGTTTATTTTCATGTGTAGAATCAGCACTGAAAATTTCTGCACTTCGTCGAGAATTACCCTGTATATAAACAAACTACAAGATTTCAAGTGGTATGTGTTTTATTTCAGTTAGATTGGGCAAAAATTTTAGGATCCTACATCAAAATAACCTAAAAAATCACAGAAGAAAAATTTGCTACCACACATATCACGCATATTTTACACAAAACTTGACAAAAACATCTAATAATAAGATAATAATGATCCTTATAACTAATACTCAGTCAAAATACTTGTAAATAACATTTAAGTTGTATCAAAAACCTATCCAAATGTAAACAAAGTGCAGACGACAACATAGCCTATCGTCGTCACGTCATCACACGGCAACACAATGCAGTGAATGCACATAGCTGGGTTTTTTTCTGCTTCAAACAGCTGAGTTATGAGACCTTTGGATACTAAAATGAGTGCCACATGTTGAAGAAAGAGTTGCGTAGCAACAAATAGAGCTATTGTGGCAGCTAATAGAGCAGTGTACGCGTTGCTAAGGAAACGAATTTCGAGGCCCGACCTATAAGTTACTTGGAGTTTGTTGGCGGCAACATACGTGATGCCCCGAGCTATACTCGGGCTTAGGGCTTTTAGTGTTAAATGAACATTCCTAAATGTCTAGCATTATTTAAAATAAAAAAGGAAAATGTTTTACCTGGTTGGAGGAATCTCCTGTTGACCTGGAAAAAGAAAATAATAATCTCATTAGAAATTAGTTCATGTGTAATAGAAAATATTCATTCAATTATGCCTTGTTACTAATACCAAGCGTTATTTAATTTATAATTTTAATAGTAATGGTAGAGGATATTATCAATTAAATGTATGTTATCTTCTTCAGAGTGATGGAAAACAATTTAATCCATCAAAAGGACACGTTTTGTACATCGAAGTGTTGGAGTTGAGTGCCCATATGATTCGAATTCTAATATGATTCTAATAACTCTTTTTATTCTCTGTCTGATCTCCATAAGTCACATCAAAGTTGATTTAAATTGCTTGGTAAGTGAGCATTTTATTTTTATTCACACAAAAACCAAATACTAGAAATCGCCCACTGGTCAAAATTTTACTTGATCAGGACTAAATTATAAAGAAAATCATAACTGAAACATATGGTCTTCCTGATTTGATAGCATATGTTATTACAACAGATGTCTAATGATTCAATCAATTATCCTTCTTCCATAAGATTAACATTGAAACTTTGAAAGCCTTTGAAACTTTTTTTGAAACTTTTTTTGAAAGCATTGAAACTTTGGGCGTAGCCTTGGGGAACAATGTGAATTAAAATGCGATGCACACAAGCTGAGAAAAAAGGAGGAAAAGAAACATGCTTGCCTATTAATATATAAATTACAATTCTCAAAGCTAAATCTTATAAAATAGTATAATCCTTAGATTTTTTGGTTGGGGGTTTTAAGATTTCATTCATCCACACTTAAAAACTGGGGTTTGGCTAGGTATATTCCATTGAATAAAAAAGAGATCATTAAATAAGAGAAATTCTCACTGGAACTTGTAACAGTGTTACCTAGCAATATCACTCACCCCTTATCACTGCTGGGGAGGGGAGGGTTGGCGGCAGTGGAAGGCATCCCGGTCGCAGGCAGGGGTGCCACCCCAGCGGGCGTTGGCATCCCACCCATCGCCATCATGGACTGGTACTGCCAACATAACAACCATCACAAAGTGAAACAGACAGTAACAAGCAAAAAGATAACCAGTTTGGCAAAATATTATTTCTCAACATTTCTTAGACTTTAGAGAATTACAGATGGTTTGGAAAAGAAGTGTTGTTTAACACGTTGGCTACCAAACGTCACACATATGTGACGTAATGTTAAAAGAAAACCTTAAATATAGACCAGCGTCACATATATGTGTCGCTCAAGGTGTTTTCAGTGTACCGACGACACATATATGGGACGCTCAGGTAAAATCCAGTGTACCGATGACACATATATGGGACGCAGTTACGGTTCAGTTAAATGACTCGCCACGACCATTTGGTCCACTGAATCGATCTCAAACCTGTTTATCGGTCTATAGAAATGTGTGACACACATGTGTGTTGCTTGGTCTCTGGGTATGACCTCAATTTTTATTTTTTACAGATTTTCAAAGTTGACCATCTTATCTGCTCACATGTTGCCATTAGTGTTTACAACTATTTTACAATGGTTTTACTCACGTAACCATTAGATATTTTTATAGAAACCATTAGATATTTATAGAAGATTATAACCATATTAGATATTTCATTAGTGTTTGTTTACTACACATTCCAGATGGCGTTTTTTATTGCGTGACACATTGTCCTGCATATTTTAGTATTTTGTAGTGTAGTAAAACTATTTTTCATTTATTTCCCAGCCATCCAACTCATGACACACATGTGGGACAGTCGGTCTATAGCAAACAAACATAATACAACAAATTACCATAGACCAACGTCACACATATGTGACGCAATAAAAATGCTAAAATAGCACTGAAATATTTTTTTTACAAATTCTATGAGCAAATATATATATATATATATATATATATATATATATATATATACATTAAATTATATAAAAATAGCGAAGCAAAATTTTCGGTCTCTGGGTTAGTATTTGTCACAATGACTCGGTCTGTGGTGAGAGTATCGAGTACTAGGATTGGTCTGCTGGGAACTTCCGGCGACCCGAATTTCCGACCGTCGGTAGCCAACTTGTTAAGAATAAAAGTATATAATTTCGATGTATTTTCAGCAAAAAACAGATATATAGCATTGTTGGACTTCAGCTTCAATGTTTAAACAAGAAATAAAAATATAAGAGTATTCTTTTGGTTGAAATCATGACTTTTCATCTGTAATTGCATGTGATATATCAGCGCTCGGCCATGTTTGCAATTACGGCGATATATCGGAGCTTGGCTTTTTAAGGATGTACATGTACAACAATCACCGATATATTGGCAGTTGGCACGCAAAAGGTTAAATGTTAACTTTATCCTGATCAAACATAAAAAATAATTCTCCCAACGATCTAAAATATTTACTAATCAGACAAAAGAATTATGAAGTTGAACGGATCGGTAGATTTTAAAAGATGCAAGGAATACACTGTATTGCTAAATTATGTAATCCCTGTTTTGTGTTGTGATACCTATTTCATAATCTAAATTCATTAGTTTTTACATTGTATACCACCTGATGATAATAAATCAATGCTAAATGACTCCAAAGATTTTTAAAAAATGAGCAGATGAAACCCACCTTGAACTTTTTAAGCATCTCAGGAGTCCACTGGTATACGGGGGCATAACACAAAACACACAGCACTCAACACCAAGAATTTAAGAGTGGGCAACAATAAGTAGAGTTACGGTAATTCCAATAATTATTTCACTCAATTTTCAATCAAAAATTTATTTTCGTGGTAGAGACAGAAGTATGTATTTATATTACAGAATGAAGACTGATTAAAAATGTTACTTATGGCAGCAATGTTTGATAAATAGTCCCGTAGAGTTTAATGGATGCTAGTCAACTATTATTGGGACTCGGCAATTGACTGGTCAATTACAATGGTAGACCTTTTTTCTTGATGTTTTTAAACAAATAATTTTATTAATAGGTTACTTATATGAATATGAATCCCCATTAACAGTTTTAAACAGTTCATGTACTCTTTCTGAAAGGGTACATTAATCCTGGAAGAACGATTAGTAAAATAGATAAAAGATCTGGGACTTGCAGGTGTTTTGCAAACAAAATCATTTCACAAATGTAGAAAATTCAAACAAAAAAATAATGTGTATTAAACTGAGGTTACAAGATCTGAGAATCATGGTAAGAATATGATGATTTTGATAATGCAATGACCTCGATAACTAAACATTTTAAAATAACAATTGACCACTCATGAGAACAAGATTCAGAATTAAGTGCAACACCCTAATAAAAATTAAACAGCATGCAAATAAGTTGATCAGGATTGTACATCAGGTAATTACCATTTTAGATTTTACTTTGTATTCTATGGCTAAGGTTTGAACGATTTGTTAAGCGTTATATGCGTGTTTGGCCGATTTACCTGAGAAAATTTATTCTTACTTTCAGCTTACTAAACTTAATCGCACAGTTAAACTTTTTATAAATAAAATTCTTTTAGGATCTTTTAGGCTTATTTATTTTTTATTATATGACCATCAGTTTTGAAGGTCCTTTGGCCATCTTAACTAATGTTTAATTGTCTTTTTTTCATAGAATAAAAAATAAATAAACCTAAGAAATCCCAAAAGACATTTTATTTATAAACAATTTTGGCTTATTTATGATTAAGGTAAGAAATTAGATAACCTTGTTGAATACCCCATCATAAACCCAAATTTGCCAAAAGAAAAAACTTTTTTCGAACCTATGAATTACCACAACTCTACCAGGCACAAATTACTGCTTGCAAATGTTTCCAACTGAGTTCTCAATTAAACTGATTCATGCTTCCAGATCATGTGACAACCATTCAAATAAAGTTTAAAACTTCAGGATGCGCCACATTTCGCAGCGATGCCGTCTAACACTCACCTTATCCCCATACTGCGCCTGCCACTGTGCATACTGTTGTTGCCACTGCTCCCACTGCTGCCACTGTTGCTGCTGCGCTGCTGTAGTGGCTGCCGCAGCCATCGGCCATTGTGAGGGTGGAAACGACGCTCCGGGGACAGCCTACAGACCAATCCACTTGATAAATTAACATGATGTTTAAACCAAAAGTATATATTTGCTTAGTTTAAGAACTGAAATAACACTAACTAGCCTAGCTCTTATTCAGTTATAAGACCGACTGCAGAAATTTATGTAAAAATTTGTGGCCATAGTCTAGTTTACAGTTTAGCTGATTGGATACTTCTCCTATTGTGGTTTTATGACACCTTGTCTGACACTTGTTAGTGACATTAATCGAGATTTTATGAAATTATAAAAAAGATTTTTACTTAAGACTGTGAATTTTTTATTTATAATTACCATCTTTCTGTACCTGAAGCGCACATACCTTAACCACACTTATTGTGCATACCTTACCCTGGCCTTCAATAAATTTTTCAAAACTTTCAAAACAGATTTAACCACAATAGAATGGTAGTGGCTTAGTTTTCCGTTGGAAAAGGTTACAATAGATAGAGGTTACTAAGGAGCGTGTGCTGTTATTCTACAGCACACTACTTTTGATTGTGTAGCTCTATTAAGTAGGCCTAGATTCAAGTGATTGTAAAAAATGTTAACACAATTTACTGCTCTATTTGACTACAATCCTACTCCTCGTATTAACAGAACTTACACCAGGCATTGCTCCAGCGGCACCATAGTAGGGGTAGCCCATCGGAGTTTGTCCCATGGGGAAGCCGGCGATGGGAGCCGTAGTTGTGGCAGCCCCAGCCGCAGGCGGGACCGGTGGTACGGGCGGCGTGGGGAATGTTGTTGCTGGGAAGGTGGCAGCATTGGTGGCCGCAGCAGCACCCCACTGGCCCCAGTTGTTCATGGTAACTCGGCAGTTCTATGAAACACATCAGGCATTGTTACCAGATGTCTCAACAATAAATGACTTAACTGTAAGTATAAAAATTAAGTATATTTCCAGTACTTTCAGTACATATTTTCAAAAAATTTCAATATCACTCGCAAACTATTAATCCAAACAAAGAGTAACAATAATGATATCTTATTCATATAAATAAATTAATATAGATTTTTGTATAAAGATTAAACACTTGATGAATAAGTACTTCCCAACAATAATATTTGTAACATCAGTCCGGACCCGCACCTCGTACTCGCGCGCCGCGAAATTTTAATTAACTGTTTTGGCCAAGTGTAGGGTATGTTTATTGTTTTGTGTTCGTTCTCGTTCGTGTTCAATATATGTGTTTTTAAACTATTTGACAACCTCTTTGGAGTGAAGACTTCACGTTTTTTAGGCTTAATTAGACACCTTACTGAGTGTCAAAACCGGTCGTCACTGCAGCGATGTATGGATTGCAGACGATAAATAAGGTATTGTAACCTCTTGTAGCAACATTTGTTTACTATTTTTTTATTATATTTTATGGGGGCCTCCCAACTCCCCTTAAGTCATACTTTCCTCCCACATTATTCTGCATTTATTTAGTTAAAAAAATTATAATCAAAGTATTAGCCTACATTTAACAACAAGAAAATTTAAGTTATCAACTACATATATACAGTAGAACCTCGATAGTTCGACACTTTGTGGACTTAGCGAGTGTCGACGTATTGAAATGTCGAGCTATAAGTAGTATATGGGAAATTTTAACATAGGGAGAATAAAAATCATGAGGTGAATTTAGGAAACACTAAATTTGATTAAAATCATAATTTAATTGAACTTGAACATAACCAACATTCAAATCATTCATCACTTTTTTTTATATTTTCACCTTTGTCACTCTCCAACATGGACACTATCAGTCGTTACTGACATGTTAGGGTGTCACAAACTGTGTCAAACTATGAGGAGTGTTGAACTATCGAGAGTCAAACTATCGACGTTCTACTGTACTTAAAAGTCTAAAAAACATGAGTATAATTTAAGAAGGAAATTTAAATTTTGAGAACAAAAGCAAACCTTGTGTTTGTGTGAAACTCGCATACCATAACCATACAGTACAATTCAAAGGAATTATATGACTTCAAAAAGATTATGCAGTTATTTATGTTGATCATGCAGTGACAAATGATCTATTTTCATTTGAAATTTGACTTAAAAATTCATTTGAAGGTAATCAGGTGTTAGGTAAAATTTCACATTAACACGTTCCCTACCAGCCGCCGCATATATGTGGCAGTCTGGCCAATCCCACAGCCCACCAAAAAAATCATGGACTTTCCTGTAGACCGGCCCTAGTGGTTGTGACTTATGCCACAGACCACAAATAGAGACCATCCAAAATTAGTTTTTACACTTCAAAATATCTTAATTTCATTAAATAAAAATATATATACAATTTTTTCTTAATTTTTGGTAATTTTGAAAATGGTCCATCAGATTACAGGTAACATGTTTTCACCTCAGAGACTAAGTGACGCATGTTAGCGTCTGCACTAATATAACCTTATTTTTATTCATAACCTTTGAAAAAACAGAAAATAAAATACGGCTTATACATAAAAACATTGTATTGAAATTTTAGTTTACAAAAAGAGTTGTTTACAATTAATTTACGTAGTATAATTATGATGCTTTACAAGTTTACAAAATGCACATGTTTAAACCTTTTTCTTACACAGTAAACTTCATATTCAATTATTCAATATTCATATTCAATTCAATGTGTCATATAAGAGATTTGATGAATATTTGTGTAAAGATATCTCAAATACGTTAAAAATATTACTTTCAAAAATACATTAAATAAAAATGAACAAAAAACATTTCAGTGACGTCAGTGATCGTTTTACCCACAGACCAAGCGCCGCACATATCCCGTAGACCGTGCCTAAGCTGTCTAACCATTAAAGTAGACTGCACCGAAGGAATTTCGTTTTTAGTATCATGGAACCATCGCAGCAGATCTGCGGCGACAATCTATTTTAATGAGCACCCGCAGATCTGCAGCGGTGGGCTCTGAGTAGAACTCTCCCGCCGCAAAATTGCGGCGGCGGTCTGTGGTTACGATTTTTTTTAACATTGTGGTAGCGAACGTGCTAAAAACTCTTATAATGAAAGTTGTTCAACATTTTAAAGTGCCTTCTAGAACTAAATCAAAGACTAGGGGGCCAAAGTTCAACAAGAAATTACCTTGTTAATCACCATTCGCACATACGCTAGATCAAAAGCTTTGAAAGAGACCTAAATCTTAAAAATCGGCTTAGTAGGTTGAGAGAAAAAGGGATGTAACAGACAAAACCCTTTTTGAATTAAGACTGTATACTATGCATGACAAATGCATGATATATATAGTGCACTAAATCCTGCTTTTGGTAATTTTTACCTAACAAGAATATCCATCTTGATGGTGGTCTTGTTGTTCAGTGACATAGCTTCTGAAAAACTTGGGACTTTGCCTATTGGGTTAGTCCATATGAAATTAACACACAATGTTCTCAGAACTTGTATATTTTGTTCTGACATGTGTATTTGAAAATATAAAATTCCCAATTTTGAAAAGAAAAAAAACTGTTGATTTTAAAAGATGTTATTAACTTTAAACGAGAATACCTCAGCTTCTGATAAAGACAAGAAGTTTGCATCAAATAATAGCTTTTTATAAGCTTTCATATGAAATGCAACACAAGTTCTATTGTAGATCAAATCTATTTTGCTAAATAAAGTTTTTTTCTAGGCCTAAAAATATTTTTGAAAAAAGCTACCTTTCTATAATTTTGAAAAAAAATATGTTGTTGGTCATTGTATGTTTAAAACACATAAAAAAGTCAACTTGGGAATCTAAAGAGCTTTTAAGTTCCGTTATGGCCAAATATGTGCGGGTATGTTGTCACTAATTTCGCAACCGTCCCCTGTCAAAGGGCATTAAACATATTTAACCTCTAAAATTATAAAACCGTTTGACATTTGCTTGCAATTATATTGTAATAAAATATATTTTATTTAACTTATTTTTAAAAGTGAAATATCCACTACTTTGTCTAGAAATTAAGAGAAAGTTTTTTTTTATAATGTTTGTAAGTTAATTAAAAGGGTTTTTATACCTAGGATGTTCCGAGAAAAAATGTTCCAATAATTCATAATTCAGGAGGTTATTCTACACATTAAAATAAGCAAAAATTTCCTATAAACACAGGTCTTCAAATGCTTTGTTAAATGCTAGTCGCCATTTTGTTTTTTACATTTAATAATTCTTAAGTTATTTCCGTAATGGGATAATTGTATCAAGTTCATATTTGGCATAAACCTTTATCAAACTAATGGTCATTTTCAAGAGAACATTTTTCTTTTTTAGTGTATTTTAAAAATGGCGGCCATTAAAACTTTTAAAATCAATTTTCTCAAAAAAGGTAAATTTCATTAAACATGAAACAAAAAAGTTGACAAATTTAATAATCTAATTAACCCTTTCGGTGCTATGGGACAATATAGTGTTCATCTTTTTCCCAAGAAATGCTAAGTAACAATGTATCACCTTAAGCACAATACATTTGTAAAGTGTGAAGGAACGATAAATCGGCTTGCCACCGATGTCGATATAGCGGACTTGCAAAATGTTGCTCTGGCAATCAAACGGTTAGGCCTATACCAAAGTTTACTAAGTTGGTAGGCTTAAGTTAGATATATTTAATCAAATCTATACTTATTTAATATGCTAAGGGGTTTTTTGTATTGAGAACTCCTACTACAATTCTTAACCGATTTTCAAGTTTTTGGTGTCGTTGGAATGGGCTTGCTTGGTCTGAAGCTGTTTCCGCCAAAAACTGATGAGAATCGGACTTAAAATAAGGGCGCTAACCTGACGGAAAGAAGCGCGAGCGAAGCCGCAGGAAAAAGTTAGTAGCCTATGTCTAAATATGTATGTGTCCCTGGACACGATAACTCGCATAAAAACGGTCCGATCAAGACCAAATTTGTAGAGATGTGTAATTCTATCTTTATTCAGATGAGTTCGCAAACTCGCAAACCAGATATATCGACCTAACGGATGGGGAAGTTTTAGGGGATTTTGTACCCCAAAAATGGGTTTGTTGCGTTTCTCATTAGTAATTTTAAAACAATTTTAATTTTGATTTTTACCGCTGGAATTACCTCAAAAAACACAATTTAGTATTTTGAAGCCTTGCTCTATCTCAATTGGGTACCAAGATATTAAAAAGACTAAAGACAATACATTGTATTTTGGGGCTCCAATGTTAATCTTATTGGAAATAAGAATGTGTTAATATTTCACTTATTAACCACTACTATTTTTGGATGAAACTAAACCTAAGTATTTTTTGAGTAATTACTGTGCCTAAATGAGCAAAGTCTCAGTGATCAAATTTTAATGGTTTGTTACTATACTTAGAAAGCACATTTTGTGAAAATTTGAAATTTTTATGATGTGTCCCTTTTGACCTATGGCGGTTCAAATCTAGCTGACTTTGAAAAATTTCCATTTTTGAGGAATTGTAGAAAAAAGAGGATAACCTCAGACCTCAAACTTTTTTTACATGTTCTCTAGTATGAACCCTACAGACAAACAACACCTCAAAGATGAGTCTAAATGTTTTCTTCATATTAACATGATGATTTAAAGTTGGCGTTCGTTCAGTTTTAACATTCGTTTTTATTAAACTTTTTTATTTCCTTAAATGTGAGCTTAAAATAGATAAAGACATAACTTGTATCAATATACTTGTAGTGTATTTCATGCAGATTATTGTGATTTTAATTTCATTTTCAGTAAATATCTTTGTTAATAAGGGATATATTTTAATTTTCATTAACCTCTACAAAATGCAAAATTAGCTGTTTCGCCTTAGCCTAACAAAATGGCCGCCCGTAAAAATATAGGGCATGGGAAAAATTTAATAACCGTCAATATTAATTCTATAGGTGTCATAAGATCTTTCCGCTAAATATTTTTAAAAAATAAAATCTATCAGCAACATTCTAAATTTAAGTGGATTTCATTTGGAATTCATTTAATATTTAAGCTAGAAGCGTTTGAAAAAATGTATGTTGTGTAAAACCAAATATGTCACACGCTGACGCTACTTACCCTAATCCCATAAGAACACATGTAAATTCAAACTAGGAATATTACACTAATTCCTACTCATATTTATGGTTAAAAACTCGATAAAACACTTTAATTTATTCCAATTGTGTAAATTAACACTATTAGTCACTTAACACTACTAACACTTTCAATCATTTATAACCTTAGGCCTAGTGTAATTCAATCTTTAAAATCAAGCTCCTGTCTAGATATATTTGCCCTCAATACACTTAAGTATTATCAAAGAAGCATCAAAAGATATATCGGAATTTTTATGTACACTGTTTAACCAATGTGTTGATGAAGGCATATACCCAGAAATCTATAAAGAAGTAAAAGTTATTCCAATATATAAAGCAGGACAGAAATTATATATAAGAACTATAGACCAATCTCTATAATTCCTGTTATTTAAAAAATTATGGAAAAACTTATTTGTAATCAAATAAATGAATATTTTGAGTTAAATTTTTTAATTAGCTTCTTGATGATCATTTTGCACACACGTGTTGTTGAATTCACAATGATAAACACACTTATTACGACAAAACAAGACTTTATTTACTATATATTACATTATTTACATTTTGGTTACTAGTTTTGACAGTCTATGCTGTCATCGTCGGACCTCGTAACTGGATAAGATGGCGGACGTTGACTAGTGTAGGTGGCGGTGATAATATATAGTAAATAAAGTGTTGTTTTGTCGTAATAAGTGTGTTTATCATGGTTAAATTTTTATTTGATGATACAGTTTGGATTTAGACAAAATTTACACATGATGGGACTTTAGATCTAATTAGAAACATTGTAAACAAGATAGAATCTGGTAAATTAATATGCTTTAGAAGTTTTGATATAGGCCTAGGCCTATCTAAAGCATTTGACAGCGTTTCACACAAAATACTTTAAGAAAAAAATCAAATAACTTATTATGGATGTGAAAATATTGCATTAAATCTCTTGGAATCTTATTTAGGCCTAAAGGATAGAGTGCAATTTGTGGAATTCAATAATGAAAGATCTCATGGAAGGATAGTAGAAATGGGAGTTCCACAAGGTTCCTGCTTAGGAAATCTTTTATTCAATATATTTGTCAATGACCTGCCATCAAGCATAAGCAATAAAGAAGTCATAACATTTTTTTATGCAGATGATTTTGGGGTAATAGTTACTGCAAATTCCCCAGAAGAAATACATTTTAACCTTAATATGGTAAATGAAGAAATAAAAAACTGGTGTCACACAAATCAATTAAGTTAGTATTAAATTAGGATAAAACTCAAAATTTAGAGATAAATTTTTCAAACAAGTATTACCTTAAAATCAATCAAAATTCTTTGAAATTCTTGGGAGTTATGATTGATTCAAAACTAGATTGGAAAGAACATACTCTGCATATCACTGGAAAAATTAGTAAAGGCCTCTACGTTCTAAGAAGGTTAAAGGGAAATGTAAATTTAGAAGTTCTACTGAATGCATATTACACTTATATACACTCCTATTTTAACTATGGCACTATTATTTGGGCAAACAGCACAAACTTCCACCTAGTATTTAAAATTAAAAAAAAAAAGCAATAAGAATAATTACAGGTGTTAAACCTAATTATTTTAAACCTCACTATGAGGTTTTAAACCCACACTGTAAACCATTGTTCAAAAAATTAAATATATTCAATTCAATTCAATTCAAAATATTCTTTATTCATTAGTATTTCATGGAATACATTGAATGGTGTCCAAAACTATAAACTACAGTAGACCTATAGATAAAATAAAGTAAAAGAATAAAATGAAGGATACACAATTTAACAAAATAAAAATATATATATATATATACTGTATATAAAATATGAAAACATTAATGATTATCATTCAACATGTCTGTTAGCTCCTTTAAATGATCATAACTTATCATGTTATTATGTTGTAAATAATTCTTTCATAAATCATCAAATGAATAAAGAGTTTTATCAATTAAATATTTCTTTAGTTTGTTCTTAAATTTTGAAAAGGTAGTTTCCAATTTGATATTTTCTGGTATTTTTTTATAATATTTTATTCCAGCTAAAGTTATTAAGTTTGGCATCATTATATATAGGCCTACGCTACTTCAAAATTCATTTTAGGCCTATGTAAAAAAGAATTATTCAAAATTTGTATTTAACTCGAGCCCATAATACAAGACACCAAAACAAATTGAATGTATCATTATTTAAGTATTCAAGAAGTAAGAAAAATTATAATGAAATGTGCGTCAAAATTTTTTATACTCTACCAAATGATTGGAAAAATTTAAGTGAAAAACAATTTAAGAAGAAAATCAAAGACATTTAACTTGAAGAATGTCCATACAAAATTGAAGAGTGTTTCAAAACCAATTAATACTGGAAAATAAAATAAAATAACTTATTGGATTCACAACTTAAACAAATTGTATATAGCCTACAGGGTGGAAAAAAGTCTGGAAACGATTTAATATTTTCTTAAGTATTAAGTAACAAAACTAAAACTTTGAATATTGATTTTGAGTGGCTAAGACTACTTCCTTAAGTACTTATTGTCCTTGGACCTTCACGGAGGGACGGCCCACAAGGAGTAAGAAGAAAATCTTAAATGTAAGCATATGTCAATATGTACATCAAATTAAAGGTCTCTGAGAATGGAGAACAATGCCGCAAAACCGACTTCAAAAGGATGACCGAATCAAAAATGGCAGGCGATCAAACTTTGTATTAAAATCATATTGCTGAAAACAACAAATGCAATAACTCATGATCCACTCGACCTTTTAAGGTCGGGTTTGTGGCAAATTGCTCAGAACGCAAAGCCCTTTAAAATGATGTATCATATGATGTAGGCCAATGCAGTTGATCTGACGACCTCCACTAGGGACGTCCCTAAAAGAAGTCTTGGGAAAACCTTCATTGGCCTACGTCATATGATACATCATTTTAAAGGGCTTTGCGTTCTGAGCAATTTGCCAAAAACCCGACCTCAAAAGGTAGAGTGGATCGGGAGTTATTGCATTTTTTGTTTTCAGCAACATGATTTTAATACAAAGTTTGATCGCCTGCCATTTTTGACTCGGTCATTCTTTTGAGATCGGGTTTGCGGCATTGATCTCAATTCTTAAAGATCTTTAATTTGATGTGCATAATCACCTATGCTTATATTTAAGATTTTCTTCTTACTCCTTGTGGACCGTCCCCCCTTGGAGGTCCAAGGACACTAAGTACTTTAGGAAGTAGTCTTAGTCACTCAAAATCAATATGCAAAGTTTTAGTTGTGTTACTTAAATACTTTTAAAAATATTAAATCGTTTTCAGACTTTTTTTCACCCTAATATAATATTGTATTACTTGTTAATACCAATAAAGATATTATTATTATTTAAAAAATTGGCAAAATACGTAGGTATTTCATTGTTCACAAAGTAAGCAGATGGTAACAGTTTTTTCCCAGATGTTTCATTGCATAGGTTTATTACGGCGAAACTTCGTTATCCGTCTCCACCGTTATTATCGATGTGGAAATTTCGATATTGCGATTGAAATTGAACGATGAAAACAATCGAATCAACAACGATACTGAGAAAAGATATGTATCACAATAATAATCTAACCTAACAGTGTAACCGTAAATCTCCGTCACTTTAATTAACAGCGATGTTTATAACAACAAAATCAATGGTGTTTGGAAACATTTAAAATGCATTTACAATAGAAAAAAATACCTTTCTGATTTGTATTTGGCAGCATTTGTGTGACGCCATTTTAGATCTAACGAAGTCTGCTTCTTCTCACAATTTGAATTTAGATACAGCTACACAACAAACTTGGTTAGTTTATTTTGTGTTGTTCTTTGTTACAGGTTACATTAGCTACAATTTTTACTTTTTTCAGTTACTTGTTTGAATATACGGTATTTATTTGTTTTATTGTGAAAAGGTTTATTTCATCATATTAGAACGAGAAACTAAATCAGGTGATAAAGTCGTATCGTGTAATTGTATGGTATCATCGATATAATAGCAATATTATCGCAATATCGAATTTTCCACATCGATAATAACAGTGGAGACGGATAACGAAGTTTCGCCCCTATTACAAACAACCAATCACGTTACACCATTTGAAATGGGTGTTTGTGGATAGCTTAAAATCTCCCGGTAACAGCGGTAGTGTTCAAGGGTCAGTTTCTATCATTGACTATAAAGTTATTACATCCCATTTTCGAACCGTCGAAAAAAACGACTCAAACGCTCGGAGGTCGAAAAGCCGGGCTGAAAAATCTACGAATAACGCTTGGAGGGTTAAAAATATGCAAATCTTTGAAAATGCGTAACGCTCCCCAGGGGTGCAACATTGAACGCTCGGAGGGTTAAATATCGATTGGATCAGTAGGATAAATCAATAATTCTATCATATTAATCGATAATTTCAATCCATAGTAACTTAGTCCTGGTGTAGGTGCTAGGACTATATATGAAACTGTAACCCAGTGTTGCAAAGGTTTGTTTAGTCGGACATTTTGGTCACGAAAGGAGAATCACCTTTGTCCCAGTAAGATCAGCCATGGCAGAGACATCAACCACGACGATAAGCCGTAGAAAAAATATCGGCCAGAAAAGAAACATCAATCGTACCAGAAAGATCAGGGCCTCAAAAAATAGGCCTAGGTTGGCTGTGGCAGAAAGTAGCCAACTAGAGCTTAACTTATAGATGGTAGTTTTTGGTCATCATTAAATTTTTTACAAAAGCTTACCTATTATATTCAATAAGCCTAGATAATTATGGTTTAAACTTAGGCCTAACCTACATAGGCAACTTGGGCAGATCTCTTTTTAATATGCTATAGGCAAAGACTAACAATCTGAATGTGTAATTAATGGCATATGCGTAGTCTACGCTACACTTGCAGAAGAAAGTGTTTATGCTGTTACACCAACGCAGAAGAATAAAAAAAGTTAGTTCTGCTTTGGGGAGCCCTAATAATCTTGTATGATGTCTAATCACTGAGCTAGACTAGGAATAAGAAATGCTAAAGCATAGTAGAGTCTAATCTATTGTTAATAATTGCACTTGAAACAGATAAACCAATATCCCCTTAACGTAATCAACTTACAAATGAGGTTTATTAATCAACTAAATTAAAAATACTTCTACTCAAAAAGGGTAAAAGAACTAGAGTAAGGTAAGCTTATTGCGGCTTAATACAAAGACCACAAAATAGGCAAATAAAAGAAAACTAAGTTAGAATTGTACCTTTTATGAGTCTGTGTTATCTATTAAACCATTAATTAACAACAAAACATTTAATAATTGATTAACACTTCACTGACTACGCATCAAACAAAATATGAGAGTACAACCGGCCAGAAGCTACGTAAGGAGAGACTCCATTTTGTTTTGTATTAGTCGGTTTTTTGGTTATTTTATTTTCTAGCTGACGAGACGAGAGGAGCAGTGTAGTGTAGTACACTGATTTCTCTTGCACTAAATTTCCCTAAGAGGGAATTCATATACATAATATCATATACATTAACTTCAGCACAGTTAGTTAACTAGTTGTGACTAAAAACAATTGTGTGAAGGTAAAATATGTGTTTTGGCGAATTTCTCTATAAGGAATACGCTATTACGGTAGTAGTCGAGGTAAGACAAAAAAATTCAATTTCTTCGCTCAATTTTGGAGTTCCGCAGGGCTCAATTTTAGGGCCTCTGCTCTTTTTAATATCGGTCAATAACCCACCTTTCAATGTAGGCTAAGATATTCTCATGTACGCTGCCGACACAACTTTGTTAAATGTGAATAAAGATTTCAATCTTCAAAACCCATATGGCCATCTTCTTCTTCTAAGTGGTTATGTTTGTTTACATTTTTTCGTGCTAACAATAATTGTACCAAATATAATTTTACTCTACGCTTTGATGCTTTAGGACTAGTTACAGAAAATCTGCAGAAATTTGTGAGTCTTTCCATCATCAGAAATAAGCTTCTAACATCAAGATCTTTTGCTCTTTTTGGAATTCGGACTACTAACCTCCAAATAATTCAAAACACGTGCAGCCAATTTTGGAGTTTTTTTTTTTTTGCAATGCAGGCTAAGGATTTTGGAGTTTCTGTAGAGTAGCCGACAATCGACAAACAGGCTGAAACAGGTTGACAGTCACAGACCTCTGCACGTCTGTATCCACTGCCTTTGTGATCTTCGTCTTCGCAACTTTAATTACTATATAAAAATCTTTGAAAACTCACCCATGTCACTAGTGCCTGATAATTCTACATGTGTAGTATGCATGAAAAAAGTTTTGAGCAGCGAAAAGGGCGTGGAGTGTGAAAAGAATTGTATACGATGGTTCCATGCTAGTTGCATGAATGTTACTGATGAAGAGTATGGGAAGCTTTCTAAAGATAACCGTCGCAAGTGGTTTTGCAGTCGAGTTGATTGTGCTGCACCAGCTTCTCATCCATATAATGTCCTGTTCTCAAAAATTGAGGACTTGTCTTCCCAATCTACACTAATACTTTCCAATCTCAACGACTTTGCTTCGATACCCGGTGACATTGCATCTCTGAAAACTGATTTAAACAGTGTGATCGAGAAGTTATCTAATCTTGAACCTCGTGTAGCTGAAGCGGAGAGAGACATCGCAGATATAAAGGTAAAACTCACTAACCTTCCTACCAGATCCGCTTCTGCAGACGACTTAGAGTCAACAATCGCTGAATTGCACGACCGTAACCGTCGTTCTTTAAACGTGATTATTCATGGATTGCCTGAAAGTTCTAGTAAGGTAACTTCTAATCGAGTGAAATACGACAGTAAACTAACCACCAAGATTTTGGCTGCTCTTGATCTCTCCGCAATCATTCCAAACTTCAAATCGTTCCGTATTGGTAAACCTTCCTCTGGAAAGAAGAGGCCCCTCAAAATCATTTTCAAGTCACCCGATCACACAGCTCAATTCATGAAAAAATTCAACTCTGCCACAGTCAAAGAAATTGATCCATGCATCTTCAGTGACGTGTCTGTATCACGCGACCGAACTCCAAGAGAGCGTGATTTTCTTAAACAGCTACAACTCAAGCTGACAGGTCGAATCGAAGCCGGAGAAAAGGATTTAACCATACGCTACAAAAATGGAATCCCTACAATAGTCAAATCTACTTCAAAAAACGATTGAACGTCCTGGAAGAAAACCTGAACATGTATTACCAGAACGTCAGGGGACTGAGAACTAAACTGTACAAATTAATTCAGACATTATCTATTTGTATTTATAACATTATTGTATTTACAGAAACAAATCTCATTCCTGAAATCAAGGACTCCGAGCTTGGTTTTCAAAATAAAAAAAAAAATAATAAAAATCAACTTTATTTGCACATAACATTTACATGATTACAATGTAACCTTAAAAAACAGGTGCATCGTCAGTACTTAACATTACAGATAAACATACTTACAATGATACATTTAACAAACAGTAAAACTTCAGTCAAGATGGCGTCTACTTAAAGAGTCCCAGTATTCATTAAATTCAGAAACTTTGTACATGGATAGATTTAACAAAAACTTTTTTTTGTCTTCAATTTTTTATTTGCAACTGTAACAATATACAACGAGCAAATTTGATGAATACTAATTAAATTACAATAACTTGAATAAATTAAAACATATCAGAGAAAACTCAGTAGTCTTACTCTTGATTGATTGGTAACTGTAAATTTGATCTTAGTCCAAAAGGTCTCTGTTCCATTTTCTTCGTAATCGTCTTCGAATTACACCAGGAAGTCTTAATGTAAACAAGTCACTGATTAAGGGATTAGAATGGCTGTCGAGTTTGAAGAAAAATTTTTTGTAGGTTTCTTTTGCAACGTCGTCGACAAACTTAATTTTGAAGTCTTCGTGAAGAGTTTTGTTGCTAACGTAGTAGGGTGCGCCAGATATTAGACGGAGAATTTTGGATTGAAAGGCTTGTATTTTCTTCAAGTGACAGAATTTTGCAGATCCAAAAATTTGAATTCCGTAAGCCCATATTGGTTTCAGAAGAGTTTTGTACAATAGTAATTTTGATTTAACAGGCAATTTTGAGTTGAAGTGTAGAAGTCGATAGAGTTGTTTTGTTCTCGCATTGAGAGCAGCTCTCTTTGTTGTTACGTGGTTTTTCCATGTCAGTCGTTGGTCCAAATGAACGCCAAGATATCGCGCTTCGGTGTTTTGTGGGATTCTTGAGTTGTCAATGTAGACGGGAGGGCAGTAGCCTTTTCGTAATGTAAATGTGACATGGGACGATTTAGATGGGTTTACTTTAATTCTCCAGTTTTTTAACCAATTGCTCAGAATGTTGATGTGATTTTGAAGGTTGCTTGATGCTTCCATGGGATTTTCGGAGGAACTCAATATGGCGGTATCATCAGCGAATGTTGCAATTGTAGTGTTGTTAGTTTCAGGGAGATCAGCTGTATAGAGGCTATATAAAAGAGGAGACAATAAGGATCCTTGTGGTACCCCGGCCCTTATTGGTTTGTAGTCAGAAAACTCTGATCCTTGTTTTACCATAAAGAACCTATCTTCTCGGAAGGAACGGATAATCAAATAGTATGTAGATGGAAGAAATCTTAGTTTTGATATGAGACCAGGATACCACACCTTGTTAAAGGCAGCGGTTACATCCAGAAACACAGCGCTTGTATATTTTTTATTCTCTAGCCCGGATGCAATAACATCTACTACTCTATGAAGCTGTTGAATGGTGGAATGACGAGAGCGGAATCCAAATTGATGATTTGGTAGTACATTACACTCTTGAACGACATCTTGTAGTCGAGTTAGAAGTAGTCTTTCGAACAATTTTGAAATAACAGGTAGTAAGCTAATAGGCCGGTATGAGGAAACTTTGTCTGCAGGTTTTCCCGGTTTTTGGATTAGAATTATTTGGGAAAGTTTCCATTGGATTGGATAATGGGTAGTGCGCAAAATAGAATTAAATATTTGAGTCAGTAGAGTAATACAACAATTTGGTAACTCGCGTAGAACTTCGCTCGTTAGTAGATCATATCCGGGAGATTTTCGTAGAGGCAGTTTAAAAATTACTCGTTTTACATCGTTTGCAGTGATTCTAGGTGGTGGTAAGGACATCGGCAAGGGGTTTCCAGCAGACTGTTCAACTTCAGTTGAAAATTGTTGATTTTGCACTTCATGAGGGCAAAAAACCCTAGACAGATGTTCGGCAAATAAGTCTGCCTTTTCCTTGTCCGTTTTAGCCCATGAATCATCCGGACGTTTGATTGGAGAGGAAGATGTAGTGTAATGAAGTATTTGTTTGGTGGTTTTCCATAGAGATCCATCAGTAGGCGAAAGTTTAGTTAGCTTGCTGTCAAAGGTAGATGTTTTAAACTCCCTAATAGCTTGCTTCAGTTGGTTTGTGGAGCGGTTAAGAGCAGTTTTGTCAGACGGTAGTCTACTGTGGTGCCACTTTCTTCTAGCTGTTCGTTTTTGCCTAATCAAGTCACATATGTGTTGGGGGTAGCAAGGGCCAGCGCGTTTTTTGGCGGGTTTCGGAGTTAGTGAACTCCAAGCGGCCTGTTGAATGTCCTGAGTCAAATGGTCTACCGCTGCTTCTACGTCGCCACCTGTCTTCAGTGGAAGATTAACATTTATAGATGATGTAAGTTTGGTACGGAAAAGCTCCCAGTTCATCGTCCCATTTGTTAAGGACGGGCTTTCAATTTTATCCAAAGGAACACAAGACATAGTTAATATTATTTGAGAGTGGTCAGATGGAGAATTTTCAAGGCAAGTAATAGTTGTATGAAATTGACGTACCCCTTTTGTTATAAAAAAGTCAAGTAAGTCAGGAACTTTGTTTACGGCTGTAGGCAAATATGTAGGTGTGCCAGGCGAACAGATGTTGAGATTATTAGAATCAACAGAATGAAGTAGTTGGCGGCCTCGCGGGTTAACCAATCTGGAGCCCCATCGCATATGTTTGGCATTAAAATCTCCCCCGCAGATAAAATGAGGACCGAGGTTTGAAAATAAATCTGTGAAGTCATTCGAACTGACTGCAAACCTGGGAGGGCAATAAATGGCTGAAAAAGTTATTTCAATGTTATTGAACGTCAAAGTTGACGCTGCTGACTGGAGGAAATCTGTAGGTGTGATAGAAGGATGAGCAAAATGTTGAATTGTTTGTCGCACAAATACAGCTACACCACCATATGCTCGACCATCGGGGCGGTCAGCTCTGTATATTTTATAACCCGGTATGAAAAACCTTGAATTAGTTGTAAAATGAGTTTCACTGATTAATGCAACATCTATACGCTTTTCATGCCGTAGCAACTCTAGTTCTTGTGCATGCTGGTACAAACCATTTGCATTCCAAAGTAGGACTGTAAGAAAAACATTTGATAGATTATTTGTCATGTTTACTCACGAGAGCCTGCATAAGTTGGGTCATCATGGCTAGTAATGGAGAAAAAAGGGCCTTGAACTCCGAGAGGATTGCAGTTAAGTGTGAGACAATAATGTCGGTATGGTTGGAAGAGGTATCGCTAGTTCTTTGAAGTCGTTTGGCATAACTGTGCTCTTCACTATGGTAGACGGCGTTTGAGGTAGAAGGTGTAGTTGGCGGTGAGGGAGAAGGATGAGAGTTTGATTTCGGAAGATGTGGAAATGATGAAGGAGATAGATCAGGGGTCGGGGGAATTTTGTGAGGTGGAATTGGATCCTTTGAGGTCGAGGTCTTTGCAGAACGGCGGTTCTCTAAATCTCTATGGACGGAGCAACCCCTGTAATTAGCAGGGTGATTTCCACCACAAAGAGCACAAGTTGCTGGCGTGGTATTAGGTTTGGTGCAGACTGAGGAATCGTGGTCCTGGGCGCATTTGACACATTTTGGGGCTCGATTACAATACTTTTTTGTGTGACCCAGTTGTTGACATCGCATGCATTGAACTATAATTCGCTTAGGACGCGGTTCTTCGACATTGATTTTTGAATAAAGCAAAGTGGAAAGGTCAAAAATATTATCATTCGACTGAGATTGGTCAAGATCAAGAAAAAACAAGGGTAGTCGTGTTTTATCTTTTGACCAGACGTTAGTTACATTTTGTACGGAGAACCCTTTGGAGGACAATTCCTCTTTAATGGTGTTCGGATCAACAGAGCTGTGGAGACCACGGATAACAACCCTAAAAACTTTGTCCTCGGGAAGTTGGAATGTGTGAAATTCAGCTTTGTTTTCCCGCAGGAAGTGAACAATTTTCCTGTAAGCTTCCGATGAAAAGGGATGAATGGTTATACTCTTCAAAGACGAAGAGCACCTAAACTGGTCATTACCGACGAGCTGAGACAAGAGTTTGCACAGCTCTATGTAGTTCACATGGATTTTGAGAATGATTGGAGGGACTTTTTCCCTCATTGCCTCATTTCTGACATTCTCATTGTTGTTAGCAAGGGGTTGGAACCTATTTGAGGTAGGAATAGCATGCATGTTTTGGGTGTTATTATGATTATGACTAAACTTCGTGGGCCTAGGACTAGATGAAGGATTACTATTACTCCTTTTTCTGGGGGAAATAACTTTGGTCCAGTTTAGATCTAAATTGAGTGTACTTTGATCAGTAGGACTGAGATCCATGTGAGTGAGATGTTCCCCAGAGGTGGTTTGTTGAATTTGAGTTGCCATAGCAACTATGGTAGGCAAAATTAAGTTGGTAGAAAGTCAGAGAATTTACACAATAAATACCACTGAAAAGTCCAATTTATAGTTACCAAACGTCCGGCGTGCCTAAAACTACATATAGGAACAGATAATTATAACACTAGAAACAAAAAACTTCAAATATAATGTAAAAACTGAGCAGTAGGTAAGAGACACGTCTGTTTGTAAACACGGCACAGCTGACCTTAACAAAAACTGTTTTAAAAATTCCTTAAAATTATTTAGATTAAGATTCTTCACATGTTCAGGCAGTCTGTTAAACATTCTTTTACCAACCTCTAAAGTTGAATTTATAGTTCTATGGAAATTACATTGTTTGATTCTTAGATGAGTGCTTTGTCTTGTTGAATAACTATGAACTGCACTATTGGTTTGAAACTGATCTAAATTAATTTTAATATAAACTAAACATTCTAATACATACAATGATGGAACAGTCAGTATTTTAAGTTTCCTAAAAAGGGGTTTACAATGAGATCTACGGTTAACATTCAACATTAGTCTTAATGCTCTCTTCTGTAACAACAATAACTTTTTAGCGAATTTCCCATAGGGAATAAGCTATTACCGTAGGTCTCATGGAAAGACCTAAGCCCGGGACCATGTTACTTTTTCGTTTTGAGGTGCCCAGAGACCAAAAATAATAGTCATTAAAATTTTTATATATATATATATGTATATATATATATATATATGTATATATATATATATATATGTATGTGTCCCTAGACACGATAACTCTCGTAAAAATGGTCCGATCGACACCAAATTTGGTACAGATGTGTAATCCTACGTTTATTCGGATGAGTTCGAAAACCAGACATATCGACCTACCAGAAGGGGTAGTTTTGGGGGGTTTTGTACCCCAAAAATGGGTTTTTTGCATTTTTCATATGTAAATTTTAAAAATTTTAAATTTTTATTTTGACCATTGGATTTAGCTCAAAAAAACACACAATTTAGTATTTTGAAGCTTTGCTCTATCTCCATTGGTTACCGAGATATTACAAAGTCTAAAGACAGTACATTGTCTATTGGGGCTCCAATGTTAATCTTATGGAGAATAAGGATGTGTTAATATTTCACTTATTAACCAATATTTTTGGATGAAACTTAGTATTTAGCTTCATTTGGTTGAGATTGATCCATTTAAGGTAAAAAATCTTGGTTTTTGTACTTATCATGGCAGCAAACCTGCATACTCTTTTCCCATGTTAATCATATGGAGAATAGGCAAACTCTTTTATTTATGCACAGATATTGATGAAACTTACTATATGGCTTTATATGGTCGAAATAAATTTTTTCTATGCTAAAAACCTACTTTTAGTGTCCCCCATGGCAGCATACCTGCATACTCTTTCCCTATATCTTAAGGAGAATAGACATTTATTTCCCTATTTATGAGCACGTGATGAAAGTTTGTTTACAAGTTTAGCTGGTCAAAATTAATATTACTAATTTGGAAATTCGCTGAGTACGCAGGTCTGCTGCGACGGGGGGTATTTATGTTACTATCACAGCCCCAGGCCAATATACCATATGACAAATGACTCTGTATATGTGCAAAATATATAGCCGATAAAACCTCTATACTAACAATTAACCTAAGTCTTCTGATAATAAAGATTGCTTTGGAGATTTTATCACACAAGTACCTTATGTGGTTGTCCCATTTTACATTTGACTGTAATACAACACCCAAAAATTTCACAACAGACATTTCATTATTGCTATTTGCAAGGCAAAATTCAAGACTCTGCATTTTTTCTTTATTTAAACAACATATTGGCAGCGGCCCAATCTTCAATTATCCTATTAAAACTAAGAAACAGTCGATCAGCTAAAATTCTACTACTATGAATCTGTAAAGCTAGGTCATCTGCATACATATACGGTGTTACATGTTCATTAAACAGAGCAGCAGGTAAGTCATTCACATACACAATGAAGATAGTAGGGCCTAAAATAGACCCTTGAGGTACACCTGAAGGGACATGTAAGTAAGAAGAAAAACAACCATTATACAAGACTGACTGATATCGTTGAGACAAGTATGAGCCAATCAATTTTACAGAAAGAGAGCCAAACCCATAATAATGAAGTTTATTTAGTAGAACTTGATGGTCTATAGTGTCAAAGGCTTTTGACATGTCGTAGAAATATCCACGTACATTCTTTCTAGCATCTAATCCAGATATACAATCTTTGGTGAAATTAATAATAGCAGTACTTGTCCCTCTCTTTGCCCTAAAGCCATACTGCATGTCAGAAAATAAATTATTACTCTCAAAATAAGTTTTGACTTGAGCATTCAACAAAAATTCAAGAACTTTAGATAAAACTGGAATTATCGATATAGGGCGATAGCTTTCATATTTTTCTTTAGAGCCTTTCTTAAAAACAGGTATCACTTTAACAAGCTTTAAAACTGCAATAAGCACGCCCCCACCACTTGACTTCTCACTAGATAAAGCAGTCCTGTCCTTTTTGTAGATGTTGAAGTTTTGAAAGGTGCTAATAACAGCACCTTACATTGCAGAAGTGCTTTCATATTTGTTTAATCTTTGTATTAAAGAGGGTATTGTCCCACAGTGTTTAACTCTGGCTTGGACTCTTCATTGGTTCCCATCACTAGAGATGATGTTGAATGTCTCTTTGTTGCGATCAAAGGTAAGCACTCCTCCTCACTTATTGGCGGAGTTTACATCCCTCCTCATCAGCCTAGTCAAGTGTATGGAGGTTTTTCTTATGCTGTTGATGAAGTAATGTTGTCCCAAGGATCTGAATTCTCTTCCATTGTGCTCACGGGTGATTTCAATTTGCCTAATACAACTTGGGCTGAAATCCGAATGGAGAACGTCAACCAATCTTCCAAACACCTCAAGGACCTTGCTGACTCATATCACCTGTTTCAAGTGAGTGATGTATTAAATTGCAGAGGCGTACAACTCGACCTTGTATTTTCTTCGTCTTCTGAAACCTTGCTTGGTTTCTCAAGCACTGGATATTCTTCTTCCAATCGAAGCTGCTCATCCACCTCTATGCATTCATCTGCCTTCCCCCAGTGAACATCAGTCAAAAACTTCAAATTACGTTCATGATTTCAGAAGATGCGACTTGGAGGCTGTCTACAGGATACTTCACAATGAATTTGGCACAACTCATTTCAACTTTAATGATGCTCAAGAATATTTTGATCAATTTACTACAGTTATCCGTAAAGCTGTCCTTGATAATACACCAACCAAAAGAATTGGAGGGTTGAGATTTTCATGTTGGTTTTCTCCTCGACTGTGGTCCCTTAAAATTATGAAGAAGATACTTCATAAACGGTTTAAAGCTACCCAAAACATGGATGATTATGAAGAGTTTAGACGTATTCGATCACTTTGTGATAGTCTTGGTAATGAATGTTACAGCAAATACATCAACAATGTAAATAGTGCCATACCTCAAAACATTAAAGCATTTTTCAGCTTTGCCAACGGATTGAAGAAAAATAGCATGCAGACTTCGAAATTCGTCCATGAAGGGCGTAGCTCCGATAATCCAAATGAGGTTTGTGAACTATTTGCAGATTACTTTTCGTCTGTGTATAGTCCGCCAAAAACTTCACACTCCGACATCGACTTTGGCACCCAGATAAATTTGTCCCAATGTAAGTTGTCACAAGAAGACGTCCTGAGGAAACTCTCACAGTTAGATGCGTTCAAAGGCTTTGGCCCCGACCTGATACCACCGTCTGTTTTGAAATTCTGCAGTTCTCTTATTGCCCCACAACTCACGGTTCTGTTCAATGCTCTTTTGAAGGATGGCTGTGTCCCCAAATGTTTAAAAAGTAGCTACGTGGTACCAATCCCAAAGGTGAATAATTCGTCAGATGTCAGCAACTTCAGACCTATAGTGATACAGCCAGCTCTGGGAAAGGTCTTTGAAAGCCTGGTACTTGACTCAATTGGTCATCTGTTCAAGAATGTCATTGTCGAGGAGCAACATGGGTTCGTCTCGGGTAGATCAACTACATCAAACTTAGTCCTATACAGCAATTTCCTGAGTCATTCTTTATCACAAGGTAACCAAGTTGACAGCATTTATCTGGATTTCCGCAAAGCGTTCGACTGTGTCGACCATACTATTCTCCTTTCGAAGTTGTCGGGTTACGGGATCAACGGACAGCTGTTATTATGGTTCAAGTCCTATTTAAGTGAGCGGGAACTGGTTGTCAAGTTCAAGCTATATCATCGCCCTTTGCTCCTACTTCTGGGGTGCCTCAAGGGTCACATATGGGACCCTTCCTCTTCAGTATATTCATTAACGACATTGTTAACTGCATTGATGTAAATTGTCTCATGTTTGCAGACGACATTAAGATTTTCGACGTGGTGAAATCTGGTATTGACAGGGAAAGAATTCAAAATTGCCTTCTTAAGATCAATGAATGGTGTCAAGACAACGGGATGTTGCTTAATTACAAGAAATGTGCTGTGATCACCTTCTACCGTTCTCATAATCGAATCATAGCAGACTACAAAATCAACAATGAGATACTTCCACGTAAAACTGTAATTCGAGACCTTGGAGTGATCTTCTCCACAAATCTTACCTTCCATGACCACTTGGATTACATTTGCAAGAAGGCTTCTGAATCCTTGGGCTTCATACTCCGCACATCAAGGCACGGCCTCTCTGTTACTGCCTTTAAGTACTTGTACATTACACTTGTCAGATCAGTCCTTGAGTATTGCAGTCCAGTGTGGTCACCCTACCTGATTGGACAGGTTGACCGACTACAAAAACTTCAAGAGCGTTTCCTTCGTGTAGTTGGGACTAAGCTTGGATTTGATTATCACTCAGTCCCATGTCAAGAAGTCGAGATGATGCTGAACCTCCACCAATTGGCGCTGAGAAGAGATGCGGCTGATGTGGCTTTTCTTACCAGCATCCTCAACGGGACCATATCCTCTCCCAGTCTTTTCAGCTGCATTAATCTCCGTGTTCCGACTGGGACCCGTTCTAGAAACTTGTTTTGCCTAGCTTCCTGTTCTACTAACTACGAGTTCAACAGTGTCATCCCACGTCTTCGTCGGCTGGGCAATACGATATCCAAAGACATTGACTTTTTTGTCTCCAAGCCGGGATTAGCAAAGCGGAAGTACCTGAAAATGCATCACTAGTCATAGTAAATTAAGTTCATAATTGTTTAACGTGTTCTTTCATTGTAGGATTAGTATCATTGTTGAAGGTATAAATTGTTAAATGAACTTATTTATTATTTCTAAAAGTTACTGTATATGGGGCCATATATTTTTTATACTCAGCATTTTATTGTTAATAGAATTGTCGTTAATATTTAATGTTAAAATTATTTTTGTTGTTGTTTTTACCTTGAATATGTATGTATATATATAAGTAGATAGTACTATGGGGTTCCTAGGACACTTTTGGAGACAATCAAAAATCAAACAAATTTCACAGTTTTTTAATACAATTATGCAATATTTTTGCCATTTTTTGGCCAATTTGTAGTCTAACATTATTCTAATTTTTATGAAAAATATGCAAATTTCATGAAATTTTTTACAAATATGCCTAAATTTACATAAAATTGTCTTCAGAATAAAAATTTTTCTAAAACAAGTAAAATTTTGTCGAATACTGAATAATTATTCAAATTAAACTAGAATAGTTTCTTTATCATCAAATGTTTTAATGTTTGTAATAATTAAATGTAAATCTTTCTTATTCTATTCTTTAACTGTTTTAATGAATGAATATTTTAAGTTCTATTAAAAAAAATTTCAAATTTTATATATTTTTTTTGAAATCTGAAATTATCATGGTCCCAGGTCAAAATATATACTAATTATAGTAATTATTGTGCAAATTTAATAAAATAAACCTATTTAGTTCATAAACTACGATTTCAGTTGTTAAATAATGAGTCTTGTAGAATATATTGGTTGAGAACATTCTCTTATCACTCTTATCTCTCTTATCTGACTGTTAAAATAATACTTCCTGTCACAAACTCCAATACTTTAAACTATTATAACTTTATTAATAATTAAGTTATCTTTAATCTGAAAATTGTATTGAATTTAATATTTTTTTCTCTTTGATATAATACCTCACAACTTAGGTTTTAAATGAGATATAAGTTTTTTGTTGTTTCTTAAATTCATTAATATGTTAATTGATTTATTTGTAAAAGTATTTGAAACAAATGTTTAATTGGTTGATTTATGATGGGCTATAATGTATTAATAGGATTAAAAATGATATTTATTTAGTATAGGCAATTGTTGCACTATCTAGTGGAATAGTCATGAACTACTAGCGCTTCAACTGATAAACCCATGCAGTCTTATCACTCAACGGAAGTCTGGTTAGCTCATTGCTAACGTTCAAGTCTCATATGCCTGAGGTTCCGAGTTCAAATCTCGAAACTTCGGGCATAATTTATTGAGGACATAGTTGAAGTCCAGTGGTTGGTGGAAGGTCTTTATCCGAGTGGCCATAGGATAATGACTGTGAAACAAGCCGTGTGACAAGATACTATGGTGGGTGCACCCTTTGCCTCATCCATTTCATCCTTCATAATCACCAATCCATTTCCATTAACCACCAATCTATTTCCATTAATCATTTCAATCAATCGCCTATCGTCCATCCCATTAATACAACATTACACTTACAACACCGCACACTAAAAAATTCAAATAATACACTCTCCTCCACCTAGCACAAAAAAATCTAAAAATCAAATAATTCAATAGAACCTGAAATGATGCCCCTGGGGACATAAAAACCTGGAATGTGGCAGTGATGGGTTCAAATTCAAAAATACAAAATATCATAAAAGCTAGGTGGTAGTGACGAGTAACTAAGGCGCCTATTCTGAAAACACGCACACTTACAACACTACACAAAATACACCATCATATCCATTCATTTTGTTTTATTTTTGTAAATTTAAAGCTTTTTTAAAACAAGTAAATTTTAATATCTGATTTTTAAGAATATAGATTAATTTATTTCAATTATATCATTTTTGATTATATTATATTCAAGTAATTTTTCAGATACAATAATAATATAACAATTTGTTTTACTAGTAGCTACTATATCATAATCAAAATCTGCATTAATAATAATATCATTTTTTGAACTTGAAATATTTGTTGGATTTTTTGTAGTATCAATTACATAAATTGGTCTATTTTCTAGAAATTCTGTTGGATTATAATACATTTTACTACTATTATAATAAACTTTTTTATAATCTTGATGCATTTCATACATAATTCTAAATTTTTCATTGAATATGTCAAAGTTTTCCAATTCATCAGGGTAATAATGACCATTTAGTTTTACTCTTATATTTTTTATATACATACTATCAAATTTAGAAGTATCATATAACTGATCATTTGTTCTTGATTTTTGAAATCCAATTATAATAAATTTTGGATTATAAATATTTCTATAGATATTTGTTATATCCAAACTTAAATTCTTTCCTGTAATATTTTTTTGTTCAATGCATTGCCAATGATTAAGATGAAAATTTACTTTTTCAAATTTGCTTAGTTCATTAATTAATTGAATTTTACTAGTTGTTTTGTATTCAATTATAGGAACTCTAATAAAAAATTCATCAACTGTTATTTTACCTTCAGCTGGTAATGTTGCATTATCATAAGTTCCATCAGCTTTTTTAGTTTTCCATCTAAAAATTGCATCATTATCTTGTGATCTAATAAATGTTATATTAAAACCTCCTTTGTATATTGGAATATTTACATTTTCAAAAAATCCTAATCCAAAATGAGATAAATTACCAATTGCTTCAAATGCTTTACTAAAATTTGATTCAAAACCATTATTAATTTGATTTATTTCTGATTTTGAATAAGTTATAGTACCTTTAATTGTACTTAATAGACCAGGATATTCAATTTCATCAATCAATTTATTATGTTTTTTAACTTCAATTTTTGAAAATAAAAATGGAACAAAATTATCAATTAATTTTATATTAGCACCATTATCATATGCAGTTCCATCAGATTTAGTCAATTTACCAGATATATAAAATTGAAATTTAGAAGTACAAAATCCATCTCCAAAATCTATATTAAATTCAGTTTTTTTATTAGGTTCATTTAAATGTAATTTAGATAATGGATAGAAATTTTTGTATTCAGCTCTTTCAATATCATTTATATATTTTTTGTAATCAGCCATTTATTAAGGATAATTTTTTAAATCAAAAGCTTTTTTAAAACAAGTAAAATTTTCATAATTTAATTTTTATGATTTTATAATGTCAAATTTTATTTATGTATCAATTTCATTTTTACTTTTAAAATACTCAATTTCTGTAGCATGATCAAGTATAAATTTTGCTGATATTTTTTGATGTTCTAAAATTAATTCCCAATTTAATGTAAAAGCATAATCATGAATGAAATATTCAGTTAAATCTTGATATTTACAAATCAAATCAATATAATCTTTTAGTTGATAATTTATGAATTCAGTAATAAAATCTATAGTTAAATTTTGATGTTGAGCAATTTTTTGCCAATTTAATTTATTTTGAAACAATCTCATCATATTAATACTCAATTCATATTTTTCAGAAATATCATCCCAATCATCTTTGTTTAATTGATTTTGGTTTCTGATAATGAATAAATCAAATGAACTGTATAGAGCCATTTATTAGGGAGAAAATTTTGTAAAACAACTTTTCTTTGAATTACAAATACAACATTTTGATTTAATTATATTTATATTTTTTAATTTTATTATCTGAATATCTTTAGAATTAGTTTTTTGTTTACATTTAAGACAATAAATCAACTCCATTTATATAAAATAAATTATTGTAATTTATCTATATCTCCTTTAATTAGTATTATTTCTGCATTTAATTCTTTTATTGATTTATTGACTCCATCAAATAGAAATTTTAGTTCTTTTTCTAATTTTTCTTCTAAATTTTCAACATGTTTTCCAATATTAATTAAAAATTCTAAAATTTTATTTAAATCTTTTTTAGTTTCTGAATAATCACTACCAATTTCAATAATTGAATCTAAAACTTCATCTAATTCTGACTTAACTATAACATCATATTTATTTATACTTGGTTTTACATTAACAATTCTTTTACCATTAATATTTATATAATTTTTTGATAAACCAATAGCATTTACTAAATTTTCAGTCTTTTTTACATGACTTTTAAAACTTTTACTAAAATTATTAAAAAATGTATTTAATTTGGAATTTATATAATCTTCTTTAATATTAATTGGATGTTTTTTCTGTCTTCCAAACAGATCAAATATATTTTGTGAATCCATATTTATTAAGGATTAATTTATTTATTATGTTATCAAATTTTTTATTTTTATTTAATTCATTTAATATAAAAATACATAAATGACCACAAATTGGTGGATCATTATAATTTTGAATTTGATTATCATTATAAAATATATTATCTTTTCCTAAATATTTAACTAATTCTATTGGTGGTTTATTAACTATATTTCCATATGAATCAAAATAATATTTAATTTTATCTTTTTTATAATAACAAACCCAATGAGTTCCATTTCCATCAAATGAATCTAAATTTATAATTCCACATTCAAATTTATTAACTTTATTAGGTAATATATCTCTCATAAATACACCTCTAAAATATTTTATATTTTTACACAATTTTTCTAATTCACCTAATGTTAGTGGTTCAAAATTTTTTTATAATTTTGTTTCATATATTTTAATGTTTTTTTATCTAAACCAGATCCTTCTACATTTTTTAATTCATGATCTAACCAATCAACAAAATTTCTAAATTTAGGAATTATAGATTCTTTTACTACTTTTGCTCCCTTTCTAACATTTGGTGTATAATTTTTAACTATAGGTATATTATCAGCAAAATCTAAAATTTCTTTTAGTAATCCACCATTTTTTATTTCTTTTAATTGATTATATGAAAATTCAAATCTTAATCCTTTATTTAATTTTTTATGTTTATTTAGTTTATTAATTTGTCTTTTAGATAATAATATAATATCTTTTCCATTTTCATTAAATTGATCAATATTAAATTGAATTATAACTGATCTTTTATTTTTAAATGCTAATTTTATTTTTGATTTTTGATTATCTGTCAAGCTTATATTTGTTTTTTCCATTTATTAAGAAAAAAATTTATAGTTTTTTTATAATATAGATTAACTTAATTAATGAAAAATTTTATTAAAATTTTAATCCTACTTCTAAACCCATACCAAATTTTCTTTTCATCCACATAGCACCTGATGTTGGTAATGCAACTAATCTTTCACCAATTCCATAATCATTTGATGTTACTATATCCCATGCTTTATCTTGTAAAATTTTATCAGCTATTTCATTTCTAGATTTTGTATCTTTATGATCTCTATAAAATAAATCATGTTCTTTAGCAGCTTTATCTAAATCATTTATTCCAGGATAACCTCTTTTTACTCTTTTATTTAATTTAGTTCCAGGCCCTAGATATTGATAACCAGGTACATGTAATTCAAAAGGTAAATTATTTATAACATCATTTAAAATACCTGATCCATCTTTTAATAATGAAATAAAAATCATAAATCTTTAAATCTAAAATCTTAAATCTTAAATCTTATTTTAAATCTTATCTTATCTTATCTTATCTTATTTATCTTATCTTATCTTATCTTATCTTATCTTATCTTATCTTATCTTATCTTATCTTATCTTATCTTATCTTATCTTATCTTATCTTAAATCTTATTTTAAATCTTTAAATCTAATAAATCTTTAGTGATGAAATATTTGCCAAAATTCTTTTTAAATACTTAATTCCTTCAGGTTTTTCAATTAATTCATCTAATTTATTTGATATAAAGTCTTTAATTGCTTTCTTTTCATTTAAAAAATTATTATTACCAGCTTTTTCTTATGCATATATATAATTAATAATATTATCTAATTTATTTAAATCATCTATAAATCTATATTCAATTTTATTTTCTGTATATTGTCTGATTCCTGAACCTTCAATTTCCCCTTTTAATTCCCAAATATGTTTAATTAAATTAATATATTTATCACCTTTACTAGATTTTGGTTTTTTACTATTTCAATCATTATTTTTATAAATTGAATTAGTTTCCCATAAAATCTTTGAATAATTATTTAAATCATCTTGTGTATATAAATTATTATCTGGTTTCTTTTCATAAGTTAACAATCTCCATAATCCATGTGTTCCATTATATTTTTTATCATCAATTATTAAATCATCATTATCAATTACAGTTATTTTATCACCAATCATAAATGATTTTTTATGTTTATTCCAATATAAACCAAATTTATCATCTTTTGTTCTTGGTAAATATTTTTGTGCTAATGGACCAATAATTTTATCTAATGTTTGAGGTGAAATTAAGTTTGGGTCAATAAATGTCGATTCTTCTTGAATTATTGGCTGTCTGATTGGTCTAAATGGAGTACTTGAAGGTAAATTTAATTCTTCAGTTTCTGGTATTGATATATTAGCAAAATTATTAACAACAGGTACCAATTCCATTAGGTTTTTATTTTCATTTAAGACTTCACCAATTTTATTTTCAACTTTACCAATCGCTGATGTTATAGGTTCATATGCTTTTTGTTTAATTTTTTCATAATTATCTTCAATTTTAATTTGATTTTTAAATTCTTTTATTAATTTTTTCTCAATATCATCTAATTTTTTAGCTTCATTAACAGATATTTTATCCATTTATTACAAAGAAAAATTTAGGTTCAACACAAATCATGTTAACATAAACACAAATTATGTTAACACAAAAACAAATCATGTTAACACAAACACAAATCATATTAACACAAAACACAAATCATGTTAACACAAACACAAATCATGTTAACATAAACATAAATCATGTTAACAAAAATACAAATCATGTTAAACACAATTTATTTTACTTTATTTCTGTAATTTTCATTAAATATATAAATACTAATGAAATAAATAATACTAATAAAATAAATATTCTATCAATTATTGACTCAAATATACAACAAGCCATTATCATTATTTAATATCAGAAAGATTTTTCATATATTTTCCATCATTTGATTTTTTCAATAAATTAATAGTTAAAAATCCATAGTCTTCTTTCCAACAATCATTACAAATAGTTTTAAATTTATCAAATTTCATATCTGATCCAACAAAATTATTATATATTTTTTTCATATAATGTTCATTTTGTTTAAAAATGCATAACATATTTAAATTATTTCTAATTAATTGCATATCAACTTTTGAATAACATTGTGATAAATAAATACATGATATATTTTTATGTCTACCCATTATAAAATATTCTTTAATTTTATCTTGTTTTTCTAAAATACAATCATCAAAAACTACTAATGAATTTGGTTTACATTCATTTAGTGGAATCATATCATCACATGAAAAATGAGAAATTTGTTTATTAATATTTGATTCTATATTTTTAAATCTTTTTTGTAATAATTTATAAGATGGTTGTTCTAATGATTTACTAAAAATATATAAATTTGAATATGGAATTAATCTTTTGTAAATAAAATTTAATAATAATGTAGTTTTACCAGATCCACTTGTTCCTATAATTAATAATCTAATAGGTTGATCATTTTTATTATTTTTATCATATGATTCTAATTTTATATTATCTTTTTTTTCTAAAAATTTCTCCATTTAAATAAGATGAAATTATTTAAAATAATTGGCCATTCATCCAAACTAGAATTAAGATTAGAACATCCAATACATTTAGATGGAAAATATAGTATTGGTTTAAGTGGATTTTATTCAGATAATTTTATATCAAATATACCAAATGATTATAAAAACTGTTATGGATATTCTATTAAAGATGAAGATGATAAAATTATAGATCAATATTTTGATATAAACAAAGGAAATTATACAATTGAAGAAATAAAACATATTTTTATTAATAGTTTAAAAGAATTTAAAAAGAAAATTAATAAATTTGATGAAAATGATTTTATACTGAAAAATGATGGACCATATATTATAATAAAATCTCCTGTTAAAATTATAGTTACAACAATTATAATTGATTTATTAGGGTTAAATAATAAAATAATTGAACCAAATGTATTAACAAAAGGAATAAAACTACCAAAAATTAGACCTTTTGATGTTATTGAAATACATTGTAATTTAGTTGATCCTAGTTTTGAAAATCATAAAGATCATTCATATTTACATAAAGAATCAGAAATTCTATATTTATTTTATCCAAATGTTGAATATGGATCAAAAATTAGTGAAAAACCAAATGAAATTGATTATATTTCTTTAAAAAATATAAATAAAATTCAAAATATTGTAATATCTATTCAAGATAGTGATGGAAATCTAATAAATAATGAAAATATTAAAAGTATTGTATATTTAAGATTAAAACAAAATTTGTAATATAAAATTTGTCCACATAAATAATAAAACAATTGATTTAATTACAATAATTTTATATTTAATAATAAATTAATTGTATTTAGTAAACAAAATAATCCTTGGTTTAAAGTAAAAGATATTTGTAATATTTTAAAATATAAAAATTCTAGAAAAGTTTTAATTGATAATGTAAAAGAAAAATATATAAAACTTAAAAAATATCAAGTGTAACCAACAGTTACACTTACATAATGATGATAAATTAATTTACATAAAAATTATAGGTGTCACAAATTAAGACACCCTAGAAATTGATGTACAAACATGTTTTCAGATGCCCTAAAACAGGGCGTCAATAAAATAGATAATAAAACAATATTTATTAATGAATCTGGTTTATATTCATTAATTTTAAAATCAAAAAAGGTAGATAAACAATAAGGATAAATATAGATGATGATAAATTAAAATTTATAGATTTTTTTAGAGGGGACAATTTGTCCCCCCTATCATATAATGAAAAACATACAAAACTTATTAAAATTAGGTAGGACCCAAAATGGGTCCCACATAAATTATAATATTTATTTTAAAAATTTTTAAAGGAGGTAACCTTATTATACAATAAAAACTTAAGGGTAACAAAACGTTACCCTCCTTAAACATTCAAAAAATATTTATAAAGATAATAAATTATATACAAATTTGAGACCCGTCTTAAAGACGGGTCTTACTTATAATGATAATAAAGTAAAATTTATAGATATTTTTAGGGGAGGCGATTTGTCCCCCCTATCATATAATGAAAAACATACTATTTTTATTAAAAAAATTTTGTTTATATTTATTAATTTTAAAATTAAAAAAGAATCAAAAAATTTAAAAATAGATTAATAAATATTTTAAATGAAAGAATCAAAACAAATAATTAAACATAAAAATTTAATAATAAATTATTGAATATATTTAAACTTATTAAAGAAAATATTTAAAAATATACATAAATTATAGTATAAATTCAATATCATATGGTTATAAATTATTAATATAATTTTGATCATTTTCTTTAAAACTTTCTTTAACATAATTTTTTATTATATTTATAAATGGTTCTATTATAAAATTAAACTTATAATGATATACAAAATAATTTTTATATTTAAAAAGATATATTAAAAATTTATTTGATATTTTAGTTTTAAATAAATATAATTTTATATCAAAATCATTATTTATTAATTCTTTTTGAACAATTAAAATTTCCATTTATTTATAATTTTTTTATACCCCCAAGGTAATGTATCAACTTTATTTTCACAAATAAATCTTTTGTCATCTCTATTACTTAAAGCTAATTTATTTATTGTAATTGTATATAGTTCATGTTTAAAACTTCTAATACAAGTCATTTCTCTATATTGTTCTTGATCATTAAATAAACATTTCTTAAAATCATCCATATGTAATGTTTTATCAACAACACTTTTCTTAATTCCTTTACATTTTACAGGATTTTTATTATTAAATTCATAACTATATAATTTTGATCTTAAACCACAATATTCTTCTAATATTTCACCATTTAACTCATCTTTAAATTTACCAATTATTTTTTTATTCTTTTCACTATAGCATTCATGTTCTTTCTTATAATCACTTGTATCAAATTCATTAATATTTTCTTTAATGATTTTATATGGATCCTTTTTAAACTCTATAAAATAACTGTCTGTGTCCATATATAATAACCTTATATTTGGATCAAACTTCTTTAATTTTTCATAATAAAATTGATACATATGTAATTTTGATAAATCAAGTACTTAAAATCCTATATAGATTGGTTTATCAAACTTAACCTTTTCTTTTATCATATGTGAAGCAATACAGTCTTTATCAAATATACTAAATGTTTTAAAATTAGTTTTTTTTGCTTGTTTTAATGAAAACTTTTCGTCACCTAATTTAATATCACATCTATTTCTAACATTTTCCATAGTTTTTCCAAAAACACTATTATTCATCAATTTAAAAAAGTCTTTTTCAAAATCTGATGTTGATTTGGATCTTAATTTGGTATTTAATTCAATATATTTTTTCATATAATCATCTTGATCAAATGCTATAACTCTATTAACTTTCTTTAATTTTAATCCTTTTTGTAGATAATATTTTAAGTTTCTTGAATGAATAACATAATCTTTTTTATCAAATAATGTTGTGCAAAGCTTATTATTATAATGTTCAGGTGCTAATGGTAAATCTTTATGATCATCATGTAATTCAATAGGATATTCTAAATCAACATCTAATATGTATCCATATTCAGCATTTTCATCTAATTCTAATATTGTTTCTTCCCATTCATTTAATGTATATGTATTAGGATTCATCCATGTTATATCTTTATAAGGTAATTTTTGACTTAAAGCCCATCCATATAGATTATTTGCATCTATATATAACATATAATTTTCGGGTTTTGTTTTATCATAATTTTTTGTATATTTATTGTTTGCTTTACAATATCTAGTTATACATTGTGAAATACCACCTCTAATACCTTTTTCAATCATTAAATACATATTATAATCACTTATTAATTCTAGTTTAATTTTTGTTAATTTTAACATAGAATCCCAAGCTAGTGATGGTGATGTTAGATAATGTGCTGGATCTAATTGATAATTTTTCAAACAAACAGATCTAAAATTTTCAAATATATCAGCTAATAAAAGAACATCTTGAATATTATATAAATCTGAATAATTACCTAATGTTTTTACTTTTAGTTTATTCCAAACTTTTATATAATGTTTATAATCATCATCACTTATATTTTCATTAGTTAAACAACTATAAAATTGATCTTTTTCTAATATTTTATCATAGTTTAATTTTTCAACATTATCAATAAATTCATATGGAAATATACCTTTGGAAGTTAATATTTTTAAAGTTTCATTATCATATTCAATTATATCATTTTCTTTTATAAATTTATTTATATGCTTAAATTCTTTAAGATTTTTAGCTAATTTTTCAATTGATGTAGCCATAAATCTAAATGTATCTACAAATGAGAATTTTATAAATTTTCTAGGTTTATCACCTTCAAATTCATAACCATAACCAGAATTTACTGAATAGTTTATATATTTTTCATCTGTATTAGCTAACAAATCAATTTTACCATATTTTTTAGCTAATTCTTTTATAAACAAATGTGTATCATAATTTGAACTATTATGACAGAATATAGGAATATTTTGAGGGAATTTTAGATTTAAATTACAATTTAAATGTGCAGCACCCCTAAATTTTCCTGTTAAATGGCAATGATCTCTTACTTTTATTCTTTTATCATTATCAAAACCACTATTTTCACAAATATGACAAATATTTGTTTTCTGATAATTAATTTCTTCTTCATTAGTTAAATTCATAGGCTTTTTTTATTTTTTGAATTATATTTTTTAGCTATATATTTTGAAATTTCATCTAAATATTCAAATAATTTATTTGGTACATTTATTAATTCCTCTTCAGTTTTTGCTCTATAACAAATAGGTTTATACATTTTATTAGTTACTCTAGATACTAAATAGATTGTAAATCCATATGGTTTATGTCTTTGAATTTTATTTGTATATGAGCAATTTGGATTATTTTTACAATTATCAATCTTTTCTAATATACTTTCAAAATCCATATAAATTACATATGGATGTTCAAACTTTTTATAATAATTTTTAAAACTTACAGTTTGACCTGGAAATGGCATTATAGGTCTACAAGGTTCTAATGATTTACATATTTCTAAATGATTATTCAAGTCTTTATTTTTGTAGAAATGAGTCAAACATCTTCTACAAATATATTTTTTTGTTTTATGTTTTGATAATTGAGAATACACTAATTTATTTAAATCTGTTATTAATATATAATGACAATTATTACCAATTTTATAATATAATAAATCAATTTCTAATTTTACATTATAATATTCAGATATTTGTAATGGCACTATTTTTTCATCTTCATCAATTCTATAAATATTTATTGACATTGATGGATAGTTATATTTAGAGTCAAACGATCTTTTTTCAAATAATTTAATATCTTTTAATGTTATTGGATAATCAAAACCTTTAAAAATATCATCATTTATATATTTTTTGATATTGTTTAACTCTTTCAGCATGTTCATTTGGTTTATCAATAGCACATCTAATTGCATAAATAAAACAATATTCATCTTTATTTTTAAAATTTACACAACATTTTTTATTCTTAATTTCATTTGGTAATTCTATATATGATCCAGCATTTAATGAATTATTTTTAGATAATTTTAGATTTACTTCAACACATCTTTTTAATGACCAACCAGAGCCTTTTGATGGTTGATTTAGTTGTTCTCTAACTATTAATTTCTTAAATTGATCATCAATAAAATCATCTATATCTAAAATATCTGAACTTTTTATGCAAAAATACATATTACTATTTTGAATTTCACCATTTATTAATTTTCTTTCATATTCACATTCTAAAGCCATCTGTCCTTTAATATTTTTAAATTTTTGTTTTTCTATCAATTTTTTTATTTCATTTCTTTGAGTTTCTAAATAATCATTAATATCTAAATCATCATTTGAATTTGTTAAAATATAATCTTGAAAATATCCTTTTAATGACGAAGCTTCTTGAATATTTATTATATTTTCTTTTGGAATTGGTCTATTTTTAAAATAATCATTTAATAATCCAATTAATTCTCTTCTAGTTTTATTAACAATTTTAATACTATTTTTAATTGCTAAATTTTGAATATATTTTAATGATCTATATTCTAAATTATTTGGATTTTCTTTAATTTTGTTTAATCTTTTAATTAGTTCATCTCTAGATAAATTTTCATAATTTCTGACAGATAATTTTTTTGCAATTTCATTTAATTTTTCTATATTAAATAATGAATAATTTGTAAGATCAAATGTTTCTTTAATATTTGTTAATTCATCTAAAGTTTTATTTTTATAATTATATATATTATTATTTTTACACCAATGTTTTAATTCAAATATTTTATTATCATATTTTTGTTTATTTAATAAATGTTTAGTTGAATTATAATGTCTATCATAATTTTTATATAATATATTTTTATTACAGTAAGGACAATTAATATTTTTATTTGTTCGTTCCATTTATTAGAAATAATTTTTACTTAGAAATAAAACTCTTAAAAATATGAGAAGTTTTTCCACTTTTTTCTAGGTAATTTATAGTTTAAATTGTATTTTTTCAATCAATAGTCAACTTTTCACAAGTTAATTTAAGTTTTCTAGAGTATTTTTTCAATCAAATCAATAGTCAACTTTTCACAAGTTAATTTAAATTTTCTAGAGTATTTTTTCAATAAAATTAATAGTTGTATTTTCATAAGTCAATTTAAGTTTTCTATAGTATTTTTTCAATAAAATTTAAACTTTTTTAAAACAAGTAAAATTATTATTTTTATCATATTTTTAAATTTTCTAGTTTTGTTATATTTTTGTCATGAATTTTAGTTTCTAAATGTCTTAAATAATTATTAGTCCATTTAATATTTCTTCCACATTCACAAAATTGTGGTTTTAAAAACATTTCTCTAATACATTGTATACAAATTGCATTTTTTCTATCTTTACTATAATGATAATTATTAAAATTTGAAATATCTTTAATTTCTTTACATTTATGACATTGTTTTTCATTTAATTCAATAACTTTAATATTATCATATAATTTTTTATAATACAAATCCTTACATTCTTTACAATAATAATATAACCCATCTTTAGTATTTTTATCTTTATAAAATTTTGATATATCTTTATATAATTTACACCTTAAACATTTCTTTTCCATTTATATAAAATAAAATTTACAAATTGGTTTTTTTCAATTCATATTCATAAAAATTTCCAATAATATCTTCATTATTTTGATCTTTTATACTATATGTAACTGGATTTGTATTATTAATTTTAGAAATTATAAATATTTCTCTAGACCAATTATTTTTATATTTATTAGAAAATGTTGATTTTTTATTTCCAATTCTAACTCTATCATTTATTTTAAATTTTGATTTGGTTATTATTTTTGGTGGTTTATATTTAAAAACAGTATCTAATAAATCCTTTTCATTATTTTTATTTACTTCAATCGGTTTCATTTTAATTGTTGAATGATATGAGTTATTATATTCTTTAACAATTTTTGGTAAAATATTTATCCATCTATAATTTTTATTAATTTCAAATTGTATTTTCATTTTTTCATTTTGTGTTCTATTATACCTTTCTATTATACTTGATTTTTCTTCATTTTCTGTATGATACAATTTAATATCATATTTATTTAATATTTCTTTGAATTCTTTATTGATAAATTCTAATCCTTTATCTGTATGTAAAAGATTAGGTGATTTATGATTAATTTTAATTGCATCATTAATTATTTCTTCAAATGCTTTAGAAACTGTTTTTCCATCTTTTTTCTTTAATGGTTTTGACCAAACATATTTTGAGAAAGTATCTATCACATTTAACATATATTTATAACCATCATTTTCTTTTTCATAATTTTTCATTATAATTAAATCTGCTGCCCATAAATCATCAATACCTAATGTAATTATTTTTCTTTTTAGAAATTTCTTTCTGATTGGAGCATGTATTTCATTTGCTTCAATTATTTGTTCATTTTTAGTTAATTCTTTTTTAATTATAGGTTTAACTTCTTTTTTTAAAATTTTACTTTTATTTGTTTTACAAATTAAACATTTAGTAGCTATTCTATATAATCCATTTTTCATTTCAACAATTTGTGGATTAATATTTTTAGTTTTTTTCTTACACTTGTGACAATGAATTGGTTCATTCATTTATATATAAAAAATATTTTATACATAAATGAATTGAATCAATTCATTTATGTATAAAATATTTTTTTAATAAATGGATATGTGTTATAGATACCATAATCAAACTAATTTTACTATTATTGGAAATTGTGTAGGATGTAATATATGTAAAAGAATTATTTATGAAAAAAAGATTAAGAGAAAAAGTAATAAGAATAAACATCTTAAACATATTTTAAGAGAATTTAACCATTTTCAACCACATAAAACACACCAATTAATTAATGAATTATATATTTTATGTATTTCCAATCATTTTGAAATAACACCTAAGAATATAAAATTATTTTTAAAACAAAGGAATTATACAAATTGGATATTTTACTATCAATTTTTAAACAAAATATACAATATTAATTTTGAATTGAATCATGAAGATAAAGAAAAAATTACACTAGTTTTTAATAAATATTTATGTTTTAAGAAAAGTAATATATCATATAAAAAATTATTACCAATGATTTTTAAATATTTAAATATGGATTTTTGTATAAAACCTACTTATGATGATAACTTTTTAACATATCTATCACAAATGAATTTGTAATTTTTTTTCCCTATATAAATGGATCTGTTAGAAGAAATTAATAATATTGGAGAATTAAGATTTAAAGAATATAAACCATTAAAAAGTTTAAATTTAAATGAAAAATATAAAATTGAAAAATTTGAAAGAATTAAAGATAAATATGGATATACAATTATTGTTGAATTAGAAAAATGTAAAATACATTTACCAAAAAGATTTACTAATATAATTGATGATAAAACTATTAAAGAATTAAATAAAAAAGATTTAAATTTAATTGTCACGGCTTTTAAGACTTTTGATGATAAAGAAACTGCTTTAGTTAAATTTGAATAACTATTTTAGTATAATTGTATTGATAATTAATTTTAAATCATCTTGTAAAAAATTATAATTTTACTGGTTTTAAAAAACTTTTTATTCTGTAAACAATTTCATATAAATTTATGCATATTTATTTAAAAATGCATTAAATTTGCATATTTTTTATGACAATTTGACAAAAGCTGAAAATTGGCCAAAAAATGGCAAAAATATTGCATAATTGTATTAAAAAACTGTGAAATTTGTTTGATTTTTGATTGTCTCCAAAAGTGTCCTAGGAACCCCATAGTACTATCTACTTATATATATATATATATATATATATATATATATATATATATATATATATATATATATATATATATATATATTGTTAATTTGTTATTGCAGTATTGTAACGTTATGGTTGTTTATTGTTGTTATTAATAGGACTTATTATTATATTAGTTAACTTTCTTGTTGGTGTACTGCAAAGTAGAAGGACCATTAATTAATTATTATATAGATGAATGAGTAAAACTATAGCATTATATAACCACTATGTAATATATTGTAAAAATGGTGAAACCGTAAATAAATAAATAAATAAATGGCGGCAAACCTATGTACTCACCACTGTGGGAAAAATAAAAAGAACACCACAACCTGATAAAATTTGGTATGTACATTCACTAGGTAGAGTTTAACTTATATTTACCAACAAAACCCATGTTCAAACCTAAAACCTTTTAAAATTAACTGTATTAAGTTTTATAATAAGCCGCCTGAACCTCTCCTTGAAGCCACCATTCCCAGTTTTAAATCTAAAGTTTACTCATAGCTGTTGCAAAATCCATTTTATTCTGCTAATGAATTCTTGGATTCGACTGTTTTAATCTAGATTTTAGATTGTGCTCATTTAAACTTAGCCATTATTACTGTCGCTTTTATTTTGTTGTTTTATATACATGCCGTTATATGACTATGCCTATTTCAATGTATCTCAATTGATCAATGGCAATAAAGATTCTGATTCTGATACATAATCTCTTCCCCATGGATTTTAGGGGGAAATAAAAACATACCAAAATTCCGTTGGAAATTCGATGTGTACGAAGGTCTGCTGCGACGGAGGTATTTTTCATATACTACGTGACAAATTGACCGAATAGTATTTGTTACAAATTTATTCCAAAAAACTAGCTACTAGTATACATGTTGCTCGAAATCGAGCAATTTATTTTGATAAAATAAAAATGTTACTTTGAGTTCTAAATCAATGACATCCGACCAATCCAATACTGTGAATATTGTGATTTTTTAATTTTTTATTTTTTATTTGCAACTGTAACAATATACAACGAGCAAATTTGATGAATATAGTCGTAGCCACTGTGGCAGCCACGAAATCAGGCGGGTGAACGATTTTGCAACGTTGCCAAATTCCCAGTGCTTATTAATTTTAACATATATATGGCTTATATTTATGTCAATGTTTTTATCTGTTTTATTAGATGATAGTTATTTTGATCATTTTTATAGAATTCAACATACGGTCTGGGCAACGCTGGATGATCAGTGTTGCCAGTTTATGCATCAAAGTAAGCAATTTTCGATAATCTCTTTTCATCTTTTGGTTCCATGTGACAAGATTGCATTTTCAGTCACCCTCCTGATTTGGTTGCCGCTACTTAAGTGATTTTAATTAAATCACAATAAAACGAATAAATTAAAACATATCAGAGAATACTCAGTAGTCTTACTCTTGATGGATGCGAGGAACTGTAAATTAGAGTTCCAATGAAAAAGAAGGTCCAGAAGGTTTCTGTTCCACTTTCTTCGTAACTGCCTAGGAATTACACCAGGAAGTCTTAACGTAAACAAGTCACTGAGTAAGGGATTAAAATGGCTGTCGAGTTTGATGAAAAATATTTGGTAGGTTTCTTTTGCAACTTCGTTGACAAACTTAATTTTTAAGTCTTTGTGAAGAAGTTTTGTTGCTAACGTAGTAGGGCGCGCCAGAGATTAGATGGCGGCGTTTAACCTTGAATTTTCATTAATATTCGTTCTAAACATGTTCAAAATCGATATTTTTGTTATATGAAAATTCCCTGGGTGGCTAAGAAACACTTGACTGCTTATATTTAACCTGACAGATGAATGATCAGACGGTAAATCAAGGCAGGATTTTATATCAAGGTAATTCTTGGTAATCAAGGTTCTTAACTGCTGCAATGTTTGCAGACGACACTGCTTTGCTTGCCCAGGATTCCGACCCTATTTTAGCTCAAAATCAACTTCAAAATGATCTGCAGCTTGTTCATGATTGGATGAATAAATGGAAATTATCGTTAAATGCCACCAAAACTCAAGCTAAAATATTCACACTCAGAAAAATTGAAGATGTTCCGGAATTAGTAATCAATAATGTAAATATTCCTTGGAACCCTAGGTATGATTCAGTTAAATATCTTGGTGTTCAGCTAGACACGAAGCTAAATTGGAAAATTCATATTAACACTAAAATAGCTCAAGCACATGCCAGACTCTCTTTACTTTACCCCCTAATAAATCGAAATTCTAAATTAAAAACTAAATGTACGTTGTTACTTTATAAATCTATTTTGAGACCAACCCTTACCTACGGGTGTCAAGTTTGGGGAACTGCCAGCAAAACCCACTTAAAGAAAATCCAGACATTTCAAAACAAAATTTTACGCCTATCTGTTAATGCCCCTTGGTTTGTTAGAAACTCACAATTGCAAAGAGATCTAGAAATTGAATCTATCGAAGAATTTACGAAGAAATTAACGTCAAAATTTTACAATAACACAGTGGCATCTGATCAACCAACTATATCCGGAATTTTTGATCAATTATTAGAAAATAGAAGATTAAAACGAAGAAACATAGAAGATCTAATACATTAAATAACATGGATTAATTAACACTTAAAAACTTTAAATTTTCACTTAAACTTGTTTGATTTAGTCAAGAGGTGCCAATTGTGTTTCCTCAACATGTTATTTTATATTTTTCGTTAATTTTATTATGTTCATGATACAGTGTAAAATACGAAAGTGTTGATCCTGTAAATAAAGATATTTGTAAAAAAAAAGGTTCTTAACTGCAGACTGTTTACTATCAGCTGTTTGTGAACAGTTAGTAGATTATGTGAAATAGTTGTTTTGTTTATTTTAGTTGTTTGTTCAACCTTTGTACGTGACTGAAATACCACGTTTGCAGGAGGTGCAAATCTTGGACGACGCAGGACGCACCATTTAATATCTTGTAATCATAAAATACCTTGTCACAGCAAACCTGCGTACTCAAGAATTATTAGAGTATTATAGACTTAATCGCAGCGAACAACCTAAATCTGGCAACGAGTGTGTGCAACGAATGACCTTACCCAAAAGGCGAGTGAGCGTAGCGAACGAGCTCACTTGAGTTACCTATAAAATATTTGCTATTATTGATTTAAAAAATAGTCGCTCCGCTCAATATTTCAAGCAGACAACTGCATTGTATACCTAGTTACATATATTCATTGATTATTTCACGTAGCTTTTTAACACGTTGAGTGCAGGCTACGTTAATTAACGTAGTTCCACAGTGGCACGGGCGGCGGCCTACGTTAATTTACGTAGCGCTCCTACCCGAAACATATTGGTTCACTGTGGGCTTAGCCATTGCTGGAAGAGGCTGATTCGCTCACCGCCTGTTGTACCAGTCCCTGTGCTCACAACGGCGTAGTTCGTTTTCCGGTCCGCCATTTGGGGGGGGGGGGGGGGAGAGAGCAGTGGCACTTGCAGCGGCCTGCGTAATATTACGTAGCACTCTCGAATCGTGTAACATTGGTTCATTTGTTTAGTTTGGGCTTTAGCCACTGTCGGGAGAGGTTATAAGTGCTCGCCGTTTATTGGTGCAGTCCATTTTCCCGGTTCGCAGACGATCGTTTGCCGGTTCCCCCGGGGCGCGTCGTGAACGAAGTGATTGGGCTTCACAGTGTTTTCTATTGTTACTTTTTGTGTTATTTGCGCAGTTTAGCAGGTAATTAAGACTAATCGGTGGAGAACGTGCATTCTGATGATAAAAATCGCTTCGATGAGAGTTTTAAGTGACGATCCCCGGCACCACTGGCGGACTACGTTAATTTACGTACCGGAAATGACGTCATGATATTTGACAGAAAATAGATGAATAGACAACTTCTGACGACTTTTTAGCAACATACAAGCAATTACCTAGTGATTAAACAAAAAAAAAATATTTTCGCATTTTTGATGACCCCATATATGGATTTTCCGCACTCAACGTGTTAAGAATAATTAACTTTATTGGTTGGTCATCCTGTACGAAACGAAACTTCGCGTCGCACTGTACTGTCTCAGTCTCAGATTATGAAAAAAATCAACTTGACTGACTCAAACCTCAAACTCAATCCTCAAACGAAAACGAAACGAAAACGAAGTCGACTCGGACTCGGAGTCGGACTCAGTCAGAACTCAGAGTTGAAGTTTGTGGTTTGTTTCGTGTGATTGACGGCCGCGTGAAAGTTTTTTGACTAAAAAATTATATTTGGACTTCTGTTACTATTAATTTTGTAAGTATTTAAAACAATGTATTTTCGTTATAAATTTGTCTCATTGTTCTGTTTTGGTCATCCTCCAACACAAGGCATAAAGATGGCCTTACTTACTATCGAAGTAGGACTTACTGCTGGTGACATTTCGCCATCTTTATTTAATTCTCTTCATCTTTTTGAAGACATTTATTTATTTAAAACATCTAAGGAATTATGAGTTATTATCCATGAATACTTGCGTCAATTAATTCCCCACGTAGATAATGGGTTAAATTAATGCCTAGGTCTATACACTCCTGTCCTGCAGGCCTAACCTAAAAAATCCTTAAAACAGTTAAGTAGCCTGTCTACACATTGATGGGAGAAAAATTGCCAATTTAAGTTTGTTGCATACTAATTTAGTAATGAAGAATTAGGCCTACAAGCAATACCCTCGTTGCAGCAGACCTGCGTAGGTACTCAGCGAATTTCTAAAGGAATTAGTGATTTTGTATTTTCCCATCCCCATAGACACCATAGGAATGAGTAGCCTAGATGTAGGTTTACTACCATAGGCCTAGAATGTTTTTAAACAATGTTAGTTGTTAGGAAATGTAGTGGTTGGGTTGGGTAAGGTAAAAATATAATATTGTACAGAATCAATATTTGACACTTCTTAATTTTCACCAGACCTAAATCATAAGGGTACAGTAAGTAAAACTTATGTAGGTTTGCCACCAAATGGGTGTTGTAAGCAAATATCAGTTAAACCCTACCCAGTGAATGTGTATACCAAATTTTATCAAGTTATGCCTATAGGGTTTTGTTGATTTCCCACAAGATTAATATGGGAAGAGGGTCATTCCATATCAAGTGATCAAATGCAAATTACCTCACTATTTTTTATGGGGTTGATATTTTTTTATTAGATACATATATGCAAAATAAACCTAAATCTGAAAAAATAAATTTTTTTTCTCTTATAGTTTTTTCAAAATTTTATTTCAAAGTTTCAAAAAAATTGTGTTTTTGCGCATTCACTGATTTACATTTCATTTAATATCTCTGGCTAGAATCAAGATAGAAAGGTAAAATAAAAGCCATTATATTCAGAATCAAATTGGCTTTAATTTGATATACAACATGAAGGTATTTGAAAAATTTAAATTTTTGATCCCTCAAACTCAAAATTTTGAAAGCGAATTCCAAAAAATTAATATAATTGAAAATTTTCAAAAAAATACCATAAATTCCTAATGTTACTACTAAGTTGTGTACAAAATTTCAGTTTGGGATCTCAATGGGATCATATTGAAATTAATTTTTATACATAAGCGTGTAATGGAAATGGACACCACATAGCCTTTAATACACAAATTAATTTTGTCAAAACATTTTTATTAAGTTTATAACCAATTAAAAGTTAATTTGTTAAAAAATACCTTCACATTTTCATTATTAAGAGTGATGGCTACTGACCATTATCTAGGCCTACTCTTTAAACTAATCAAACTCTACTTCATAATAAAGGTCGATCACAGTCTATAAGTTCAGCTTTTTGTTGCTGCTATAATTTCATTTGGGACATCAAATATGTTCTTCCAGTAGCTGTGGTAGGGTTCACTTTAGTTAATATTTGACTTATATTTAGGACTACTTTTAAGATGACAGGTTTGTGTCAGTCGTGGTCAGACGCTCGGCTCTTTTGAAGAAAGTTAAAAACCCTTGCTGACGGGAAACGTTTTATATGGTTTTTCCAAAACGTTGGAATTAAAAAAAAATTAATACCTCCACTGCCCGTAATTATCGGCCAATAGGCCTGTGCAGTGATCTAAAGATAGCAAGGTACGGTCTTGGCATTATAGGCTAGGTAGAGGTGACCGCTCATGTTTTTGCGTGGAATGTCGCCCAGGATCGAACCGAGGACTGCTGGCTTGTAATGCCAGAGCTCTACCACTGAGCTGCCGCTCCCGTATTAGTTGGTAATATTTTATAGACTATTTGTACTTCGGTGTCCAAGTAAATGTTTATACGGTAGCAAAGTTTTGCCGATGCATAGGCTATGTAGTAACACCATATATGTATTTTTAAAGACCTATCAAATTCTTCAAACTATATCAAAATATGGCTTATGACCTGAGTGATTAGCCTGTATGAGTCTCCGGTTTAAAGCTCTGTGTCGGTGAACAGACGCCAAGGCGCCACGCCGCCATTTATTTAACAGCTACACTACTGCGCCTGCGCCCCTCGCCACCAGTCCACCTGTAGACACGATTTTGTGGTGCGCCCTTATCAGTGCATGAAGTATAATAGTACATCTAAAAACAAGTTGTCAGGTCCTGAATATTTCTGACTTTGATTGAAATAAGAGTGGTTTCTTCAAATTACTTCATTAGATGTTTAATACAGTTGTAAACAAAACAAGGTAATTAATAAACCACTTTTAAGTAAATCGTATTGAAAATTTTCTTTATAAGCTTCTAGCTATTTCAAAATGCTTTTAAAAGCCTAGTACCGAGTGGTAGCTCTCCAATAAGGCGATGGTGGCTGGCAAGTGTGTCATGTCAAAACACGATAAAAATGAAGATGTAGAGTTAACATTTCTACATCCTTCTGGTCCTGCGTCCTGGTTTGTTTTCCTAACATAATATCTTAAAAGTATATAAACCAAATATTAACTAAAGTGAACTCTACCACAGCTACAGGAAGAACATGTAATGTCCCAAAATAAAATCAAAGCAGCAACAAAAAGCTGAACTTTAAGACTTCGATCGACCTTCATTAAGTACAGTGTAATCAGTTTATAAAATACTACCGGTAGTCATCACTCTAGAAAAGAAGGCCTTCTTAGTGAAAAAATCTAAAATTTACATTTCTCTTAATATGGAAAATGTGTAGGTATTTTTTAACTAATTAACTTTTAATTGATTGTAAACTTAATAAAAATTTTTGACAAAATTAATTTGTGTATTAAAGGCTATGTGGTGTCCATTTCCATTACAAGCTTATGTATAAAAATTAATTTCAATATGATCCCATTGAGATCCCAAACTGAAATTTTGTACACAACTTAGTAGTAACATTAGGAATTTATGGTATTTTTTTGAAAATTTTCAATTATATTAATTTTTTGGAATTCGCTTTCAAAATTTTGAGTTTGAGGGATCAAAAATTTAAATTTTTCAAATACCTTCATGTTGTATATCAAATTAAAGCTAATTTGATTCTGAACAGAATGGCTTTTATTTCACTTTTCTATCTTGATTCTAGCCAGAGATATTAAATGAAATGTAAATCAATGAATGCGCAAAAACACAATTTTTTTGAAACTTTGAAAATTTTTTTTGAAAAAACTGAATGAGATAAAAAATTTTATTTTCTTCCTTTTGATTGTGTTTGTTCTAATGATTCATTAAACCAAAAACTATTAAAAAAGGGAAACATGAGGGAAAATTTTATTTTTTATTTGGATCACTTGATATGGAATGACCCAATCCTATTTTTGGCTTTTCTCCGTAACCTATTGAATTAAACCTAGTTAAAAATTTAAAATAGGCCTACTGAATTGTTTGTATTTTGAGCTCTTATATGGTTTTAGTTAAAATTGTTGAATTAAGAAAATTAAGGTCCAAAAATTCCAAAAACCCTACCTCCTTTGAAATCCCATTAAACCCCGTTCCCATAACCCAATCATCCTGGTTCGCGAACTCATGAAAATAGACCTGGTCTTACTCCTTCATACCAAATTTAATTAAAATCGGAGGTCGCTGTCAAAAGTTATCAGTAGGCTAACTTAACTTACAGTACCACGGACACATAGGCCTATATGTGAAAATGAACGAACAGTGTTTTTGGCTTCTGGGGACCTCAAAATGAAAAAAATAACATGGTCCCGGACTTAGGTCTTACCATGGCTAATACTGTAATAGTTAGCATATTCCCTATACTGAAATTCGCTAAAAATTAATGAAATTAAGTAATAAAAATTAGGCGTGGGTAGCCTACTATGAAAGTGAATGTTTCATAACAGCCTAGGGCTAGGCCTAACAATTGACTAAGGCGAAACTTCCTTATCCGACTCCACTGTTATTATCAATCTGGAAATCCCGATACCTATCGCGATTATCCAATAGTTGTAACCGTTTGATTTAACTTAAGATGTACAAAATACAATCATATGGTAATTTATTTATACTTGGCCTAAGTTTATACCGGTACCGTACTCAAAATAATAATATAACCTAACAATCTAACCGTAAATCTCTGTCACTTTTACTGACAGCGATGTTTATAACAACAAAATAAGTTATGCCTAAATGGTGTTTGAAAACATTTAAAATGCTTAAGTTTATTCCCTCAATACAATAGCCAAAAAATACCTTTCTGATTCGTATTTGGCAGCATTTGCGTGACACCATTTTAGGTCTATGAAGTTTGCTTCTTCTCACATTTAATTAAGATACACCTACCTAGCCTACACAATAAACTTGGGTTGTTTATTTTGCGTTGTTCATTGATATACTTGATACTTGATACTTGTATCCTCCATCGTTGACCAACAAATTTGGATAGATTGCGTCAAAAAAAATTTAATATTTCAGGTTACATCAGCTAAAATTTTTTGTATTCGAGGCTAATTTGATCCAACCATCACAAATATTTCATACTGTCAGAATTTAGCTAAAATTTGTACTTGTTTTTGTTATTTTAGCAAATTTCCCTATAGGGAATACGCTATTACAATAGTAGTCACGGTAAGACCGAAGCCCGGGACCATGATACTTTTTTGTTTTGAGGTCCCTAGAAGCCAAAAACACTGTTTGTTCAAATTGATATATATAGGGCCTACATATCTATACGGTTTATCTATATGTGTCCATGAACACGATAACTTTTGAACGGAACCTCCGATTTTGATGAAATTTGGTACAGGGATGTAAGCCAGCATCTACTAGATTAGGTTCGTGAACCAGAATGATCGGACCATGGGAACGGGATTTTATAGGGTTTCAAAAGGGTAAAAAATGGGTTTTTGGCTTTTTTTTACTTTTATTTATAAAATTCAACAATATTATCTTAAACCATTTAAAAGAGCTTTAAAAAACAAACAATTTAGTATTTTGTATTTTTTACCTAGCTTAAATGGTTATAGAGAAAATCCAAAAACTACGTTTTCCATGTTATTCTTATGGGAAATCAACAAAACCTTCTAAGTTATCTTGCTTATTTAAGTTATTGACATATCTTGATAAAATTTGGTATGTACATTGATTAACTGATGAAGCGTTTAACTTGTATTTGCTTAGAAAACCAGCGGCACATACATTATTTTTAACCAATGTTCATTATGATAGTGGTTTTAACTTTTAATTAATTCAACTTATTTTTCAGGTCTGTTTTTTCTGAGTTTCGCCCCATGCTCTTGAATCCCTTATGGTGTCTTCAGTTGCTGTAGGAATGGAGGCTCGACAAGATCAGTAAGTATCAAATAATTTTTTTCTTGATATTAAAAAAATCTAATATTCCCTTCTAAAAAGACATTTTTTGATGTAGGCCTATTACTTATCATGTTCTCTTCATTCCTGCTTTATCCCTCCGAGCGTTATTCGTCGATTTTTCGGCCCAGCTTTTCGACCTCCGAGCGTTTGAGTAGATTTTTCAACGGTTTGAAAACGTGACGTAACTTTATAGTGAATGACAGAGTCGGACCCGTGAACGATACCGATGTTACCGGGAGATTCTAAGCTATCAAAAAAACACCCATTTCAAATGGTGGAACGTCATTGGTTGTTTGTAATATGCAATGAAACGTCTGGGAAAAATCTGTTACCATTTGCTAACTTTGTAAACAATGTAATACGTATTTTACCAATTATTTTAAGGTTATCAATGATTAAAAGTGTTACTAATACTGTTAATTTACATTATTGGAATAAATTAATGTGTTTTTTTAGTTTATAACCATAAATATGGAGTAGGACTTAGTATAATATTCCTAGCTTGATTTTACATGTGTTCTTATGGGATTAGGGTAAGTACTGTAGGAGATATTATGGTTTTATTCAACATACATTTTTTTCAAATGCTTCTAGCTTATATTAATTATATATTTTATTGAACTGCATAAAATTCTAAACAAAATGTATATCTTGGAATTTTGATTATGTGTTTCTAAAATTATTTGAGGGGAGAGCAATGTTACATGAAATATATTTTTTGTGATTTTTAATTTTTAACCTATAGCCTAAATTTGGTAACAATAAATAAGGGTAATAATTTTTGTATTTGTCCATTTTATCTACTTTCATATAATTTAGCCTATATACATTTATAATGCTAGGTCATAAAATATATTTTTTACTAATTTTTATTTGAAAGTATGCAATGGCTTAAAAAATGCGTACTGTAACGCTCCAGGGGTGCCATATTGAACGCGTGGAGGGTTAATCCATAAATTTGTTATAAAAACCAGTAATGTTTTCATTCAGGTTTGTATAAAAGTCTCTGTCTCAAAAATGCTACAAATATCTCTCCTTTTTGGGTGAAGCCTAGTTGTACAACAAATATTGATGGTACTTTTGTAGCCTTAATTACATGACTGGAGACCTACCAGACGAACTTTCCTTAAGATGACTGGAGGGTACTAGTAGTAGGTAAATGATTCTGATGATAGTTGCCAGCAGTAAATCCCACTGGTGCAGTTTTAATGGTTTCATAATAATATAACAAGAGGTTAAAATACCTGAATTGCCGTGTAATCCTTAAGTCATCATGTTGGCGACCGGTTTTGGTACTACCATAAGAGTATAAAGTATGAAGCCTAATGGACGTGAATTTTCACTCTTCCGAGGTCGTCATGAGTCTTGAAAACATATTGCATAATACACTGACACATTTAATACAAACACGTACACGATTTTTTTATGGTTTCTTTACAATGGTGTCATTTTTACAATAAATTTCTGAAAAGATTACTAATAGAGCAAATTTTGATCCACTAACCAAATTATTGAGGAATTTTGTGGCTTACAAAAAGCAGGGTGTCTAGTAGTCTTGAAAATCTGGAAAGTCTTGAATTAGTATTGAATTTAATAATGGTCTTGAAAAGTCTGGAATTAGTCTTGAATTTTCAGCCTAGTCTTGAAATTTACAAAAAATTTAACTATGGAGACGCTTGCAATCGCCGATTAAGACGCTCTGATAAAGATTGCTAACCAGAGACGCTTGTAATCCCCAATCAAAACGCTTGCAACTGCAGACCGTAAACAAACGCTCACGATTCTATTATGTAAAATTCCAAAATTTGTTTACAGTAGACAATGTTGGAAAATGAATTTTACTAGCATTTGCCTACAAGCTAAAGAAAACAAGGAAAGCAACACTTTAATTATTACCAAATATATGCAATTTTTGTTCCATAAATTTGCTATCATATTGAATTTTAGGAAGGATTTATATTACCCTATTTATTTTAATTAACTTAACAGAACACACACCCTACGAAGGACGGACAAAGGGTTAAAAAAAAGAATTACAAACTTGTGCATTATTTTAATTCAATCCATTTAAATTTTCAATGTTGTTGAAGAATTAATAATGCTTCTTCTAAAACAGTAATAATTTTGTAGTTTCATTTTAATGGTCTTGTTTTTGACAAAAAATATTACAATTCTTTATATTAGCCCCTAAACTGCTACTGAAGACTAAAATAGCAGGTCTGTTACCTGTTACCTGTTACCTCCTATGTCTGTCCCGTAGACCACGAAGGCATGGGACCCGTCCTTAATTTAATTTCCTTGTAGTGGCTAAAACTTGGCCGTCAACTCCTGACGCTGTCCAATCAGGTTATGGTAAGGTTGGGGAGTGGGTATAGTAGTCTGGTCTGTACACATGCCTTCCTTTGAGTAGCTCAAATTTTGTTGTTGGATATAATCACTACGGTACATGTTTTACCGTGAATATATGGCGTTGTCAAGTGATATAAATAAGAACATAGCCTTCTATCCATCAAAGGATTGGTCAAGAATAAAAAAAGACAAAACACGGTAGAAACACAGTTAATTTTGTGTATTTTAATCCTTGGCCAATCCTTTGATAGATGTTATGTTCTTGTATCACTTGACAATGATTATATCCAACAACAAAATTAAAGCTGGTCGATGTAAGGAATGTGTGTATTTAAAAACAAATATATATAAGTGACAATTATGTAAATAATTTTGTTAAATGTAAGATAGATATTAATATGTCGAGTAATGCGGCAGTCTTGAAAAAAACTAAAACAGTCTTGAAAAAGTCTGGAATTAGTCTTGAATTTTTAAAGAGAAATTAACTAGACACCCTGAAAAAGATTTTTATAAAATAAAATTTTCTTAATAATATTGTTTAATAAGCTAATACCCTCATACAGTACCTCGAAACTTTTAAAATTTAATAAATATTACTCTATGTGACGATGCAAAATAACTTGATTTTTCTTAGTAATATTTGTTAAATTTTCAAAATTTCGCGGTTTGAGGGGCGTAATACAACTATTCAACTAAACACTTACCAAGTTTAAAGAAAATCGGTTGACTAATGGCGTTCGAAATAGGGTAATAAAATACAGTACACTCTCGTTCATCGGACTCGGCGACATCGGAACCCCGCTTCATCGGAACTGAAAATCTGGATAACATTAATTTTTTTTTCTTACAAATTAATAATTTTTCCGTTTTAGCGCCTTCAATTTCCATTCGTTATATCCGCACAACAGTGAAGTATCACATTTTGCATCAAATGTCATCAGGCGTTTTCCATAATCTGTACACATCGATGTGATTTACGAGGCCGTGGAGTATTAGCACAAAAATAGAAAGAGGAAGAGGGCAGGAAGTGAACATCCGTTTCGACCACTTCCCAAACTGTCATTCAGTCTGTCTCGCGTCGCGACTGCACCTGTGTTACGCGGAAGTCAGTTGACTGGTGGAATATGAATATGAAATATGAGAATAACGATTTTGGATCTTTATTTCCTGTTTTTAGGTTCATTGTTACCATGTTCAAAGTTTGAGTGCCTTATTTTCATAAAATCTCTTGTGTTATCTTAAAAACAAGAGTGAATACAATCACGATAGGTCACCATACGGGCGGAAATGATGACTCACAACGGACTCCGCTTCATCGGAATTTTTTGACACCCGAACCGGCCGTCCGCCACATTAGTTCCGATGAACGAGAGTGTACTGTACCATGTTTTGTATTAAAAGCCGTATGTTTAACATTGCAGACTACAGAACAATGAGCTACTGGCCCAAAAGTGAAGATGACTCTTGATATTGTGAAAATCCTCACTCACCTATAATATAATACATGAAGCCATTTTTTTGTAAATTTAATATTCCTCCTTTTTTCCTTGATCAATCTCAACGTTTGAGATGCCAAAAGTCAATTAAACACAGTCGTCTCAGTTTGTAGTTCTGTAATCAGGTTTTAGATTTAGATAATAATACAGTACACTCTCGTTCATCGGACTCGGCGACATCGGAACTCCGCTTCATCGGAACTGAAAATCTGTACATTATTAATTTGTTTTCTTACGAAATAAATAATTTTTTTCGTTTTAGCGCCTTCAATTTCCATTCGTTCTATCCGCACAACAGTGAAGTATCACATTTTGCATCAAAAGTCATCAGGCGTTTTCCATAATCTGTGCCTATCGATGTGATTTACGAGGTCGTGGAGTATTTGCACAAAAATAGAAAGAGGAAGGGGGCAGGAAGTGAACAATACGTCCGCTTCGACCGCTTCCCAAACTGTCATTCGGTCTGTCTCGCGTCGCGACTGCAGCTGTGTTACGTGGGAGTCAGTCGACTGCTGGAATATTAATATGAAATATGAGAATAAAGATTTTGGATCTTTATTTCCTGTGTTGTTTTTATTTCTATAGGTTCATTGTTCCCGTGTTCAAAGTTTGAGTGCCTTATTTTCATAAAATCTCTTGTGTTATCTTAAAATCAAGAGTGAATACAATCACGATAGGTCACCGTACAGGCGGAAATGATGACTCACGACGGACTCCGCTTCATCGGAATTTTTTGACATCCGAACCGGCCGTCCGCCACATTAGTTCCGATGAACGAGAGTGTACTGTAACCTATTGCTATTCTGAAGGGCATGGTTACCCCTCAGAGTTTGTATTTTGTCTATGAGATGGGGATTTTTTTTTATTTGTAAATTAAAACAGCAGCTGATGGTAAAACATGGTATAGAATATTCTCATGTTAAAAGCAGATAGGAGCAATAAAACTACCACCGAAAAAACATAATCTGATTAAGAGGGGATAAAAGAGCTCCTCTCAGAACGTCATGTATCTTGAACTTTCAACCATTAGGCCTATAGCTTGATATGGATTCAAATATAAAAAAATCAAAAAGCATATAAAATAGCCTAAGTTTTTATCTTTTATTTTAAATCTTCCACTTTTGATGGACTTAAAATAAAGGCACAAAATGGGAGTAGATGAAGCACTGCACGATGAATTTTTGAATGGTTGCGCAACAGTGCGAACCGTATTCAGGTGCGGCTCACAACGCCCACTTGACTGCACAGACAAAATAATCGCTCTATCCCTTGAACCCCCTGTAATTTGGCGCACTGCACTGCAACTCTACTCTTAGTGTATATTTCATTTTGATAGATTAAATTAATATACAGGGTGTTCGGAAAAAACGTCTCAGGAATTCAGGACGTTATTGCCCACATCAAAATAAGCAAAAAAAATCCTATAAACATATGTCCTAAAATGCTTCGTTAACCCGCTAGCCGCCATTTTGTTTTTTACACAAAATAATTTTTATTTCCGTAATGGATCATTGTATCAAGTTAATATTTGGCATGAACCTTCATCATAGCAATACCCATTTTCAAGAAAAAGGTTATTTTTTTCCAATGTGTATTTTCAAAATGGCGGCCATTTTAAAATTTTAAACTAAAATATCTCAAAACCGGTAAATTTTATAAAAATTTTACTAGACACAAAAAAGTTGACAAATTTAACTATCTAACCAATGGTACCAAGTTTGTAAGGATCTGACAACAAATAACGGAGTTATTGAGATTTTTCAATTAAAATTACCTTAATTTGCATTAATTACAATGCAAAATCAACGTTTTTATGCAGAAAAATCTCAATAACTCCGTTATTTATAGTCAGATCCTTACAAACTTGGTACCATTGGTTAGATAATTAAATTCGTCATCTTTTTTGTGTCTAATAAAATTTTTATAAAATTTACCGGTTTTGAGATATTTTAGTTTAAAATTTTAAAATGGCCGCCATTTTGAAAATACACATTGGAAAAAAATAAAATTTTTCTTCAAAATGGGTATTGCTATGATAAAGGTGCATGCCAAATATTAACTTGATACAATAATCCATTACGGAAATAAAAATTATTTAGTGTAAAAAACAAAATGGCGGCTAGCGGGTTAATGAAGCATTTTAGGACATATGTTTATAGGAACTTTTTTGCTTATTTTGATGTGGGCAATAACCTCCTGAATTCCTGAAACGTTTTTTCCGAACACCCTGTATATTATTGTGATAAATGAACTATACACAATTTCTTTTGTGATACTGCTTGGAAAACTGCTCCCTTCAAAGCAACTGTTGCAGGTATAAAGTTGTTCTTTTTCTCAATGAAAATAAAAGCAGTCAACTGGTGTCGAGTACATCAGCAGTTTTTCGTATAACAATGTAGTGAAAAATATATTAATCAAAACCATTTTCACTAAAAATTGTAATACAAAACTAAATTGTAACAAGAATGTGTTAACATTGTAAACTATTCTATTTTGTTTTACTTACATGAACAGCCCAAAGGTGTCAAAAGATCCTTTTTTCATGCAGGATATGTTTCGGATATGTTACTGTCCAACGTCTGTGTAAATGTTGTTAGTGGCAAATATGGTTCCTGGTAAGCTCAATGAGGTTGATTAAAATGTTCCTTCTTAAAATCTATGTTGTTAACCCATTTTTACCAATAGTTTACATCATATGACATGTTGATCGTATAATGACTCTACTAACCTATGACATACACAAAAGTAATATAAATCAAATGATTGTTTGTAATAACAAGAATAGAGATGACAATCACATAACAAAAACAATGTTAGTTTTTCTGGTCGGTTAAATAATGGAGGAATACGACAAAAAATATAGTCATAACACTTGTCTAAAGTTGGTTTTCGAAACTTTATCATTTATGACCTCTCTTGTCCCTTAGTTATTACACTTGACCTTGTACAAAAGGCTCATCTTAAGACCTTTGAGGTTATGTATACTATTATTGATTGTAAAAAATTATAAAAGAAAGAGGTTTGCAACTTTTGTTTTATAGCAAAATTTGTCAATTAATAGTAGGTCAAATAAGCAGTAATTAATAACTGGTTCATAAAAGGTAGAATTTCATTGTGATGTGATTTTGATGTATGAAATTATTTTGGCATTGCTCAAGTTGGAGAAAATTAATATAATACATAATGTCCTCTAAACCCCAAATAATCAAACACTTCCCGGTGCTTCGTGTCTAATTATCTTTGCTAACTTCACCTCTGCACCATTACAAAGCACTTTCAGTCTCAAATGCATGAAACGGTTTAAACACACTCTAGATGTCTTTGACATTTTATAATTAAACCCAATTTAGTTCTTCAAAGCTTAGAGAGGGATTTAAACACTACCAATAGCATGAAATTACCTTTTTTCTCAAAAAGTTTTTCATTCTACAATTTAAAATGTCCAAAAGAAATTATCTCTGTTAAAGATTTTCAAGTATATTAATGCATTACCGAAAAATGTTTTTTAACTTTTAAGCTATTTCAAAAACGTTGTATAAGGTGTTATTATTTAGGTACTATGTTTAATTTATAGGGAATTTTACGCCGTTTCAAATGGTATCACTCTCTATGTCCTAAATACATCATTTTGGGTTTTACGACCAAACTAATAGAAACAAGTCGTGTAATTTAAAAAAATTACAAAATAGGCCATTGCAGCTAAACGGTTGAAGTCCGGTATGGGGTTATATACATTTTTTTGTTCCTTTTGATAAGCAGAATCAACAGTTAAAATTAATGTAGTCAGTAGAGACTCACCCTGTATAATATGGAAAGTTTCTTAAATTTTGAAAAACCTAGACTTAGGTCTGACCTGTCCAAATCCTGCCTCAAGGACTATGGATGAAATATTCAAGTATTCAAGTGTAGTTCATTGTGTTTAATCATTAAACTTAAATGAACGTCTGTATCGATTGGTTCAGAAAATGTACTATAGTAGAATATTAAAGAAGTGTTCACTTACTATAGTTGAAATTTTAAAATTGATAGGCCCTAGGTGATTGGATAGGAAATTTAATTTGTGATGTCCAATTCTTTTATTTTATATTGGCGACAACTTTGAGGGTAGGTCCCCCTAAACCGTTTGTACTAAAATGGCACTGAAGAGTCGCGGACGCTGAAACTGAGTGGCGCGGCTCATTTCCATGTGAAGAGTCGCTCCGGAGCCTAATTAATGAGCCAGCTCCTGCATATATTGCGCCATTGTCAGAGCACTTCCATTATACGGATCCTTCACTCACCTTGCTTCAATCAACTCAGTCATGTCTGTGTTTTTTTAGTGGATGATGTTACAGCCATTTAAATAGGGGGTTTTAACGCTGTAAATAACGTTACAAAGAGTTTAATTTGTATGAGTAAAGAACTGGTAATGGCTTGCTTTTAGCGAATTTCCCTATAGGGAATACGCTATTACGGTAGTAGCCATGGTAAGACCTAAGCGCGGGACCACTTTACTTTTTCATTTTGAGGTCCCCAGAAGCCAAAAACACCATTCGTTCGTTTTCATATATATGTATATGTATATATATATATATATGTCCGTGGTACTGATAACTTTTGAAGTGGACCTCCGATTTTGATGAAATTTGGTATGAAGGTGTAAGACCAGGTCTATTTTCATGAGTTCGCGAACCAGCATTGTCGGGTTATGGGAACGGGGTTTTATGGGGTTTTTAATGGGTTTTTGGCATTTTTAGACCTAAATTTTCAAAATTCATCAACTTTAACAAAAACCATTTAAAAGATCTTAAAAAAATAAACAATTTAGTATTTTGAATCTTTAAAATAGCTTAACTGGTTATAGAGAAAATTCAAATCAAGTTTCCCATGTTATTCTTATGGGTAAATCTTTAAAAAGTTATACATCGCTTATTTATCAACATATTTTAATAAAAATTTGTATGAACCTTCACTAGGTGGTGAACAATTAAGATTTGATCAAAAACCCACATGGCAGCAAACCTACATGCTAAATCCCACGGTATTCTCATGGAAAATAAGTGTATAATGGGAGCAAGAGAGATGAAGATAATAAATAAGGTATCTGTTCCTAATCAGCTGATCAGCTGTCTTCTGCATATTTGTCCAATTTGAAATGCTTATGTTTTGTTATTTGTAAACAAATCATTCCTTTTGCATTGAAGCTTTGGTTGTCCACTTTTATTACTGTTAAAAAAGTCATTTACTGCAATACTAGGTATACAATGCAGTTGTCTGCTTGCAATATTGAGCGGAGCGACTATTTATTAAATCAATAATAGCAAATATTTTATAGGTAATTCAAGTGAGCTCGTTCGCTACGCTCACTCGCCGTCAATTTAGTTCGTTCGCTGCGCTCACTCACCTTTTGGGTCAGCTCATTCGCTGCACACATTCGTCGCCAGATTTAGGTTGTTTGCTGCACTTACTCGCCACAAGTCTGTAATACTCTAATAATTTTTGAGTACCCAGGTTTGCTGCGACGGGGTTTACAAGAAATTAAACTGTGCGTCGTCCAAGATTTGCACCTCCTCTCCGTAAACGTTGCATTTCATTCACTTACAAAGGTTAACAAACCACTAAAATTAACAAAACAACATAAAACTACTGTATTAACAAACAGCTGATAGTAACACTCTGCAGTTAAATTTGATCCTTATAACAGCTGTAAAATCAACACACAGTAAATAAACCAAATAAAATATTTCTCCTATCAAAATAACATGGTAACTTTAAAGGGCCATAGGGCAGAACCCTTATGTCCGATTTGGACCATTCCAGATTTATACCTTCCCATAGATGGTTACTATGACCGAGCAAAATTTCGTGAGGATCACTCCAGCCGTTCAGGAGGAGTACTTGTAAATAAAAAGCCATAGTGTAGTATAGGAGCTTCGCTCGCTTCGCTCGCTTCGCTCAATAAATATTAATAAATTAATAAATAAAAATAATTTACTCAGAAATATAATGCTATTAAATATACAGGGTGACCATAAAGTCTTAGGATGACTTTATAACTTTTAAACGACAAACGATATCACAACCACATTTGGTATACCGTTACTGGAAATTGTAAGCTACTTTTCTGTGTACTTGGTGGTCGGATATCACCTTTGGGGGACGGCCCGTCAGGGGTCAGAAGAAAATCTTTAATGACAGCCTATGTTGAGTTGTACATCATTTTAAAGGTCTACTTCAACTGAAAACAATGCCGCAAACCGGACTTCAAAAGGTTGATCCAGTCGGAAGAAATCGCGTTTCAAAGTTAAAAAAAATGTTTAATACCATTATCACTGTAGCAAATAGAAGTTAAGGGTAATACTTACAGAAAGTCTTTTAAAGTAGGTGTTCAAAATGTCCACCATCGGTCATCTGGCAATATGCTAACCGGTTATAAAAGGCGGCTACTGCATTTTGTATGTATTCTCGTGGAATAGCTTGAGCTTCATGTGATATCCTGTCTCAGTTCGTTCAGATCTGTAGGCTGAGTTCGATACACTTTGTCCTTGATGTAGCCCCATAGGAAGTAGTCAAGCGGAGTTAGGTCAGGAGAACGAGCCGGCCACTCAATCGCACCTCGTCTTCCAATCCACCGGTGTGGGAATACTGCATCTAAGTATTGCCTTACCTGAACACCATAGTGTGGCGGTGCTCCGTCTTGTTGGAAAAAACATGATTGGAAGTCATCGCCCAGAGTAGCTTGTAAAGCAGGAACAATCTCATTTTGGAGCATATCCTGATACCTATTGGCATTTAAATTTCCATCGATGAAAAATGGTCCTATAATCGAATTACGTACGATACCTGCCCATACGTTTACTTTTTGGGGGTGTTGTGTGTAACACTCACTCATCCAGTGTGGGTTAACATTATCCCAATCCCGGCAGTTATGCCTGTTAACATGGCCATTCAACATAAAAGTCGACTCATCTGAGAATACAATGTCGTCCAAAAGTATTTGTCTTTGGTCAATTCTATTCATCATAATTTCACTGAATTCCATCCGGCGATCAAAATCATCTTCGGTTAGTTCCTGCAACAGGGTAACCCGGTATGCCTTGAAACCAGACTTCTGTAATACTTTGCGAACTGATTCACGACCTATTCCATGAGATTGTGCTGCTGATCTAACTGATTGTTTTGGGTTTTCAACGAAAGACTGAAGAATGTCTAATGAGCCGTCTTCGTCTGTCACAGTACTTGGTCGTCCAGATCTGGCACGATCCTTAACAGAACCAGTGTCTATAAAGCGAGCAACTGTGTACTGTGCTGTGGATTTAGAAATAGGAGCTCTATCAGGAAAAGTAGCATTGAATAATTGTGTGACTTCTGCAAACGGTCTTACATTATCACCCCAGCCGCGCATCATTAAGAGTGTAATTCTTTCCCGCTCACTAAGCGACATCTTTTAAAACTTAAAATCTTAAGTAACAGGATATGGCTGCAAAAACTACTGTAGCTTTAGTGGTACTGATAAGTGAACTGTTAGACAGATAAAAGCCATTAGGAGGAAGTCCAGTGGATGGGAAACCCTGACCTAGAGGCACCGCTTTCACTTTTCATTGTACTTCTTAATACAGCAGGTTTTCCTGATTACACTTAGCACATTGTCAGACGGCCGAAAGGAAAGAGTAAGATTATTTCTTACGTAATAATGGTATTTTTCATTTTTAAACTTTAAAACGCGATTTCTTCCGACTGGCTCAACCTTTTGAAGTCCGGTTCGCGGCATTGTTTTCAGTTGAAGTAGACCTTTAAAATGATGTACAACTCAACATAGGCTGTCATTAAAGATTTTCTTCTGACCCCTGACGGGCCGTCCCCCAAAGGTGATATCCGACCACCATGTACACAGAAAAGTAGCTTACAATTTCCAGTAACGGTATACCAAATGTGGTTGTGATATCGTTTGTCGTTTAAAAGTTATAAAGTTGTCCTAAGACTTTATGGTCACCCTGTATTATATTTCCTTGTAAATTATTAATTATATAAGATAGCCAAAAAGTTCTTTGATGTTGAAACAATAATTCTTTGGAAATTCGCTGAGTACGCAGGTCTGCTGCGACGGGGGTATTTATCCATATGACATTCTTTTTAACCAACGTATGTATACTGAACTAAATAAGTTGGGACACCCATGGAAATGTAAAATCTCAGCCCTTAAACCACAGAGACAGAACCAACACAATTTAGCTAATTGGTACTAATTGAAACAGCTGGCGACAACAATTTTGCAGATGTTATTATTTTGATTTTTTTACACAATTTTTGTTTGAAAATTTTCTATGATGAACAAATGGAAATAATTAGTCAGAGATGACTTTAAACTGGAAACTCTCAAGCCTGTGCACATTGTTTTTCAAAATTAAATATCCATAAGCCTAATGGGTTAAGCATCAAGATTTGTCTCATAGAATATCAATAATGTAGAGAGAAAACGGTATTTGGGGCATGACTTAATCCTAAAACACCCCTTAATCATTCGGGCCTAAAGCCCTCTTAGGAAGATTAAAATGTCTTTCCATTATTTCTTCCCATATAAGTTTGGATGAGAATGATATTCTATTTCATATTCTTAGCATTAAATCATGTAATCAGTATTTTCTAGGTAGAAGTTTTGTAAATAAAGAATAATTGTTCATGTAGGGTGTATCTAATAATTTTTGAATCCTTCCCGTGTTTTTGAACAAACACCCTGAAACAAGTTTAGACAAATTAAATTACATGTTTGTTAATCTTGTTTCATAAACCACAGTTCCCATTTTTAGTACATAACAATAAAAGTTTTGAATATATAAACTATTAAAATTTAATACTAAACTAATAAATGTTTGCTCCTCTTACACATTGTTTACTGAAACATGTTACACGCTTGTTCATAGTTAAAATATCACAAATCTTTTTTTACTCTGGAAAATGGTTTTATTAAAGATAAACCCTAATATCTTTTCTATGGGCATTGGTTGACCAATATAGACGCCTGCTACCATGAAACGCACATTTTGTCAGAGAACATCCAGTGTTGTCCAACAGTAATGGAACACTTGATGTGACAGGTTGAACAAGAGAGTCATAATTAGCTGTTGCCTAATGGTCCGCCCAACAATGGCCTAGCATAGGTGTTATTGTTTCATCTCCATCCGTCATCCTAATTGGGTGTGATATACCAGGCGTAATGTCCGCTGTTGTATTGACACCACTCGAGTGCGCTCAATCAAATATGTTTTGTTAAACTTAGGCGTGGGCGTGAAATAGGTGACTAGACTTTCGAGTCCTTTTAATGGCGGACTTTACACGCTCAATCCGTATCGTGATTCAGAATCACGATCCTAATATCGCGATCCATATTGAGCGTGTTAGATCCGCCATTAGACTATGAGCACAACTTTACAAGACTTTTAACAAGAAACGTTGAACCTGAGTCAAACATTGTTCTTGTCTTTTATTGTCTTGTATTTTAAAATTACCAAGAATGTTCAGCTTTTGTAAAAAGAGAAACAAACAAGTTTGTTCGTGTTAACAAAGTATTATAAAATGTTAATAATCTAATTACAGTTTTGTCAAAGTGTTAGTTTGGACATTTTGCAAATGAGAAATAATTATGTACTACAGCAGAGAAAATAAGATTCTAAACTAGTATTTTCAAGCAAAGTTTTGCCAAAAGTTTGTTTAATCTTTGGAATAAAATTAACTCTCTGTGGTATACCTTTTTTTACCTAAAGATAAAATGGTAATTTGTTTTCTCATGGTTTTTTTTTCGATATGTTTAACATGTAGCCAAATTATGATTTAACATTGAAAATATATTTTGGTTGTTTGATTGCTCCTGAAGATGACACTGGGACATGCCAGTTCTGGATTTCTTTTATCAGTGTCATTGCCCTCATTTTCTTCTTTGATAAGAACCAAACATGGCCTTGAGCATTGTTATATTCCTTTGTTATTGGACTTGATTTTGAAAACATTAAATTGTTAAATGACAAGTTTTCTCAGTTGAGAAATTACCTAACGTAGAGGTAACTAAATTTTAAAATTCTATTATACTATAGAATTTGAATTATAACTCGAATTCGGTGAACTCGATTGCTTCGGAATCTGATAAAAATTATTTAAATAACAATGTTTCTGCCTGTAATAATCATTGATCGTGCCATTTTTGTTTTGGTTTTTCACGATTCCGCCTTCTTTCTTGACCGATTTTAACATTTTTGAGGTGTCAACAAAGTTGTCTCAAGTCGTAGTTTTGCAGTAAGTTTCTAGATTTGAGATAGGACCTTCCATTCTCTCTATTTTAAAGGATAGTCCACATTTATATTAAATTCTTAAAGCTCACATTTCTCCATAGCATTAAAAGAAGGAAAATTTTTTATCTGCCAACTAAAATGTCTGTTTTTAGCAAACGTAATATCACATTTTAAAAGTAGAATAAAATCAATCAAACCACTAAAATTCAATATGATTAATGGAGAAAATTATGCTAGACAGGTACTCTTATGGTAAAAAAGAGTAAGTTTTTTAAATACTGTGTATTAATTACTGAAAGAAAATAACTTGTAGTAAGCATGGGTGTATTTATTTGATCAAAATTACTAAGTTTTCCACATATTTATGGCTTAGAATTAAAAACTCCTTTAGTTCTTCCTTTAATTAAAATTCCTTTAGTTCTCCTTTAGTTCCTTTAGTTTGCTTTTTTATTCAAGTAATTAGGTAAGGTATACAATTTTGTTTGAATATACTGTAGGTAGCCTACATTTCTTTTAAAAGTGTTTCCTTCAAAGTAATAAATAAATTTAAGAAAATAAAAATAGGCCTATGTACATAAGTTTAACATTTTTTAGTGTGTGGGAAGTAAATTTTAATTTATAAAAAAAAGATTCCTAAAACTAAAATCCTAATTCCGTTGGGAATGAGCTGAGGTTACACATTAAGGTTGCACTTGATGCGGTGCTGCATGACGGAAGCTAGGCTGGGTTGTTGACACTGAGGTAACGGCCGTCGCCTGATATGGTCACCCACACACCACGCACCCGACACCTCCGCCACTTCCTCTGTGTCACCCGCATGCAGTGGTGCTGGTGGTTCAGATATGACAATATTGGGATTATCAACTGTTTATGGAATTCTTGTGATTGATTACAATTTGAAACTATAAATAAAATGTGTTTTTTTTTATAGTAAATCAAAAGAATATTTAGCTATTTCACTCAAAAGAAGAAATTAAATAAATGAATTCAAATAGAGACATATTAGTTTGAATACAGTTTCAGTTACCAATAAAAAAATCGAATCTAAAATAATCCAATCCTTTGGTAGCTGTAAACAACCAAAACATGTTTAAATATATTTTAAGGATTTTGTATAACTCAGCATATTTTGAATATTAAATTACTTAACTGTTATGTAAGATTCAGGTATATTTTATAGACAGGAGAGTATGGAACTCATTTAAGAAAATATAAAGTCAGGTTTCTTCCTTTGTCATATTCGAGACCAAAGCTTTGTCCTCCTTTGTTACATAATGCAACGTGATATCATATTGTCAGGTTGGAGATCCTACAGATGTCCTTATGCATAATTCAAGGCGGCTCCGCTGTGATAATACTACACAAACATAGTTTGTAATCAGGAACATTGCTTATTATACATAACAAAGCTATGCAGAATAAAGCTTTGGTTTAACTATTTTAATGTATATTTAAAAATATTTGATTCATTTTGCCATGTCTTCTAAAATAACTGCAGTTTTGCAGTTTGCTACACAGAAAATGTATTGGAAACAAAATAAAAACAGAATGTTTTTTTTTTAACATATATAATCAATGTTTACTGACTCCGCTGATCAATTGTAATTTTTGGCAAGCCAATATTTGATGTAATGTGTTTTGAATACAATGAAGTATACGTTGTTAAAATTACAAACTATTTTGAATTGACTAAGAAAGTACTTGACTCCGTTCTGTTTTCACTTAGTCCTTTCGTGGGATGGGGGAGAGGGAGGGGGGTGTCATAGCACCTGATAAGCCAAACAGGCTCATGCATAATGCAAACTCTAGTTATATTAGCTGAGGTGTTACCTTACTCTGCGTTGATCTTTTCTCTTTTGTTGAATATTTGATTGTGTAAAAAATTTGAAAATTCTGCACTAATAGAAGGGATTTTTAGATCAAAATTGCAGTACTTTTTTGACAAAATCTCATTTAGGCTTTATTTTTACCATGTTACATGTCTAAGACAATTTTCAATCTTAGTACCTCTAGCTAATTGACAACTTTTTTACACATTGTAAAATTTGTCTAAACATATTTTTTGCTTTTCATTTTTAAATTTTTACAGTGAGATATGTACAGTGAGATATGTCAAAGTTAATTTGTAAATAAAATGAGGACTGAACACAAACTGTGCTCAAGATACAGAAAAAAAAGTAAATTTAAAATAGTTTTGCGTAAATTTTTTCTGTTTCCTTCTATAGTTTTGGTAAAAATATACGGCATGCCATAAAATCTAACCTTTCTTGAGCTCAATTTTATTCTGAGCCCTAAACATTAGTTCTTAGAAGTAATTTTTTAGGTCCATATATTTTCCTAGGTATAAGATTAGTCTCAACAGACTCAAAAACCAAACCAAGACGTTCAGGTTCTGAAGACACCGTGTGTTAAGTAAAAATTTCCATCTGTGCAGTCCTAGAGACAGGCGGAAAACAAAGCATTTCTTATGTATTTTGTTATGATTTGATTGACCTAAAGAAAAATCTGATATTCATGTAATTTTGTATGGATATAAAAGCACAAATTTTAATTGGTTCGAAAACTAACGGGATATAATCATGTTAGCGTAAAAAACCAGTATGGTTCATAACATTTTGGAAAACTACTGTGCTTTTATCATCTTTATTTTTTTTTATCTTTACTCTAACCATCTAAGAAGATAACATATAGTTTAAATATATATAACTTATTTCATTAAAATTTAGTGTGTACCTTCATCAAGTTGGGCCTTCGAAATGATAGGGATGGGTCTGCACCTCTAGTGATCGGAGTTATAGGATCTGGGTGAGAGGGATGTTTCCTCGAGCCAAGATATGTTTGTAGCATCAGTTGGGGGATGAGTCTGACACGAGAGATATTGGTTTCATATATCTTCCTAAAGGATAGGGGACTTTATTGTCCACGCCTTGAATCAAGATCGAAACTCGTTTTGTACCTTAGAATCAGTTCTCGTGGCCTGATTCATGACTTTCTAGGTGAAAAAATAAGTTTTTGATTTGAGAGTAGTATTTTAAATTTTTAGACTTTAACTTATATGGTCAAGATTTTAAATCAGTAAACTAATATCAAGTAACTATTCTTAAAATTTCCTAATATTAAGTAACTATTAAGGTATAAATAATGAAGATTAATTGTATAATTTTTTTAAAAATAAATATTTTGTTATTTTAAAAATTATTAATTCTTCCATCTACTATATATCTTCTACTTATATACAGTATTTGTCAAATACCACTCATGTATCAGTGATTCTCCATAACTATAGGGTATAGAGGGTTGAAATTTTGCATGGATGTTCCACTTTACTCATAGACGCTCACTAAGAAACGGTTTTGCAAAATTCCATCAGGGCTCCGTCACAAAATTTCTATCTAATGTTATTCTTATGACAAATTTTTTATACAAATCTAGGACACAGCTAATCTGAAAAACCTGATGACCTAAAGGAATTATTTGGAACATTTGGAATGGGAGATTTACTTCACACTTATATGATTGTAATTTGATTTCTCATCAAAATCTAGCAACAAGCCTTTTTATTGTTGCTCTGCATTAGTTTTCTAATCTCACCGTAATCTTATTTGCTTCTTGATTACAGTATCCTCTACCAGTTTTTAACTAAATATCAAAATTGTTTGCCCGGGTTTTGAACGGTAAAATATTGTTCTAAAACATTTACAAGGTAGCAGTTTTGAATTTAAAACCCTTTTAAAAACTTTGCATCTTTTAGGTAAAATTATTCATTAAGTCTTACATGCATAAATAAATGGTTGGCAAAAACGTGTTGTGATTTGCAGATGAAAGGAAAAATTAAACCCATTATAAACTTCCAATCAGGGTTGAATAATTGCTTAAATAAGTGATAAGTTTGAAGTCAGCATTGAATGCAATTTATAATTGGGCGATCTCGGAGGCAAAGTGTCCTGAGGCAGGAATCAATTACGCGCCAACAGTCGGCAAATGTTTAATTCATGGCGTTTTGAATATCGTCAGTGCGGTAGTGCGGTATTTCATTTCTTATAACGTATTGCTGAATATCAAAAGAGTATTAAAACTCTACTGAATATGTTAATTTATTTTGAGCTTGTTAAAAATATTTCTGACGAAAGCTTGAGTTTAATTGATGTACACTTTGTAAATTATTTAAATGTAATTTTCGATGTTTAATTTGAGGAGAAAAGAACAAAGCGAGGAAAAATTAATTATGTTTCTTCTTCAAAGGAACTTTAATTTTCCACATAAACTTTTGTAAGGAGTAAATCACAATTAAGTAATATATCATGTTTAGTTTACATGATTAAAATATACTGTATAATTACTCTATCGTTTACAGTCGAAGTTTGAATATAGCTATCTAGTCTAACAGCTATCTATCTTTGCTGAAATATTCTTAGAAGCATGTACTCAAGTTGTGCAGTCAAGCACATAGAAAATCTATATATTAATAGGTAAGCACGTTTATTTTCATCCTTTTTTTTCTCGGCTTGTGTACATCACAGGAGAAATGCGAGCATCCCGTTAGAAAGATAGTATCCTGTAGGTGAGCAGAATTACATTTTAATTCACCCAGGCCCCCAGGGCTATGTCCTACAGGATTTCAGTTAATCTTATGTGAGAAAAGTAATTGATTGAATCATTACACAGTGTGTTAGTGTTGGAAAAATAGAAAGACAAGAGGTTTCAGCTGTAATATGAAGGCTTATTATAACTAATTGGTTCCACATCAACTGAATTTTTTGTGGAATTTCGATCTGGCAGCAGTCTTTAGTTAGAATTTTTTGCCTTTTGGTTTCCGTAATTAAATATATTTAATCATGAAAACAAACATTAATGTAATTATAAACTACTATATAAGTATTTACTAATCAAATATAGGGCTAAGTAAATGAGATTTAAAGTTAAAGAAATTGCTTGATTTTTGATTATTATAAATAACCTGTAGATATTCTTTACTCAGTCTGCGATGTTAAATTATTGGGCGTAGGAACTGTAATTCCCAACCCAGCCGTATGTAGTGGTTACAATTCTCAAAGGAAAGCACTGGAAACACGCTAGGAGGATGTAATATGTACTTAGGTCCTCGCGCTAATTACTTAGATCTCCAAGTTGACAGATTTTTTATCTCATAAGGGTATTACAGTATGTATATTCTATCGGTTAAGAATTTTAAGTTAATTATTTTAGGCTTCAATAAATAAATTACTAATACTTAGAGAAATTGCCTAATATAGCAGCATAACAGATACAGTATTTAATTTTTTTAACCAAGATTTTGTTAGTATGTTAAAAAAATATTTAGCCAATATACTGGACTGTAAAAATTAGGCTAAGAAGAATATGAATAAGATTTATTAAAACTTATGTTGTTTGATTGATTTTTAAAATTTGTTTTTATTAATGTGTGTATTTAAACTTAGTTACTTGGTTAAGGTTTGGATAATTTAGTAGAGTACCATCAAGCACATCCTTGCTAGCTAATACAAATTTCCAAGTAAAAAGAAACCTGAAACCGTTAAAGAATTGACTTAGTTCAGCCATCCTGTGGTGATCGCCGTAATATGAAATTTTAATTCTGAAAAAGTTGGCTATAACACAAAGAAATGTTTGATAAAAATTAGATGTTTGAATTTTTTAATTTTTGTACTGATATCAATCAGTAAACCAGTTATTGAATTTTTTTAGTTTTTATGAACATTTTGTTGTATTTTTGAGGATTTTAAAGTTAATACTCTAAATCAAACATGTTCTACGATTGACCTGATGGACTATGTTGACATAAAAATAAATAAATCTATGTTTGGAGAATAATTTAATTCAAAACTCTTAGTGAAATTTAAGTTTTTAAAATAAATGACAGTTAAGAGAGGATTTTTTTTTTCTCTAAAAAACCTAAACAACCCTAACCTTGAACATTTTTTTCTTCTTACTCATTTTACTAACAGAGGCAAGACAGTACATTGTTAATTCCGAGAAATATTTTTTTTATTTAGTCTTAGTTGAAAAGGAGTTAGAAGATGATGATTTCCCCAGGTGGCGAGGGGGGGAGCAATTCCACTCATACTTGGCTCCAGGCTACGATATATTACACGGTACACGTACAGAACATGCCTGGGGGATATCAGAAATCAGTTTTTATCATACTTTCCTATTGCATCAAACTAAATTACATATTTTCCATTTCATTTTTAATTTGGCTATTTAAACAACAAATTATGATTACTTTTATAAAAATGTCATTGCTTCATATGGGATAAGTTTACGGTAACAGTCAACAAAACACAGCATTTAAATAAAAGAGAAAATAAATGGAAAAACTGGGATCAAATTTGTCTCTTCTCATCAAAGTTGAATGCTGTTATGACTGCTGTCACGTGGAAACTCAGAACGCGAAGCTTGGAAGTAAATGGTCCTAAATCCCACGGCTTGGCACAATACTCGTCTCTCTTGTGTCTCCATACGTCACAGGATTAGGGTCGGGACGTTCAAGTATCTTACTTAACTGCCGGAGTGTGGGATATATATACAGTAATAGTGGAACATGATTTGATTTTGTAAATCAAAGCAGCTTTTTTGCTGAAATAACAATTTAAAAGTGGTTCACGCTGTAATGGCTAAATCTGAGCAAACAACTGTATTTTTAAATCTTAATTTGTAGATACATTCTTACTTATATTAATAACGAGATGTTGACAACAGTAAATAAAAGTCTTGCTCTCCTCGGGTGTATAAAAGCTCATCATTCTTTAGTTTTTAAAAATATATTTAGTTAAGGAAACCAGTTTAAGAAAATGTGAACAAGCTTCCTCTTTAAAAATATAGGGAATTTTTTAAGATTATTTTTATGCTTAATGGAAGAGTATTATATTAAGTTTATCTAAAAAAAGTTTTAAATTTTATTGTAAATCTTGTTCTTTAATTGTAGCCTACTACAGTATTTACAATGAAATGAACAAAATAAGATAATAATGGTGGTATACTCTTGTATATCCTTGTTTTTTTTCTGCAATTTACAGAATTTTAGTAGGTACTATAATTATATTTTGCCTTCTCAACACAAAGACAGTCCCAGATAATCTAATGCTGGTTGTGTAATCTATGGTTTGTCACTAGGCAAGAATGATTATTTTCTTACTTTTTTCTCAGCATTTGTGCATTTTGGAGAAATCTGTGTATACCTTCCGAAAGTTAGTGAGCATAAACCCATTATAATTCACATCTTTTAACCGACCCCCCTCATCAATCAACCATCCCTGCTCTGGCCCTTCGAAGAGAAAGGTCTGTCCTCCCTAAATATTAAAAATTGTTGATTTAACTGACCTTTTCCTAGAAATTAAGGCAAGATTACTGTCCTCGTCCTTAACTGAAGAAGGGCAGCTTCGGCTGTTCCGAGCCCTGGCGGAGGTGGCCTTGTGCCAATCGCGCGCTTACTGGGTGTCTCACTCCAGCTCCCCCCAAAAGGGAGGTAATGAGTCAGGATGTCGGCGATCTGGGGCTTCCGTGCCTTCGGGTGCGGTTGCAGTGTAGCCGGCGCCTTTGGCGTGCGGGTTTCCAGTGACCTAGTTATTCCGCTTGGGAACCACCCATGACCTAAGTAAAACCTAAAATTCGGACCTCGGGATCCGGTTCAAGCCCCTGGCTTCGGCCAGTCCGGATATTGGGTTGGACTCGAGGGGGCAGAGGTTGACGGTATGCTCGGCACACAGCTTCGGCTGTGGGGGGCCCTCCAGCCTCATCTGGGGGCGTTGCTCACAGACGAAAGTTGAGAAGTAGCATGGGTAGTGCTGCCACTGTCTCACTCACAGCGGATGGTCAATTTGGGTTCACCGCCGGTTGAGTACCACAGGCCTGGTGAATTCCGGGTTTTGTGGGGGTCTAATCCGCCTTAATGTGATTTGGGACTCTCGTGGTTCCATAAGTTCCCTGTCTGGGGGGCCTCCTGTTTAATGACATGTTCTTGCAGGGGGTCTCTGTTATCAGACCGTCCGGGTATGCCGAGAGGTAGGTACCGGGCGCCATCAGGAGTGGGAACCCCCTTGACTTCGGTCTTGGTGGAACCAATCAACAATATGAAACACGCATATATGTCCTCCTCCTTATTCAGGGTGTCTAGTAGTCTTGAAAATCTGGAAAGTCTTGAAATAGTATTGAATTTAACAATGGTCTTGAAAAGTCTGGAATTAGTCTTGAATTTGTCTTCTAGTCTTGAAATTTACAAACAATTTTAGTTATGGAGACTCTCGTGATTGCCGATCAATATTGCTAACTGGAGACGCTTACGATCCCCCATCAAAACGCTTGCGACTGTAGACAGTAAATGCTCGCGCTCACCGTGCGGAGATGCTGGTATTGACTCTTGATTCAGTGGATGTATGCTGGAAAATGGCCTAAAAATGGTGTTAACTATCATTGGCCTACAAGCTAAAGGAAAACAAGGAGAAGCAACATTTTAATTACCGTATTAACAAATATATGCCATTTTTATGTGTTCTATAAATTTGATATCACTATTGAATTTGTGGAATTATTTATATTATTTATTTTAATAATAAACTAAACAGCCCTACGAAGGACAGGCACACAGCTAGTATTTAATAAAAATAGAATTACACACTTGTGCACTATTTTAATTCAAAACATTTAAATTTTCAATGTTGTTACAGAATTGATATTCTTATTATTAATAAGTTAGAATTTTATGGTTTCATTTTAATAGTCTTGCTTTTAACAAAAATATTTAAATTAATTGTATTAGCCACTGATTTGCTATTGAAGACTAAAATTTATTAGCCGCTGAACTGCTTTTGAAGACTGAAATAGTATACACATACCTTCTGTCGAGCAGCTCAAATTTGTTGTTGTATATTATCACCACATGCTTTGCCATGAATACAGCATTGTCAAGTGATATAAGAACATACTATCCATCGAAAGATTGGTCTTAAGGATTAAAAAAGACAAAACAAATCACAAACACAGTTTAGTTTGTCTATTTTGATCCTTGACCAATCCTTAAATGGATACTGTAGTATGTTCTTGTATCACTTGACAATGTCGTATTCTCGGCAAAACATGTAGTGATTATATTCAACAATAAAATTTCAACTGCTTGACGGAAGGTATGTGTATACTATTTCAAAACAAATATGTTAGCGGCAACTATATAAATAATTTTGTAAAATGTAAAATAGAAATTAATATGTCGAGTAATGTAATAGTCTTGAAAAAGCGCAAGAAGTCTTGAAAAAGTCTGGAATTAGTCTTGAATTTTGAAAGAGAAATAAACTAGACACCCTGTTATTGCTTAACGGAAATAGAACCATAATCAGGTAAGTCTTTGTTTTGAATCACATGAGAAACCATCGGAAACCATGGTGTTACATGAATCATGGTGTTAATGATACATCCCTTGAGACTGTAGACAAGACGATAAATCTACTTGAATCCAAAGCAACTAGTTTAAGCTCGAGTAATGTTATAATTGTGGAAACCCCTTTTAGATACGATAACATTAAATTCAACAATTCAATCTCAGATTAAAACAAAAAACTTGAAAACTTGTGTAATAAACATGGATGGCTTTTTGTCCCTGTCAATTTTGCTATGTATAGGATGCACTACACTAACCAAGGTCTCCATCTCAACAGGAAAGGTAAAACACTGCTTTGTAGACTTATTTTCAATGCCTTAGCAGGCTCTTCAAATAGGCCTAATGTTTTTTTAGAAAAAGAAACTGTAAATTTAATTCAGAATTAAGTCTAGATAAGCCTAGCTTTCCATGTAAACCGGAATCTCAAGTGGTCAATAACATTAACTTTGAAGTAAATCAACTTTCTTTTGACAGTGGTGTCGAACAGCCCTCAACTCATGTAATCGCAGGCTCGACTCTCAGGGTAACTCATCTGAATGTTCAGAGAGCTATTAATAAGAAAAGGGAACAAATCGAGGTATTTCTAGAGGAAGAGTGTTCTGACATTTTCATGGTTTCTGAACATGGATTAAAAGAATTCCCCCTGCTTAACTTTTCCATAGACAACTTTGAACTTCAATCCTATTTTTGCAGAGAAAGGTCATTAGGAGGAGGTGTTGCCATCTACACCAGAGAAAACTTGCGCTTTGAAATATTAAATAATAACAGACACTCAGACAACAAATTCTTTCAAGAAAACTGTTTTGAAATTTCTGAACTTCGGCTAGTAGTAGACTCGGATTTAGTAATTCTCACATCTTTTTACAGACCTCCAAGAAACAACAATTTTCCACTTTTCTTTGAAAAATTAGAGACTTACCTTCAACATATCAATAGTAACTCTAGAAAGATAATATTAGGAGGAGACTTCAATTTAGACCCAGTTATCCTTCCTCATGAATACAAAACCTTCTGCAGCATCATCAACAGCTTAGGACTACATCTAAAGATTCATTGCCCAACTAGAATTACGGAACATCAGATAGTTGTCTTGACAATTTTGCTTCAAACATTGGAAATGTATCAGCTTCAGTAATAGAACCAAGCATTTCTGACCATAGTGCCATTTCACTTGAGATACCGGTAAAAACACTGAACCACCTGCATCAAAAAATTATCAGAAATTTTAGCAATTTAAACTTACAGGAACTAAATGTTAGGTTGAGCTGGGAAAAATGGACTGATTTTTTTAGGGAGGACTCCATAGATAAAAAGTACAATATTTTTATTGACACCTTAGTTTATTATATAGATGTAGCCTGTCCCGTTAAAAGAATTAAACTACAGCCTAATAAAAATGTAAAGTGGTTGACAAATGATATCAAAGTCCGTAAAGCTTTGTTATTGAACATACATTCCGAATGGGTAAAAACCAAGGACAATAGACTTAAGATAGAATACAATAGATTAATAAAGGAATACAGAAAGACAATTTTGCAAACAAAATCAGCTTTTGTAAAATCCAAAATAGAGTCATCCGGTAATCCCTCAAAAACTGCTTGGGGTTTTGTTAATGAGTCCAGAAACAAAAATAAACAACACAATAACAATAACATAACTTTGTTTCACAAGGGCACTTTAGAGTCAGAACCACATACTGTCAGCAATGTCTTTAACAACCATTTTATAACTGTTGCAAATACTTTGAATGAAAGCACAAGTTGCCCCTCATCTATTTCTCTGCCACAAACACCAAATAATGTAATAAATTCACAAGCAACCTTTTCAAAATTTTGTACAATAGATGAGAAACAATTGTCTGGACTTGTTAATAAAATGCCAAGTAAAAAATCAAGTGGTTGGGATGGTATTTCCATGGAAATAATTAAAAAATGCTTCCCTGCGATAAAAACACCTTTGTTCCAACTCGCCAATTCATCTCTTCAGGAAGGAGTTTTTCCCTCTGGGGGAAAACAGGCCCTCATAAGACCACTTTTCAAGAAAGACGATCCTTGTAACCCGGCGAATTACCGTCCGATCGCACTCCTCCCAGCCGTATCAAAAATACTTGAAAAAGTAGTGTGCAACCAACTCATAAACTTTTTAGAAACAAATAACCTTCTCTGCAAATCTCAGTTTGGATACCAGAAGAAAAAATCAACCAAACAAGCCTTGATTAGCTTCATCAATAAGTGCATCGATGCTTTGGAGGGTCGTGAAGCTGCTATTGGCTGCTTTATCGACCTCTCCAAGGCATTTGATTGCGTCAATCACTCAATTCTTTTCAACAAACTAACAGCACTAGGTATTTCAGGCCAAGTTCTTAACTGGTTTATTTCCTATCTCACGAACAGATCACAAAGGACAATTGTTAATCACACTGATGCCTCAAACAGCAACAAGACCATTTTCTCACAGCTAGCTTTTAATCCGACAGGCGTACCACAAGGATCTGTACTGGGCCCAGTTCTGTTCATTTTATATATAAACGACATTGCCAATAATTTCCCTGACAACGCATTAACAATTTTTGCTGACGACACTTCTCTTTTCACAAAACACAAGAACATAGATCATCTTGAGCAAGACACCCACCTTCAAATAAACAGTCTCTCTTAATATTTTTCCAACATCAATCTCAATATCAACCCCACAAAAACTAACTGAGCAAAAGCGTAGAAGGTTAGAACATTCTCCATCTGTTTTTATTGGCGATGAGAATATTGAGTGTTCTCAAACGGCAGATTATCTAGGAGTGCGGTTGGACGTTGATCTCTCATGGGATGCACACATAGATAAGCTCTCAACTGTATTGTCAAATAACATCTTTGTACTTAGAAACTTGGCTTCTCTTAACAATAGGATTGTTTATTTTAGTTTAATAGAAAGTAATATTAGTTACTCAATCATACTTTGGGGATTATCCAGTAAACATAACCTGAACAGGATATTTGTAATCCAAAAACGAGCCATCCGCAGTATATTAAGATTGAGACCAACTAGTTCATGTCTTCCACATTTTAAGAACTTGCAAATTCTGACTGTTCCTTCCTTATTTATGTACGAAGCAATAAAATATGTAGTAGATAATAAGTTGTTTCCAACTCATACTCATTCATACAACACAAGAAATCGTCTCATAAATCATGCTGTCCAACATAGACTAAAACTGTATGAGGAAAAACCTGAATTTGTAGGTCTAAAACTATTTACAAAACTGCCAGATAATTTGAAAGAAATATTATGTAAACCAGCCAAGTTTAAAATTCATTTAAAGCAGTATCTTATAGAAGAGTGTTTTTATGAAATTCCCGATTATCTTCTCTAATCATACCATATCCCATTACCAACCCAGCTCAAACCTTCTTTTCCTTACTACGCAATCTCCATTGACAACTCCGCGAGGAGAGCAAGTAGAAGATAGGAATCGACTGATCTCATGCCCTATGAAGAGGGTCTGCGAGACCACACCGGAGGTAACAGGTAACAGGTAACATAAAGCATATTTTTATTATTAAAACTCTATTTTTTTCTATAATAATAATACAATATACATTTGTTTCCGCACACTTTGCATGGTTTTGCCCGCTTCAACCGACTTTTTATCCAACCTAGGCGAGGCCCTCTAAGAGCGGGGCCTACGATAACTAACGGGCCTGCATACATTTTTGGTCACGTGACCAGATGCGGCCGAATTTCAGCTGTCATCTCCATTTGAAAGCATTGCAATAGCCTGACTTGGCATCCGTTTTTACGTGTATTTTTAAATACACGTAAATGAAGTCATAAGTGTTGTATATCCTTCTAAACCTCATTAAATTACAAATTGAATGATACTAATAACGTTCCGCTTTGCAAAACTTAAAACTCACTTTTTGGGTAAAAGAAAAACTTGAATTTCTCACATTGTAGGATGCATTGACTTTTTTGTAAACAGATTTCTTCCAATGCTTTTGAAGATATTTCTAGGAATAAGACATGAAATAAACGTCTTAAATCAGTAGTTTGCCAGTTATAATTTTTATTTTCCATAAAACAAATTAAAATGTACCTTTTCGGTTCTAAATTTTTGTTATTTGCAACGAAATATACTCTTATGTAAACAGCTGATGAAAAATGTAAACAAAACTATAAACTAAATTAAGTTTTGACTTTATCTCGTAATAAAAAATATCAGGAAAACTGTTAACTTTACAGGAATGGTATCATTTTGTTCCTTATTTAATCTAGATTAAAATATATAAGTCTTGTCTAGTAACCTACTATCTAATTCCTAAGAGGTGGGAAATAAGTGAAGGATGTCACGTTTTCACAATGTTATCTTATGGAAACTTGTGATGCAGATCGGCCGCAAATAGTCACGTGACTTTGGTGGTGGGGGGAAATATGCAGGCCCGTTAGTTTTCGTAGGCCCCGCTAAGAGATGGTTAAAAGAGCTCCTACTGTACCATCATCAGTCTAATAGATAATTTGTGTTTAAAGAAGTAAGTGGTTGGTTGAATTGATCCATCAATGGACTAATTTTATAAACAAATTAGCCCATATGGTTGGGAGGAGGTCACTTAGAAACCTTTACATTAAATTTTTAAGGACAGGTGTTAGAACTATTCCGATTAATGTTGAATAGTCTTTCCCTCTATGATGGGCCTCTATGAAGATGTAAAGGAACTTGTCTGTTTACTCTGGCTGGCAATTTCCCATGATTGTATAAGGAATATATTCTCATGACCATTATTTCTCCCGGGACATAAGCTGATGTGATGCTTACATAAACAAACACATTATATAATCTGCTCTGTGCAAACTCTCAGTATGATCAATCTAAATACGCTGCCGAAGAGAAAAAGAATGTTCAAATCATTAGTTAACAGATGTTTCTTCTCTGTATCATGTAATTTTAATTAATTAAAAAAAATAGCCTGTTTTCTATGTAATTTTTCTTTTACCTCAACAACTATTAAAATTGAGTACTGGTATTTGAGTTGGAAGGATCTGCTGGAAAATACGTACCAACTAAAGAAGAATGGCTAATCCATTGTTTAGCCCCTGTACTGTGGATTTAAGACTAATTATAGGTTACGTAATTATATGTTTTGCCGTTAAAACGGCATCATCAGGTGTTTAAAACAAAAAAATTTCATCTAGAAGGAGTGGTTAAATCATTAAAATTGGCGAACATAGCACATACACAACGAATAAATAAAGCGGAAAAACATGTCAGGATAACGTTGAACTGTAAGACGAGTTATGTAACCTGTAATTAGTCTTAAAGAAGTGAGTTCGTAAGGTTTTAATTTTGTGGACACTTGGTTTTTAAAGGAATTTACATGTGATCATTTAAAATAAGTTTATACAGCTCTAGAAAAGTCAATGCTCAAAAATGCTCAAATGTCACAACCTTAAGGAGACAATCGGCATGACAGTGTTTTGATTATACATCTACCTCAAACTTATAAAATACCACATGTCGCAGTAGACCTGCCACTTCGTAAATTTTGAATGGAATTTGAATATTTTTCCCAAAAAAACCATGAGACCAAGTATTTTAAGTTGTAAGCCAGAGAGCTTTTGTTATAAAATATAGGATGATCCCTATTTAATGAAAGTATAGTTGGGAGATGACTTGTTGGCCAGTTAGGGTCCCCAACCATAGTCTTTCTAGCCCTAGTGTTGGTAAAAAACATTTGTTTACTTTAATTTCAACTCCAATATCGGTGTGTTCTTTCCGCATCCCCTACCCATATATTGTAAATTGTATCAAAATATGGCATTAAAAAAAAAATTCTCACCAGCCAACCCATCGTGCGTTGTTGCAAGCTGAAAATAAAGGATTAAAAGAAATGTATTGGCTTGCCAAACAATAATATTTAAATTATTTAAAATCATATTTAAAATAAGTTTAGTTCAATTGAAGGCTTGAGGAAAATTGCTATTTTTCAGTTTAGAGGTGCTGTATTTTGCTATAAAATAGATTTAAACCCTGAAATATGAAACAATTTTGAATCATAATAACTAATGAGGGTGCATATTAACTCAATGTTTAATGTAAGAAAAAAATCTAATCACTTGATCTTTCTTGTTTAATCTGACCAGCTGACGGAATATAAATTAGATATTCAAACTTTTCTGCTCAATTTGAATTACTGTTGTAATATAATAAAGTTTTATTGAAACATTATTGTACCTGCGGAATCATCTTTAGGGTCAGCGGCTGATTCCCACATTCACACCGTTCAGAGATAACAATCCAAAATGCTGATAAAAATTTGTGGTATGTGAAACCAATGAAGGCCTTCATAGTGACAGCAAGACCCCAACAGTCCATCACAAATACCAAACTTCAGCAAGAAATATCCAAATAAGCTACAGTGGAACCTCGATATATCGAACCTGAAGGGGAATGTAAAAACTTCGTAATATCAAGGTCTTCGTTATACTGAGGTTCGTTATATCAAGGCTTTTTTTTACAAACTTCAATGTACTGAGGTTCGCGATAACCTCATAACACCATTATATATTTCCCAATAGGCCTAGCAACTTAGGAATAAATACATGCTTTACTTTGATTACATAACCAACAATTTGTTATCACAAACAAATATAACATTCCACTGTAACATTATAAGTTGTTTATGAACCCTTTTTCATCACGAGCTGATCAGGACAAAGACTATAAATGGTGACGTAAAAAACTAAACAGTGCTGCAAACACACAAAATTGTTTTAAAACATCGATCGGGATTAGAAGACCTTTATACTCTTATACATGGAGTAACCATAGGGTTGTAAAATTGGTAGTCCTACTCACGAGAATATAATGCATGTAAAATGCAATTAAACAAAATTCTTACGGCTACTTAACGGACACTTTGGATAGTGAATGGAACAACACTAACACTATAAATTAACTGCAAATGCGGTAAACAAGAACAGCGCTGCGAACACAAAGCCCGACAAAAGGCAACGTCTGTAGAGTGGCAGGTTGCAACGTGAGAGAAAATGGATGAGTTCAATGATTCAACTTGTTATTCTTCTTTTAACTTCGATATGTTGAGGTTTTTCAGTCAAAACTTCGATATGTAGAGGTAGTTAGGTCGTGCATCAGCACTCCAAAAGTTTGTTATATTGAGGTTATAGAGGTTATTAGAGGCTAATACGTCGATATATAGAGGTAGAAATAACATTAGATAGATAGGCAGGTTCTAGGGGAATTAGAAAACTTCGTTACATCGAGTATTTCGATATATTGAGGTTCGATATATCAAGATTCCACTGTACATGATCATCCAAATTACCTCGTAGTAAACCTGATTGATAATAGTGAATCTACTTCTCTCCTTGAAAAGGCACAGTGTATTGGGCACTTAAAACTGTTTCCAGTATAAAAAACATGGTTTTTTTACATTTTGGAAAGTTTTCCGATATTTTGAAAAAAAGTCTATAAGTATGAATTAAATGAAAATGAAATGGCATTTTGAGAATATACATATTTTGTTTCCCACAACCAGGGATCACCTATGAGCAATTGAAGGTCCATGCAAAATTTCAACCTCGTAGCCTAATAGTTTTGTAGATTTGTTGTTTCCTTGATTAGTTTTAAGAATTGGCTACAAGTAAAATGTACAAAAATTTGAAGTGTCGTGCAACAGAGCCCTGGTGGAATTTTTCAAAACGTTTCTTAGTGAGCACCTTTAAGCAAAGAGGAACCTCTACCGAATTTCAGCCCTCTAGACCCTATGTTTATGGATATTCTCTGATGAGTGGTATTTGACAAATATATACAGTCGTAGATACTCAGTTAACTCTCGATAACTTGAAATATTGTGTAGGCCAGTAGCTTGTATAGCTATATACTACCCTTATAAGCTGAAGACATGCAAATATTTCCTCTATAACTTGAATTTCAGTGGATAAGTCGAATTCCAATTTTCCCTTTGCCTCCTCAAGTAGAATTTTACCCCTATATCTCAAGGTTTTCTCGGAAATCTGTAAGTCAAATTTCCGGCTTACAGGTCATACAGTGTTTGTCCAATGGACAACATCGTACTGTACGTTACCTCAAGTCGACTTTAACAAACATTACCTCAGTAACCCAGACTATCCTTAAGTGGAACTGGATCTAACTCAAAGAAAAACCGCAGTCCTATGAGTGGGTTAGCAAGAGTCATCTGTTTAGTACAATTTATATATTTTGTCATACATTTAAATGAAGTTGAACAAACAGTTTTTTTCTTCTAGTGACCTCCACACAAAAAAGTATCATCGCGGTAATAGCGTATCCCTTTAGGGATATTCACTGTCCGAATTACATCAAAGTTTACTTTAATAACTACCTACATATTTACTTTCCGACATAATTAAATCAAGCAGAGCATACCATTATCAAACAGTTTTAAAATAAAACTTTACATTCAATACAAGTTGTTTGCTAAATTCTAATCTTAATAATTTAAAGTTATTTTGTTTCCAACCATCTTTGACTGGGGCACTGTAATACAACTTCAAGACTTGCTTGGCTTTATACCCACCTTTATTTTACTCTGATGGCTCCAATTGCGAGTGATGACTGCCAACTATTGGTTCTACAAAGATAAATTTAAAAAAGCAAATAAAAAGTTAAGACTCACATTTCACAACTGGTCCATCGGCAGTGTCCATGGGAAACTCGCAAGATCAGAGTGTGGCGTTGGATTTCCCTCCAGGTGATTTCTTTCTTGATTCTCTCTTGATCTCTCAGTAGGATCTTCAACTCTTGATTAGTGTGAGGGGGTGGGTGGGGGGATAGTATTCGGGGGGAATCCGTGCATGCTCGTCACGCCCCCAGCCCGGTGTGAGCCAGGGGCGGAGTATAGGGCCTCACAGCTGGGCTCGCGGACAATCTTCATGTTAGGGTTCTAACTCTTGATTTGTGAGGGGGAGGTAGTATTCGAGGGGAATCCGTGCATGCTCGTCACGCCCCCAGCCCGGTGTGAGCCAGGGGCGGAGTTGAGGGCCTCACAGCTGGGCTCGCGGACAATCTTCATGTTAGGGTCCTAACTCTTGATTTGTGAGGGGGAGGTAGTATTCGAGGGGAATCCGTGCATGCTCGTCACGCCCCCAGCCCGGTGTGAGCCAGGGGCGGAGTATAGGGCCTCACAGCTGGGCTCGCGGACAATCTTCATGTTAGGGTCCTAACTCTTGATTTGTGAGGGGGAGGTAGTATTCGAGGGGAATCCGTGCATGCTCGTCACGCCCCCAGCCCGGTGTGAGCCAGGGGCGGAGTATAGGGCCTCACAGCTGGGCTCGCGGACAATCTTCATGTTAGGGTCCTAACTCTTGATTTGTGAGGGGGAGGTAGTATTCGAGGGGAATCCGTGCATGCTCGTCACGCCCCCAGCCCGGTGTGAGCCAGGGGCGGAGTTGAGGGCCTCACAGCTGGGCTCGCGGACAATCTTCATGTTAGGGTCCTAACTCTTGATTTGTGAGGGGGAGGTAGTATTCGAGGGGAATCCGTGCATGCTCGTCACGCCCCCAGCCCGGTGTGAGCCAGGGGCGGAGTATAGGGCCTCACAGCTGGGCTCGCGGACAATCTTCATGTTAGGGTCCTAACTCTTGATTTGTGAGGGGGTGGTAGCATTCGAGGGGAATCCGTGCATGCTCGTCACGCCCCCAGCCCGGTATGAGCCAGGGGCGGAGTATAGGGCCTCACAGCTGGGCTCGCGGACAATCTTCATGTTAGGGTCCTAACTCTTGATTTGTGAGGGGGAGGTAGCATTCGAGGGGAATCCGTGCATGCTCGTCACGCCCCCAGCCCGGTGTGAGCCAGGGGCGGAGTATAGGGCCTCACAGCTAGGCTCTTGGACAATCTTCCTACTCAGGGGTGTAACAGGTGGCTTGCATCTTCAAGTAGAAGGGATCTGAACAACCGTGCTTTTGTTAGTACTTCTTAATATTTTGATTATTAAAAAAGAGAGTTATTTCATTATTTGTTTTGCATGGGGAATGTTATTCTACTTATTAAATTTTAATTAAGACGAAACCTTGAAGCCAATTATATTTCTTTTATTTCTTTCTTTTTTTCTGTTCCACATTATGTTTTTTAGGCTTGTTTGTGTATATGATTTCAATAATCTTCTAAAAGTGTTCTAGCTACTTATAATGCTATACGTATAAATTTTGACATTCGTTTTGATGTCATTTGTATTAATTCATAATTAAATGTGTTTGATGTAATTTTCAAACTACTCTCAAGAGTAACTAACTCAGGATTGTTTATTTTGTAAAGTAATAATTTATTTTTTGAAGTCTTTAAAAGTGTTAAAGAAAAAATTTTCCTCATTTTATTCAGTTTCTGAAAATTGTTTTTTAGTTCAACATACAACCCAAATACACATAATTTACATTGTAATTAAACATTTTTTAGAAAGTCCTCTGAAATTGTCGACTTCTATATAGGTCATTGTGTTTTTAAGCGAACTTTTGATTTTTTTTACTTTATCTATTTTCACTAATTCCATAAACAATTCAATAGGCTACAATTTACCATTTATTTCAAAAGTTCAAGTCTTAGCCAATTGACTAAAGTAAATGACAGATAATAAACTAATTGTCACTAAACTTACCTCTTTTTTTTAAGTGATGAGTCTCACAAAACAGAATTAAAGTTTTCATAGATGGTTGGAAACAAATTGTGCTAGGCTATATTAAAAATATAAAAGTTATATAAGATAAAGAGAATTGGCTAATTGTGTCGGATAGTAAAAATAGTTAACATACATTTAAAACTAATAATTCATAGAACATTTTAATAAACCTTCGCTTAGTTGTAATAGGACTTCCCATTACATTCAATTCTAACATAAGGTTCATAAAATAAATGTCGTAAGTTTATTTACCGTGTTGTCTAATTGTATTTTTACAAAAATAGATAAATTTTCTTTTATATTCTATAATAAATGTTACCTATGTTCCACCTAATTTCAGTTAATATTGGTCATATTTTAATGGTGCAAATCAACCACTTAGGAGCAAGCTTTCACCAAAATACTTTAGCTATCGTGCTGGATATATCTTCAATTTGGAGAATAATTGTAATAAGTCCAATAATGAACTACCTACTCATTTTGTAGGTTTCGTTACTTGGAAATATTTTTGGAAAGGGTGAGGTCAAAAAAGCGGCACCGATGTCTCTGTCAGTGTGAGGAATAGATATAGATAGCTGTCCAGATAGGGCAGTCAAGGTGTAATTTGGTTAAATTGAAAAAGGGTTCTGGGCCAGAACAGCTCTAAAACTGTTGCAAATAAATGAGCAAGTTACTTTAAGCAATTACAGATAAACACACTCAAGAAAACCTATACATATCTGTAGATAAACAAAATAATCAATAACAAAAGTATTTAACATAAAACCTTTCACATTTTTTAGTTTGTTCAGAGTGTAAATTTTCTTGTGAGAGTCAATCAAAATTTAGACTACAAAAATTGTCATAGTTATTGACTGCGCTAAACAGAAAAATTAAACCTACAAAAAACCTTCTTGATTTTCTCTTTAACTATATGCTGAATGTAAAGAGATTATCTGATGAACCATCACCTAGAAGGACTAGACTGGAGTAGAATTAGACCTAGAACTCAGAAAACAATCACTATCCAAGATCCATATATTATGAAGTCATATAGGGTCAACATGCAAATTAATTATGAAAATGTCCAAATATAACTTACTTATACACAATTGAATCATCTATCATGGTTTTGATTTTCAATATGACATTTACTTAATGTTAAATTTTTATTAATATGTAGAAAAAACAAAATGTACAACAGACACATGTACATAAAAATAAATTTTACTTTTGAATATGCATGAATCATATTACTAAATTTCAGACGTGCACGGCTGGGGACTCCTTATCCACCAATAATAATAATAACAACAACATGCATTAATAATGTCATTTAGAAATAATGCAATGAGACTGAAAACCTGGGAAAATTTTAACTTGTTTCTTGTAAATAAAACATCCATTGGGAAAAATGAGCAAATTAATAACAAAGTATATAATTGGCAAAGTAAAGTAAAAAATATTGTTATGCTTTATGTACTCACGGCTGATGAATTGATGCCTTCTTGTCTTATATTTGATTATATTAACTTTAAAATTATATTATATTTGAAATTATATTTGACTTTGAAAATTAAATTTGGTTTTAATTGCCTAGCAACTAAATTAACTTAGATCCAATATTTAACAATACTGTTTCAAAGCTGGATAGAGTATATATATCAAAAATTATACTAGACACAAATACAGATTTAGTACAAAATTTTTATAAAAATATATCAATAAATTATAAAAAAAAATGGGAGAAATATGTTATAGTTTATTTTAAAAATCTAAAATTAACTCTAGGAAATACAGTAAGCTTTAATTGTAAACTTAATTTCCATTTGTAAGTAACTTACATTTCAATTTTCATTAATTTCTATAAGTCCCTTACGAGCTGTGGGCATTTCACACACTCATAAACTGCGATGACCTGTTGGATGATTTGGCATGAGTAGAAAAAGGTCTATCAAGAAATAAATATTATAGGTACAGAACTTTTGGTAAAGTTTATCGTAAATCAGTTTTTCCCTCTAATAGTACAAAACTCCTTAAAAAATAAAAGTTTTTTCTCATAAATTAGTATTGAAAGGGATTTCTAACTGTTTTATGTTATTTTCCAGTAATTGTACTTCGTTAGATAAGATTTGTCCTGTGTGTAGGCCTAGATTTTCTCAAAACTTGCCATTGGTTAACACCCCACAACAGACACCTGAACATTTCACTAGTAAAAATTATCTTTTACACATCAATACGCTCATTTTCCAATATGGTGAACAAATCACTAAAATTTTTAGTACATAGATTTGATGGTATTATGAAATAAACATTATTCTTAAGTATTTTTTATTGGATGGGCTTAAAATGAACTTCAATTTTAATAGTAAGACCGGACTTAGGTTAGGATTTTCTATTTTTAGACAACCATTCAGATAAAATGACCTTTGTACAGTAATCCTATACTCTTATACGAGCAATGTTTGCTTGTTTGCTTGTTTGCTTGCTTGCACAATTATCTCAAAAACGGCTCCGACGATTTCCTTCAAATTTTGGAATATGGGGGTTTTGGCCACCAGAAATCGATTGGAGCTGGTCCCATAGCTGGGAAAAATCCGGTTTTCGCGCTAGAGCCCTTCAAAGATCCCATGTTATCCTTATGGAAATTTTTTAACTGAACAAAAATCAGCTGATAACTGTAGATAAAATAAACCAATGTGTTACATCTTTAACCTGTGGTTTTAGGAAAATCATACCAATGTGCAGCAAACCTTCCGCCTGGCGAGTGAGCGGAGCGAACGAGCTTTGTGTGAGAAACGAAAGTAATAATTTTACCGAGCTTAAGCTCGGTCCCCCTGGTACTATACTCTAAAACAAGCTCCGTTTGTCCGGGCAAAGTTTTTTTTCGCTCCAAGGATTTTTGATTTTTTAATTGAATATGGGGGTTTTGGCCACCAGAAATCGATTGGAGCTGGTCCCATGTCTGGGAAAAATCCGGTTTTCGAGCTAGAGCACTTCAAAGTTTCCATGTTATCCTTATGGAGATTTTAGTAATAGAACAAAATCAGCTGATAACTGTAGATATAAACCAATGTGTTAAATCTAACCTGTAGTAACCCTTCGGCTTGGCGAGTGAGCGAAGGGAACGAGCTTTTTGTGAGAAAGATAGTAATTATTTTACTGAGCATAAGCTCGGTCCCCCTGGTTCTATACTCTAAAACAAGCTCCGTTTGTACGGGCAAAGTTTTTTTTCGCTCCAAGGATTTTTATTTTTTGATTGAATATGGGGGTTTTGGCCACCAGAAATCGATTGGAGCTGGTCCCATAGCTGGGAAAAATCCAGTTTTCGCGCTAGAGCTCTTTAAAGTTTCCATGTTATCCTTATGGAGATTTTTAAATTGAACAAAAATCAGCTGATAACTGTAGATGTAAACCAATGTAACCAATGTGTTACATCTTTTATCTGTAGTTTAGGAAAATTATATCAAAGTGCAGCACCCTCTGGCCTGGCGAGTGAGCGAAGCGAATGAGCTCCTCTTAAAAAGGAATAGGGCGAGTGAGCGGAGCGAACGAGCTTTGTGTGAGAACGAAAGTAATAATTTTACCGAGCTTAAGCTCGGTCCCCCTGGTACTATACTCTAAAACAAGCTCCGTTTGTCCGGGCAAAGTTTTTTTTCGCTCCAAGGATTTTTGATTTTTTAATTGAATATGGGGGTTTTGGCCACCAGAAATCGATTGGAGCTGGTCCCATAGCTGGGAAAAATCCGGTTTTCGAGCTAGAGCCCTTTAAAGTTTCCATGTTATCCTTATGGAGAGTTTGTTAATTGAACAAAAATCGGCTGATAACTGTAGATATGTGCTATATATTTAAAGGAAAATTATAAAAAAGTGCAGCATTCTTCGAGCATTCCTGGCGAGTGAGCGAAACAAACGAGCTTTGTGTGAGAACGAAAGTAATAATTTTACCGAGCATAAGCTCGGTCCCCCTGGTACTTAAAACAAATAAGCGGTCCCTGTACTGTAACTGAAAATAGTGCTAGATTTGCAACTTTAATCACTGTATGTTCAAGTTTAATTAAAACGATAATGTGGATGTTATTAATAAATAAACTACTCTGAAATTAACTTTATATTATCTTAGTAGAATTAAGAAATGAAATTTATTTGAACGAAAATTGGTTGTCTTGTCTTGATGAGCAAAGTTTTGGTAACTTTTTCAGATATTATCTTGGCAAAAATTATAAAGGTCTTTACTCTACAGTAGACCATCCTTCATTATTCTCTGAAACTTAAGTTCTTATCATTCAGTAGTTAACCAGATACTTCAACCTGAAGATTTAGGTTTTTACAATTGTCATGTTTTATCTTAAAGTTTTATCTTTTGATTCCTAAAGAATTTAATTTTTTTAGCGAATTTCCCATTGGGAATAAGCTATTACCGTAGGTCTCATGGTAAGACCTAAGTTCGGGACCATGTTACTTTTTTGTTTTGAGGTGCCCAGACACCAAAAATAATAGTCATTAAAATTTATATATATATATATATATATATATATATATATATATATATATATATATGTATATATATATATATATATATATATGTATATATATATGTTTTCTGAAAGAATTACACCCATTTATGTACAATATTTCGATTTTTAATCTTTTTCAAGTACATGGTGTGGTTTGTGTGGATTGAACCATAAACAAAAACAATAGAACAGCTGTTAGATAAATTGACAAATTTGGTTTAGGGACAGATTTGATGTGAAATAAAACTATTGAATTATTTTGACAAATATAAGCCAGGAAAGTTTAACTAATCAACGAATGTTGAGTCCGTGTGGTTGTTTTGTTCTTAAGACTAACTGATGAGCCAATTCGTACGTCCTTAAATTCATTTCATTCAGATCTTTGTACTCAGTTTGTTTGATTTTGTGGATAGCCTTAAGATCAAAACAATCCTCAAACTCAGCATTATGTTGCTGAACAGCGTGTAAGGCCACCGGCTTTTTGTCGTCCTTGTGTTTGACTGAAAATCGATGCCCCGTCATTCTGACCCTCAGAGAGTTAGATGTTTGACCAATATATTCTTTTGGGCAATGTTTACACGTCAGTTGATAAACAGCATGGCTTGATGAACAATCCATGTGTCCAACTATCGGGTAAACCTTGTCCGTTATTGTACTTTTGAATTGGTCGGTGGTGCACATAATCTTGCATATCCCGCAACGCGGTTTTTTGCACGGTTCACATCTGTGGGCCAACTCATGACTGGTAACATCTTTCTTTTCAAGCTTGGGCCTTACAAGCATGTTCTTTAAATTTGGTGGTTTTTTGAAAACCATCCTAGGTGGTCTAGAAAATATATTTTCTGTCAAGGGGGAGTTTTTCAAAATTTCATAGCCCGTTTTCATCACATTGTTTATTTTGTGAAGACCTGGGAAATATGAAGTTAAAAATTTAGGGTCTTCTTCATAACAATTTTGCTTAGTAATATTTTTTGGCCTGTTGAATTGTTTTCTTACCATTTTCTCAGGGTAACCTCTTCCAACGAAAGCACTGTTCAATTTACTTAGGTAAGCATTGAAATCCTTTGATTCAGTGCATAAAGATTTAGCCTTAATTGCTAAACTTTTTGGGATTGACTTTTTTATATGGGCAGGGTGACAACTGCTGTAGTGGAGGTACTGCATTTTGTTGGTTTCCTTAATGTGAATTTTAGTTTTAACCCTCGAGAGGACGCTAAGCGGAGGAATCCTCCGGGTCAATATTTTTTGTTGTGGGAAATATTCATCTTTTGGTTGACAAGCACTGTCCTTTTGTGTAGCTGTAGCCCCCCTCCTCACCATGTATTTGACGTACCCTTATCCCGCTTTTAGCGTCCAGGGTCAGTTTGGCGAGCGCTGTCCTGAGGTGCTGGACGATTTCTCCGTGAGCGTCCTTGTGTGTTTTGTGAACCCGGAAAAAGAGTCCGTGTGCGATCGTTTTTTATTTGGTTACCCGGAGGAAGAGTCCGTGTGCGATCGTTTTTTATTTGGTTATTTGTAATTGTTTAGGCTACAGTTGACCATTTTAGATTTGTTTTTAATTGAAGTAACTTTTTATTTTTCCATGTATAACTATTTGAATTGATTGCAGTATCTTTGTTATACCATTTAATTTATGTATTATGCAGGAACACGTGATAGTATTTTTTATATAATATGATAGTTCAGTTTTATACAAAATCTTTTTTATTTGGTCCCCAAAACGTGATTTTAGCGAATTTCCCATAGGGAATAAGCTATTACCGTAGGTCTCATGGTAAGACCTAAGCCCGGGACCATGTTACTTTTTCGTTTTCAGGTGCCCAGAGACCAAAAATAATAGTCATTAAAATTTATATATATATATATATATATATATATATATATATATATGTATATATGTATATATATATATATATATGTATATATATATATATATATGTATATATATATGTATGTGTCCCTAGACACGATAACTCTCGTAAAAATGGTCCAATCGACACCAAATTTGGTAGAAATGTGTAATCCTACGTTTATTCGGATGAGTTCGTAAACCAGACTTATCGACCTATCGGAAGGGGTAGTTTTGGGGGGTTTTGTACCCCAAAAATGGGTTTTTTGCATTTTTCATATGTAATTTTTAAAAATTTCAAATTTTTATTTTGACCATTGGATTTAGCTCAAAAAAACACACAATTTAGCATTTTGAAGCTTTGCTCTATCTCCATTGGTTACCGAGATATTACAAAGTCTAAAGACAGTACGTTGTATTTTGAGGCTCCAATGTTAATCTTATTGAGAATAAGGATGTGTTAATATTTCACTTATTAACCAATGTTTTTGGATGAAACTTGGTATTCAGCTTCATTTGGTTGAGATTCATCCATTTATGGTAAAAAATCTTGGTTTTTGTGCTTATCATGGCAGCAAACCTGCATACTCTTTTCCAATGTTAATCATATGGAGAATAGGCAAACTCCTTTAGCAATGGAAAGATATTGATGAAATTTAATGTATGGTTTGATATGGTCAAAATAATTTTTTTAATGCTAAAAACCTACTTTTAGTGTTCCCCATGCAGCATACCTGCATACTCTTTCCCTACATTTATCATAAGGAGATAAACATTTATTTCCCTATTTATGAGCTTGTGATGATTTTTGGTTTACAGGTTTATCTGGTCATAATTAATACTACTAATTTGGAAATTCGCTGAGTACGCAGGTCTGCTGCGACGGGGGTATTTACTATTTTCATACTACTTTACAAAACTGTTATTGAAAAATATTAATCTTTAAGTAAAAAAAGTGAAATATGTTTTGTATAATCCATAATAGTTATAATTATTTTATTTGTTAAATTAACTTTACCATTCTTGCTCTGTCTTGCAAGGATATTGCGTGAAATCTATTTTACAATCATTTTCAGTTTTTATTTCAAACAATAAAAGTATTTAGAATACATTTTGTGCATTTATTTAAAACCCGGAGGAAACCTCCTTGAGCGAGAGACGGCGTTTTAAATTTTAAGCGACCTCTGGAGGGTTAAGAATGCCACCATCTAAAAATATATCCAAGTCAAGATATGTAATTAATTTGGAAGAGAATTTCCAGGTAAAATGTAAACAAGTAAAGCTATTCAGATCATCAAGGAATTTTTGAAGACTTTCAATACCGTGTTGCCAAACCATAAATATATCATCAATAAAGCGGAACCATGCAGTCGGTTTTAAATTTTGATCATCTAAGAAATTTTTCTCCACCAGACCCATAAACAGATTCGCATAAGAGGGTGCCATCCTGGTACCCATGGCGGTTCCCTTTTTTTGCAAATAATTGTTTCCCAAAAATTTGAAATTATTCATAGTTAAAACCATATGAATGAGAGCGCACAAAAATTTGGAAGAAGGGCTGGATTGAGAAGGTCTGGTGTCTAAAAAATGTTTAGCAGCTTCTAGACCACCTTGATGGGGAATGTTAGTATAGAGTGATTCCACATCAATTGTCACTAGTATTGAATCCTGGGGTAGAGGCTGATTAATCTCCTGCAGTCTTGATATAAGGTGAAGGCTATCTTTGATGTACGATGGTAATGCCTTTACTAGTGGTTGCAGGTTTTCATCTACCAATGCAGAGATTCGTTCAGTTGGTGATCCATAGCTTGACACGATAGGTCGCCCAGGTGGAGGTCTTTGGGGTTTGTGGGTCTTCGGTAAAATGTAGAAGACAGGTGTCCTTGGTGATAAGGGGCTAAGGAGATTAATCGTATCTTCAGATAGTCCTTCATTTGGCCCTTCTTTTTTCAAAAACTTCCGTATTTGGTTCTGAAAACTTTTTGTTAGTTCTTCTTTTACCTTTTCATAAGTTGATGAGTCTTCCAACTGTTTTTCACATTCTTTAATGAAGTCTTCTTTGTTTAAAATGACTATTGTATTGCTCTTGTCTGATGGCAAAATAATGATGTTATCATTTGATTTCAGTGATTTGATTGCATTTCTTTCATTTTTTGTAATATTTTGTCTTTTAGGGAGAGAGTCAGGGAATAAAGGAGTAGAGATATTAGCAAGTAGGAGACTGATGAATTGCTCCAAAGGATGGTCAGGGGGTAGTGGATCTGGTTGCCAACCGGACTTTGGTTTAAACTTTGTGAGAGAGCCTGGAATGTCATCTGCAGGTTTAGAATTAGTATTTTCTGGCAAACTGAAATGGTACTTTATCCTCAAACTCCTTGAAAACTTAATTGCATCAGCAACCAGATTGATGTGATTAAACCTCGGAGGTGTCGGTGAGAATGTCAACCCTTTGTTTAAAACTACCGTTTCATCTTTTGAAAGTGTGTAGTTTGATAGGTTTTCTACATTGTCCTCTATGTTGCATTTGTCGTTATCTGGTTGTTGAATCAATTGGGGGTTAGGTGAATCTTTAATTCTTCTACTATTCTGATCTGGTTGTTTATTTGAACTTGTTCCAGCATGAGACCTTTTTACATTTGTTTCACTTATGGATGCGTCCTGTCTTTTGGGTCTGCTGTTTGTTAAATTGATCATCGATGCTTTTTGATGGTTAATTACTGATTGTGGATGTGGATGATTTATTAATTCTTTCTGATGATTGGACAGTGAGTTCCGAGGATGCTTCCATACTTTTTGATGATTCATCAAGTTTTGGTCAGTTTTGGCTGATGAATCATTTTTCAAATGTTTAGAAAGGAGAACGAATGCTTCTTCTGGAACAGAGATTCCTTCACTCATGGCTTCACTGCATAAAACTGATAGTTTTTTCATTAAAATCATTGTCCTTGTATTAACGTATTTTTGATTGTTATTAAGGATATTACTGAATTCAGTAAGGAGGATGTTCCCAGGATCATTCAGCATAACTTCTCTGTAAATATTTCTCATCTCATTCCCATGAATGAACGAAAGGTTCTTGTACGAATGCAGAACTAAGTTTGTAAGTTCAATGCTGGTGTGTTTTGCAAAATTTTTGATGTCACTGTGGAGGGAGGGAGGTAGAGCATGAATGGGAAATTTTGGGCGAAGTCCATGTGGTGTAACACCAAAAGACAGGCATAGTCCCATGAACCAAATATGACAGTTGAGTTTAGCTACCTTAAATGAGTGGTAACGAAACCGGTCAATTAGATTAGCATTAGGATCGTCCATTGTTTAGTTTGATGGCATGAAGGAAGAGTTTGATGAACTGAAAATGTAAATGAGATTGTGGGTATAATTACCAAATGGCTTCTTTTTTCTTTTTCCAATAAGGTTGTCTATTAAGACGCCTGAGGGCTTATGCATTCTGAAAGAATTACACCCATTTATGTACAATATTTCGATTTTTAATCTTTTTCAAGTACATGGTGTGGTTTGTGTGGATTGAACCATAAACAAAAACAATAGAACAGCTGTTAGATAAATTGACAAATTTGGTTTAGGGACAGATTTGATGTGAAATAAAACTATTGAATTATTTTGACAAATATAAGCCAGGAAAGTTTAACTAATCAACGAATATTGAGTCCGTGTGGTTGTTTTGTTCGTTAATCTTATGAAGAATAAGGATGTGTTAATATTTCATTTATTAACCAATATTTTTGAATGAAACTTGGTACAGTAGAACCTCGATAGTTCGACACTTTGTGGACTTAGAGAGTGTCGAACTATCGAAATGTCGAACTATAGGGAATATATGGGAAATTTTAACACTGGGAGTATAAAAATCATAATTTGAATTTAGGAAACACTAAATTTTAGTGAAGCCATAACCTAATTGAACTGTAACAAAAACAACATTCAAATCATTCGCCGATTTGTTTACATTTTCACCTTTGTCAGGCTCCAACATGGACACTATCGGTCATTATTAACATATTAAGTTGTTACAGACCATGTCGAACTATCAGGAGTGTCGAACTATCGAGAGTCGAACTATCAAGGTTCTACTGTATTTAGCTTCATTTGGTTCAGATTCATCCACTTAAGGTACCAAGGTAAAAAATCAAAAACCAAAACCAAGGTAAAAAATCTTGGTTTTTGTACTTATCATGGCAGCAAACCTGCATACTCTTTTCCCATATTAATCATATGGAGAATAGGCAACTCTTTTATTTATGGACAGATATTGATGAAATTTATGATATGGCCTTATATGGTCGAAATAAATTTTTTCTTTGCTAAAAACCTACTTTTAGTGCCCCCCATGGCAGCATACCTGCATACTCTTTCCCTTTATTTATCTTAAGGAGAATAGATGTTTATTTCCCTATTTATGAGCACGTGATGAAATTTTGTTTACAAGTTTAGCTGGTCAAAATTAATATTACTAATTTGGAAATTCGCTGAGTACGCAGGTCTGCTGCGACGGGGGGTATTTTACATACTTGTCGTATCTCATTTCAACCTTATTTCCTATCTGTGTGACATATTTTTAATTGGTAATTCATATTAATTGTACGTTTGTTGTTTCAGGTAAGTGGAGTGGAAGATTCGCCTTCGTCAGTTGCATCTGCAGTTCTAAAATCATTCATTGTAAGTGCAGATCATTCATTCATCCCATCCTAGTTTTTAAGCCGTCACAGTCATATATCAGTAGCTGCCTCTGTTAATTAGCCCCTTCATTCATATTCTTTAAAAAGTTTTAAAAGAACATATTTGTTAGACAACTCGCTAGTTAGTAAAATATCATTAATTTTACTGTAGACTTCACTCTTGGTACCTTTTGCTACTTCTAGCATGCCGGTTTTCACAATTTGTTTATGAGTGTGTTATCGTTTTCTATGTTTTTCATTTGTGCTTAAAAAGTTGAACACTTAAATGTAAGTAATTCTGATAGTTCTTACTTCACACATTTTTTTATGGCTGTACCATACATATTCAAGATATTTATCGATGTCTTAGGCTAGTTATGTTTACCCATAATAAACCAACACAATTTTAACCATGAACTTTTTCAACAACAAGTAATATGAAATAGTGCATCTTTATTACATTGTTTTCCTTGCATTGCCAAGTTTACAGGAAGTAGTTAAGAACTTACTAGATACATTATAGTGTGTGCAGATGGAAGTGCGTGCTCCTTCTTGTTTATGTCTTCACTCCTGACTCTCTATTTTTGTCTAGACATTTTCTGTAAAATAAGCACATATAAATACTTTTGCTGTTAGTCTCCTTTTGTATAGCTACACTGTATTGAACTCAAAGAACCTAGTTTATGTATGCATTTAATTTTCTATAATTCTTTTTGATTTTCAATAATAACTCAAGAATTTCCACGTACAGTAAAATAAAAACTTAAACGCTCCGTCTGGGTTTATTGGAATTTTATCATAATTTACTCAAACGAAGGACACTTCATTATTGTTGCTCAAGAGAAGAAAGTTTAAGTTAAAGTTATTAGTATCAGATATAAATTCTCTAAAAATACAAAAAACAAATAGTAGTACAATTTCACTGAGTTTAATTTTTTTTATTTTACCCCTATATTTATTACATAACATACTCAATACAGTATTAATAAGACCAAAATTTACAGTCAAATTTTTTTTATTGACAAATTTTGTTCAATTTATGTGTTACCTATGTATTTTTCGAAACATGTGTATTTTACTATGTATTATACACACTGTGTATTATATGTATCACTTTGCGGAGGATATTCAGGCATTACTTTTTCAGCTAATTACCTAACCATAGAACACAAATTAATGTCATCGAGAACATACAGCACTTTTGGCAGGGAAATAGTTTTATAAGTGGTCTCTCCAACAATGCTGTCATAGGAGCTTTCAGAAGACTTTGTTTTTAAGCCAATCATGAGCCCACATTCAACTGTTATGAGTGGTAAACAGATTTTGGAAAATTTCCTTTCTCTTGTATACTGTACCATGTAAAAGCAACTTTACATAGGGACTACTAAAACAATATAAAGCTGTAAACTTACTTTACTTACCGGTACCATTACTTTGTGGATATCCAGTATTACAGTTGTTATTGAGGTGTAGTTAAAAACCGGGTAGTGCTTTCATACTTTCTCATTTTCATTTATCGTTCTGGAATCAGTCGAACTACAATGCTGGTGATATTTTACTCGCGATCATAAAAATGTTCTAATTGTATCCAGACGCTCTCGCACAATAATTTCGCTCTTCAATGTTGGTCAACCTGTCAGTGATTGTTCGCACGATAATTTCGTCGGCGGCGGTTGGCCAGCCTGATTGCCGCTACACTAGCGCCGCGCGTGACCGTCAGTCGAGCGTTGACTCTCGGTCGGGTCGTGTTGTCAGTGAATCACTTCCGACAAAGGTGTTTTGTTTCGTTTCTTGTGTTGTTTTGTGTTTCCTTTCATGAAGTCCGTATTTGGATTTATTTTCACCTTCTTGTTTTCAACTCACCGTTCACTTTAGGTTTGTTTTAAAGCTCCATATTTGGTGGTGGTTGGGGCCATGGTGTTTTAACAATTTTTCTATATAAAAATACAGTATTGTATTTTTTCAACATGTATTTTTAGGAACTAATTTACTATTTAAAACAAACTTAAATGTAACCAAGCCGCATTTTATTGAATTTAATTTGAAAAGTAACATCAAACTTAATGCTTTGGAAAGAAATTAAATTTTTTGATTTAGGTATTATTAAACGTAAAAAAATGTTTTATTTTTTTGAAAAAAAAAAAACGTTTATACTTTAAATTTAGGTCTATTAAACACTCAAATTTGCTTAATTATGTATAGTTACGAATTTATTTTATCTTTAGAAAATTATCACATGCATCAATTAGGTGAAGCCAGAACTTTTTAGAATGACCGTACAGTATATGTTTTATCTCCATCACACCTGATTTTGAAATTTTATGTAGGTCACTCAAATGAATTCAAATTGTCACGTAATTTTTACGGTGTATACAGGTCTTAGAATTATTTTCATATACAGTCATCGTCGGTAGAAAGCTACATACTTCCAAACACGTTCCATTGCTTATCTACAGTAGTCTGAAAGTTAAATTTAAAATGCAATAGAATACTCTCTCTTAGGCTATAACTAATTGGACACAGTCTTAACATAATCCATCATAGGCTAATTGCGCAAAGAAGAAATGAAAATGTATCACATTTAGCGACAGATTTGATGTGATACAACATATGGGCTTAAAGTCTATGATTAAAAAACATATTAATTGTAAGTTAAGGTGGGCTGTTATCATTGATTGATAAACATGGAAGTGGAACTTCCTCGAGATGACGAGTGCACTGTTATTTGATTCCGATTAGGAGCAGTGATATCACCTCAGTGGTAGAATGACTGATTTTTTATTCTTCCGAGAATTTACTCCACAAATTATGTCATTTGGTGATCTCGAAAATGTAACGAAATGGTAAATGTCTATTCGTATATTCTTTTACAATAATAGTGCAGTAATAAAATATTAATATTTAGGCCTAAATATTATATACTACTTCTCTAACGTGCCTAAAATAACTATATCAATTACCGGTACCTAAAGAAAATTGTGCTATAGTGTTTTGCCTACAGCATTTAGGTATCAATATTTTACAACGCATATAATGTGTGAAAAATTATTATAGGCCTCCCATAAAAGTTGCCGAACTCAAAAGACAGAAGGATAAAATATAGATCTCCATGCTGTACATTGAATCATGATTGAGTATTTAAAGTAACATCGGCTTGAAAATTGAAAGAATTCTGTTTCAGCATCGATTCGTTGTAGTTCTATAGTAATCACGCCAAGTAATCGTTTTCGAAAACTCGGTACCTGGAATGCATCAGCGTTGTGTGTAACAGGTATTAAAACTTAACCGTTTCATTCTAGTCGTGGAGCGGTTTACTGTGTGGATTACTCCGCATACATTACCCAGAAGCCTTTGTGGTCGTCGCGGCGGCGGAAGGTTGAGGAAAGGGGATTTGTAGATCGATAGGCCACAGCTTTGTTGCTTTTAATGGGTTTTCATTTACATTCTTGTCTGATCTACGGCGAGACGGACGAAGAAAGTTAATTGGTGGAGAGGTTTGAAGTTTTTCGGCTTGCGTCTAAGAGTAGAATAAAAACTACAGTAATATTACTGCCATTCCTAATGAGATTGGTTTTTGTTCGTCAAAACTTCTTAAGAACTATCGTAGGCTATTCAGAGTTTAATGAGAAAAACTAGACCTGTACATTTTTATGTTTCTGCGGTAATTTTTTTGTCAGAGTCGGGTTTATGCATTTGGCAATCATATTCGTCGAGGAATGACTTGAACTATAGGTATTTTAGTTAGCCTGAACTCTAAAGATTTTGACTTTTTAAGTCCTTGCCTCAATTTTGAAGTGTTAACTTAAAATTGTATTTACGTTTTTACAGTATGGTGCTTGCAAGTAAATTAGGAAATTAAATGTAGGTTACTCTGATGTATCCAAATAATATAAATGAAAAAATGTAAGTGCCGTACTTGTTATAATTGTACTGCACCAATATTAGCTAAAAATATAATTAAATGCAATATTTTAAAAGTTACTGTAGGCCCTAATTGATTACACTGAAGTTAATCAACTGAAAAGTGAAGGCTTCATTGTGTTGCAGGCTTGAACGTCCTAATTTCAACGCCATAGCACAGCAAATTACATTTTCAATAGTTGTTTTTAAGCTTTATTACGAATTTCCAAAACTGTGGCTAATTTGTTTTACGTTTCAATCATATCATCAAAAGCCGTTTGTATAACGGGCCGAAACACAGTTTTCAAGTGCTGTGATAAGCTAATTTCCTTCGTATGCTGTACGAAATGAGGGCATTGTCATGTTTCACTGAAAGGGCTTCTAACAGAGTTGGCTATAAGCCCCTACAATACTTCCCTTCTGGAAAATTTAATTCGTTTGATATTCTACATTGTATTAGGAACAAATTATGGTTCTAATAAAAACCTACAATCTCCTGGTATTTTATTGTATAGTACTTATAAACTCGTGGACCATATCAAGTTAAGTTTTCAATTGTATATGCTATATCATAGGTTACGCTTACTTTGTGCTAGGCATAGTTAGACATTTCAAAGAACTAAAAGTTTAAAGAAATAAGTTACATAAAGTTTAAAGTTGGTAATAGTTATTTTGTACAATACTAAAATTGCAGTATCAACACGCGTATTTATAGTAAATTGGTTGTTGTATTCCATGCATTAAATCATGCATTAAAATAATTAAAAGTTCGTTTTGCTCGTTGGCGGTTTCTAATGCCACATTACAGTTTTTTAAATTTCAATCTTAAACTTATACTCGGTTTAGTAACATATGCCAAGTCTCTTTTTTTCTATTTCCCACGCATCTTTCTACATTTTCATGACCAGGTGCCACAACTAAGGATCTAAACTTGAATAATACGAGAAATAGTTTCCCAGGCCATGAATACTTCGCGTAATCGATTAATGTTTGTATTGTCATAAGGTTGTTTGAGATTTTAGATATTAGGTTTTTGTTCGGATCGGTGTTAGGCTGGTATTTGTAAAGGTGGTGACCTCGACACGACGGAAGGTCGTAGGCGCGCGCTGTTGTGTAGGGTGCTATGCTATATGGGCTTTCCAAGGTTTACCGCAGTCTGGGATGACTTACCGAAAGAAAAAGAGTAGAAGGGAAAGACCATACAAGTTCAGGGTTATGAGGACTGTGGGGAATTTGTAGTAAATGTTCTGCGCATTTCTCTGAAGATTGTTTCTCTGGTGAGCTTTAGAAGTTTGTGCTCAGCAAAATATGAATTGTGTCTACAGTAATCCGGCTTAGAAACAATAGGCTAAATTTCCCTTCACGCTGTAGACGCGATATGCCAATGAAATGGGATGACTTCTGTTGTAGACAGTGTAGGGAGATCTAAACGTGATGGAATGGTTGAAAACGCGATATCCCAAAATTGTTGTACCTTTTTGTACAATATTTGATTTAGGCTAATACGACCGAAATTCTATTTTACTGGAATAACTTACGGAACATTATTTTACAGAACGGAGTTTCGAAACAGCCATTTTTCATGAAGCAATAATATTGTATAGCCTAGTCGTATTTTTCTTGCGGCTTGAAAAAGAATGAATGCCGCGAACGTCGCAATATTTATGTCAATAACAGAGGAAGATGCCTAATGGAGGCCTGCTAGGGTAAGGCTCGTTATTGTTGGTAGAAGAGGCCGCCACTTGGCTGCGCGCCAATCGCTACCATCTCAACAATGTCCTGCCTTTGTTAAAATATTTACCAATTTGTCTCTCTTGTGTTGTTTGGATGAGAAAGGCACTATTCAATTTGTGGTTTCTTGAATTGTATCGAACATTGTTAGCCTAATTAGTTTATGTGTGGTTTCCGTATGGTTGGAAACACAAGAATCGAGTCAAAGATCAGCCCTCAACAAGTGCTTAATCTTTTAAAAATCTATATATAAACTTTTTTGGGTGTACATTTAGGAATGCGTCTCTAAAACATCCTTCTTGGACTATTAATTAAGCTTATTAGAGAAAGGCGGATAAAAACCGAAATCAACAATAATTGTACGCGATTAATCGTAGGGTTTAATAACACGTTCCCGGTGCAGAGAGTAAAATCTGGACGCGTCCGAAATGTAGGTTACTTTCCTTCTCTCCGCTTTCCAAACAATCAGGATCGCCAGCTGTGATGGCGATGTGAAACCGTGCCCTGTGTTGCACAGCTCATTGTTGAACAGCTGATTGTTGGAACAGCTGATATATCGTCGCGTGATCCTTGTCGTTCTCTCTGAAATGTAGCCTCGCCGCGATATTGAAGAAAATACCCTCATCAAACTGTCATTGTTTGTTTGTAGTGAAACAGATGAAAGAACTTTTTTTACTGTGGCCTTTTCTGTTTGGTCTTTTTTCTTAAAAATCAGTTTAAATATTCGACCCAACCTGTAAAAGCAATTTTATTTTGCCCACCTCGGTTAACGATTTTGAAAAAAAAAGATTAAAGGTTGTCTCAGAAGTACGAAACTTAGAAAGTTATGACGTTTTGGAATGAGTGAAAAATAATTTTTTGCCAGTTCCACAAATTTATTGGAACTAAAGAGTGTATATTGAGTGAATTCTGAATGCTTAAAACGTTAGTAGAGGTCTATACAAAACAAGAGGGATTTAAAACGCTGTGCAATAATTATTTTCTAATTTCAGTCTGTTGTTCCTCAAACCTTTGAAAATTATTATTCAGTCCCCAAAATTAAGACAAGTGCCATAGGTGATTCCAGTGATTTTGTATCCAGGAGGTTTCGTGCTGTTTTGGAACTTTACTCGAAGATATTTCATGCGACCTTTTTCTCGCATAAATCGGTAAAAGTGTTTACTTCGCCCATTTCTCCAAAATTTTGATGGGCATCTATTGTATACTGTATTTCCAATTTCTGTTCCTATCCCATGGGTGCGTTCACTAATCTTTAAGACGCAGGGGCCTTATCACTAGCCGATTGCGGACGTGCCTCTTCCTGATAACACATTTGTTTTGTTAACTTCTTATCGGGTACTTTGTGGCAAGTCGGCGAGGTTTAACTTCAAAGATTTTATTTTTATGACATTTAATTGATTTTTAACGGTGCAATTTTTTAAATTTTCAAGCCAAAGAAATTACCTGCCCAAAAACGTTTCGCTGTCAAAACCAACGATTCCAACAGGTCCGCGCTTTATCAGTTGGCTGGTTATAGTTGGAGCGGATCACCTGACTGAAGTGTGGTAATGATAAAGGGTTTTCGGCAGGCAAATTCTCGCCTTTGGCTCCCAACCCACGTCCTCTGCCCCTCCCTCTGCCTCATCACTTACGGTCCACGTCACCTCGCGCAGTCGATTTATTTCACCGACCATACGGGAGTTGTTTCCCTTACTTTAGAAAATAACGTGAACTTTCTAATGTTTGTTAAGTTTAAAAATTATTTCTGAGGTTGTGCAAAAGAGAGGGGTGTGTATTCCCACCTAACTATGCGACAATAAATCCAATAAGTTTGTTATTTTTTAGAAATTAAGTAAGTGTACTGGTTCTAATGTTTGTCTGTACGATTGTAGGTTAGGTACTGTACTTATGCCCACGATGAAGTGATGACGGATATAAGTAAAAGTATAAAGTATAGGTAAAAGTATAATTCTACATCTTCTTTCTGTGCCTAGTTTTTAACTACAGAGTTTAACAGGGAGGTGCCGTATTGTAAAATAGTGAATTGCCTCTATTTTAAATATTGTAGTGATCATTAGACGTATTGACCCTTATCCAACTTTCAGAAAAACATAATAAATGTCTAAGAAACATGTAAAAAAGTTAAAAGAAGGTACTGTATTTTAATATGAACAAATTACCAATTTCAGGAAAAGTATGAGGATAAGTCGTTTTCCTTATATAATGCTTATAGCAGCACAGAGACCCAAGTGGTTTCAGAAGCCTCAATTTACTTGGGATTAATGCCTTTTACGCTAATGGGTGGTAAATAACTAATGGTACGCTGGTTATGTTTATATTTTGAGCACCACGAGTCTAGTGGAAAATGGAAAACTAAAACCGCTTTCTTTAAAGCCCGCGTGTAATTATTTTCGCATAACCGCTGTGCAATTTTTCAGTAATTCATAAAATCAACTGAAGTCTTAGTAGATCAAAACTACTTCGTAAAATCCATCTTACTGTAGAGTATTAAGGATTTTAACGAAGTAGAAAAATTGATACGATATGACAAAGTAAGCACTGTATGTTGAGTTCCAATATTTATTTAAGAACTTTTCAAGCTGGTTAATTTATGCTGGTTCTAAAAACAAAAAATAAATAATGGCCACAAGTAATGCTTAACATGATTGTTGCACATTTTAGACCAAATTTTTCATTAGTAATTCTTGAACTACATTCGTAGGCAATGGTTCTAAAGGCGACTGAATTGCACCGACAAACTGTTCCCTCAGGAGTCTTTGTTATTACTTCGTCTGTTTCGAAAACTACTCTCTAAAAACTTCTTCGAGTTAAGTGAGGGTAAACTACCTGGGAAAGTTGTCTTAAAAGTTAAAAGAAAAACTCCGTAAAGAACATATGTTAGTATTTTTGTCTATTATTTCATTTCCGCTTTACTGTTTAAATAATAGATGAAATCGGCGATGAAATTGTTATTTCGCCATAGCCAAACCACTTAAAAAATGACTTGTAACCAACAGGCTAAAACAACAACAGTTAACTCGTATTTATTTCGGTATTTATTATTTTTCTTTCATTCTCTTAAAATATTTGTTGAAATCTAGATTCAGAAGAAAATATTAATATAGTAAATCGTACAACCATTGACTATGTACACTAACGTGGTACAACGATAGAAAAACTGTTCCTTTATTTTCATAATTTACATAACCGGTTTTAGATTTTATAGCATCATTATAACTCAGACCTGTCAACCTGGCAAGATGCCGATGCGGGAGTTTCCTAACCTGATCTTGCAAAAGTGGGTGAGTTGCGGAAAAAATACACAGTCTTGGGTCAAAAACGTTGATTTTATGAAACGATTAAAAGAATACTATGAACAATGTGCAAAAATATATAATCTATAATGTAATTGCAAATAAACTAACATATACATTAATTAGTTTTGAGAGAAATTAGACGAAACAATTTTAATTTTACAAGTAAACAAACTGGTTGAATAATACGCTGTTGCATAGGCAACTATCTGGTTGACAGCTAATTAACAAGCAGAAGCTCTCTAATTGGTTTAGGTAACCGTGTTTAGTGCTAATCTTTACAAAGCAACCAATGGCAGAAGCCCTTTTATGGCATTTCAAAATAACCAATTTAATAGGTTGTTTATATCAGTGTCGGGTAGTTTCGCCAGGAGCTCCTCTGCCAGCCTTAGTTTGTGTGATTAAAGACAGATAGTATTAGGCTAGGCGCACACGGGCGATTATTTTAAGGCAATTATTTCATCGCCCAGTCTGTGCATCATTGGAAGGAATGGGACCGCGCACACAGGCGATCAAAAATAGCGCCGATTTTAAAATCTGTGGCAAGCCACAGATTTGTGGGCGAGGCGATTGTCGGCCGAAAATCTGTAACATACAGGTTGTAATCTGTCCGCGCACTCAGACGATTGAATAATCGGCCGATCGCCCGTCAGTAGCTATACTCACTCGAGCTCCGCAGTCACCGGTGACTTGTTTGTCTTGTTGTATATTTGTGCCAACAATTGATAATTGATTTTTTGACATTCTGTAGTAGTAGTTAAATAATTTCCTTTCGTCCTCTCGTAAGGTGTTATATATCTTATGAAACTGTCCATTTATAAGTCTCTGACTTACAATAGGGTGTACCCAATACCTACGGTGTCTTCTTCTTTGTTTTAGCCCGCATCAGAAGTGCACAAACACACGTTAGCTCTACAAAGTCCATTTTTATGTCACACAAAATGAGAACTACCACGCGAAAACAATCGCTACGTGTGCGCGTTCACATAGATCGAGGGCGATTTTTAATAGGCCGATTTTTTAATCGGTCAATTAAAAAATCGCCCGTGTGCGCTTAGCCTTAGTTGCACTGAGCACCCTCACAATGCGTGAGTTTGCGGGCGCCTATGGCGTGAGAGTTGACAGGTCTGTAACATTTTTTCAACATTATTCTGCCAGTGATTTTTATTATTTTTATATTATATATGACCGCCATGTTTAACTTGGAATTTCCGTCAAATTTTGAAATGTGTTAATAAGCCAACATTTTTAGTAAAGTAGCCAAATTGTAAAGAGTACATTGGTTACCCTTCCGTTAGCACTCTAATGGTTACTCTAAAAATATTTGTCTCTATTTTATATCCAACTAAATTAAGTGGCCTAATTAAGTTATGTCAAAACCACCCCACGATAATTTTAATGTCGACGCATTTCTATCGTTGCACCACGTTTTTACCCTTATAGTTTACTACGGACAGCTTCGACCGGTCGGCACGCAGTACCGTGTACATAGTCTGTGAAGTGTCAGTGTAGTGCGGAAAGTATTCGACGCGAAGTGCAGGCGCAGTGATCACGTGACCGGAGCTCCAGTGACGTCACCGCGGGCCATGATATGTGGCCGGCCCGCCCGTCTCTAACATGTCAAAAACCATCAACGCGTACAGAGTGTGAGTATACTGCGAAAGCGCATGGTTTTGTGTTGTTTGCTTTGGTATAGTAGTGCGTGCGAAATATTGTCTTTTTACACAGTTCCACTATGTTTTTGCTTGAAGTGCCACATTTAGACTTAGTTAGATCAACTGTATTTGTAAATTTATAATAGTTTTTGACCGGTTCATTCAACGAGGTTAAATAGATATAAAGTGCTCATCACATGTTAATTTTGTGTCCCTTTTTGATTTGCGCCATTTTACCCATAATTCCCGCCGTTTCCTTGGCAACCATCCCACACTTTACTCTCGGTTCCTTAGTTACTAGTTTTAGCTATTCTGATTGGTCGCTACAAGCTTCAAAAATTACTGATGATAGTTTTAAAACATATGTTTATTTGTTGTTTATTTTAAAATTAATTTGATTTGATGGTCTGTGAGCAGGCCATTGAAGTTGGTTACCATAGAAACGTCGTATAGGTGTGGGTAAGATGGTAAATTACTGTTAGGAAAGTGTAAACAAAGGACTGGTTACCAAGGAAACGGCGGGAATCGTGGGTAACATGGCGCCAGTCAAAAGGGACACTTTTCCCTATCTGGTGAGCACTTTATGTCTATTTAACCTCGTTGGGTTTATTAATAAAGTTTTCCTCTATTAGTAATCTATAATACTTATTGTAGGTGCAAAAAATCATGTTTATTAACATTCCCATCGTAATCTGTTACACTCTACCAGGTACTACGCGGCATGCATAATTATTGATTCCGAGATAATGCCGTAGTTTCCAGCGCAGTGTTGACTTGCTCCTTGTTAGTCACCAGTAAGTTTGAGTTACGTTATGTAGTCCAAGCATGTTTAACCTCGCCCTCGCCTACGTAGTAACTTTGAGTTACTGGTTTGTTTTGTTTGTACATCAGCCGAATATATAGTTATTTGTATGTACGTAGGAATAACTTTTACTTCAACAACTCTCATATTGAGCATTTTGTAAATCCTTTCTCTCTTCCTGTAGCTGTAATGTGTTGCCGTTAAGCGGTCAGCAGAGGCATAGGAGGTCACATTTCACATGACCGCGTGTCATGTCCGAGACCGGTCACGTGACCTCACGCGTGACGTCACGTTTGCGTCACGCCCTCCGTTTGTCGCCAGCTCACTTTACTACTGGTTTTTGCGTCGCAGTTTCTGCTCTGACTTCAGGCAAACCACTTCTGCGAAAGACATTGGATTGCGTTTAATCATCTAACATCTGAGCGGTGGCTTTGCTATGGCTCAGCGTTACTGGATTCGTGGAAACCCAAAGACACTTGCATATAAGAAATCTTTTAACTGAATTAATTACCAATTTGCAGTAGTGTTATTCATTACAATTTCGTTTACACACGGGAAATGCCGCTCTTAATTTGTAAATCATTTGTAGTAGCGTAGAGGGCCATCTCAGTAACGTTATAAATGTAACTCAATCTGCCTCACTTTTTGGACTGTTTGTACAAATAAAACTTATTTTTCACAGGTATATATCGGATATTGTGGCCATGCATCCAAAATTAATCTTAAAAAGTCGAAAACAGGGAATAATACTGAGGCTTGTGTTTTACAGAGGGCTAGGAGACAGTAAAAATACTGACCATACCGCTTTCATTAACAGACGGAGAAATTTGAGAAATGCTGGTTTTTCATCGCATATACCTAACTTACGATATCATGTGGGTGAAAGGTACCAAATACAGACCAGTATTTGCTCCAAACCTCTCCACAGTCGACCCGCACTGTAGGCTGCAGCACAGAGTACAAAGCTTTAAAGGTTCCTTACTCTGTGGCTGCAGACAAGCGGTTTTGTGTTGCTCGCAACCGCGGCTTCGGCTACGTTTCGTTCCGCTGGAAATGTTCGGAATTTCATTTCCTTTTGTCATTTTTCTCGGCAGACTTTTTACCTCCGTTGTTTTCTCTCTCCCTGTTTTCTCCCCAAATTGCACTTACTTGATTTCTCGACACCTCAATCTTTCGATATTGTAGCGTAGATATGTTTTTAATTTACTTGGCAGAAAATAAAATGTCTGAAATATATCATTAAATTAATCCATCAAATATAAAAAATGTCCATGGGCCAATGATATAAAACCGCAGTGGTATGTGTCGTGATTTTATTGTTTGTTCTATAATTAAATTGGTTTGCGCACATTTTACGCACTTCCAATCCAGAACTAATTTTAACTTTTGTAAATCATATAGTACACTCGACACAAGTGCCGCTACCATACCGAGTGTACTCAGATGTAGTTGCAATGACAAATGGGGAGGGGCTAGCGGCACGCAGCCCCAGGTTGCAGCCCATATCTCATGAAGGCCGCAGTCTTGTAAACGTCCCCGTATATCCTCATCCTCATCCCTCCTCGAGTCACGGTGGTGGTTCGCGTCATATCGTTACCGGCGGTCCTGTAAGTGTTTTTGTTGGATTCTTGATTACGTTTGCGTTTACAAATTGATTGATTGGTCTGATCATCAAGGATACTCAGATCATGCTAACGTTTGTTATTTACTTATGAGTTTACGATTTTTAACAAATCGTTGAATTCTTTAAAATTTAGTACTATTTTCCTCAATTTATATGACCGGGAAAAAAACAAACCCAGTCGTGGACTCTCCCATGCAAGCCTACCCATCGCTCGTGTACTAACCGCTGCAGCCCTGTTACGTCCCCGTGTTCCCTCAGGTGTACTCATCCACAACCCTCATTTCTCCCCGAGTCATGGAGGTGGATTGTGCAACAGCAACTCGCTTATCCACAACACTGCCATTGGTCCTGTAAACCCGGGATCGATACCAGACCAGACGGCTCCGGCCGCCGCGTTATGCTGGCCACTTTGGATATTCACCCCCCCCCCCCCCCCCGCTTGTAACTAGTTGTTGTCAAGTTACAACGTTATACAGTATTAGGTGGTTGAAGTTGGTGCTTTGTGGGTTCCAATTGGAGAAAGTTGACCGTGATGAAAATCAGCCCTAGTCTAACTCACAAATATTACAATACAGTATTATATTTGTGTTCATCAAAGTCGTGTTTTGATTCTACATCAATGCATAAGCGTATGGATGCCATAAAATAACAAAATGTATGGTTAGCAGCAAAATTTCGATGTTTACCCATACAAAACGGCAGGTGTAATGGAATAATATCCCCTGTGTTATTTTACGTTTACACAAGTATTATTTCCTTCGCAACTATACTGTCAAAAAACAAAGAATTAAAAATGACCTGCCTCGTGCGAAGTTAGTTTTAAAATAGTTAAAAAGCCCTTGTTATTATTCAAGAAGTTGCACTATATCAACCTTTTGTAATAAAACGTAGAGTGAGAACCCGTAAACATGTGGTTTCTAATGTTTTGTTAAAAATGTTTCGTCCCCATAGTATCAACTTATTTTTGTCCCAAAGCAAGAAAGCCTCGTGATTTTTGTTAAGGATATGGAAGTGTAATCGAACAAAACGACTGAGGTTTATAATTTAACGATTTAATCAATAAATGCCAAAATTTTCTTGTGATCCAGGTTTATTAGTGGCAATAACAACTTGCAGCGTTGACAATGCTGGTGGTGCAAGCCATAAACATTTATTGCACCGTTGCCGACAAGCCTGTCAGTGGGTTTACACTGCAACGTTACAGCAATGGTTGCTGGCGCGGGTTGTAAACCGAGTTGTAAACTCTACTGCGTGTTTATTGGCTAATGGTTTATCATCGGATAACTAGTCGGCGACGGTTGTGACAACCCTGTCTGTGTTTTTATGTTGTAACATGGGAAACTCGGGCATAGTTGTTTAGTAGACATTTTGGGGGGTCAGTCGCCCCCTTGGTGCACCCTCATCTATTGGAAAAGGTGATGGGATACAAAATTCCTTTTCATAGTACTGACTTGTTCTGCTTGTTTTCACGATAATTTTAGTCGCGCTACTCGCTACTATAGTAGTATGGGGGCACTGGGTGGTAAACACTGCAACTTATCGGGTGTAACGGTTTATTGGATAAGTTTGGCGATGACGGGGGCGCGCGTGTTGTTGAAGGCTGCAGCCGCGAGTAACAGGTTATTGATGTTAGAAAATATTGTTTTTATTAGAATCTGTACCGATTGAGAATTTATAGACCGCCAATCTATATATTTATAGGCAAGCCTTTTTTCTCAGCTTGTGTGCATCGTAGGAGAGAACTGCGCATACCGTTAGAAAGGTATATGTAGACTAGGTATACAATGCAGTTGTCTGCTTGCAATATTGAGCGGAGCGACTATTTTTAAAATCAATAATAGCAAATGTTTGATATGTAGTTCAAGTGAGCTCGTTCGCTACGCTCACTCGCCGTCAGGGTTTAGCTCGTTCGCTGCGCTCTCTCGCCATTGGGGTCAGCTCGTTCGCTACGCTCACTCGCCGTCAATTTAGTTCGTTCGCTGCGCTCACTCACCTTTTGGGTCGGCTCATTCGCTGCACACACTCGTCGCCAGATTTAGGTTGTTGTACATGTTTACAAGATCAATATTAAATGGTACGTCGTCCAAGATTTGCATCTCCTTTCCGTAAACGTGGCATTTCATTCATGTATAAAAAGGTAAACAAACCACTAAAATAAACAAAACAACAATTTCACCTAAAACTACTGTATTCACAAACAGCTGATGGTAACAGTCTGCAGTTAAATTTGATCCTTGTAACAGCTGTACAATCAACATACAGTAAACAAACCAAATAAAATATTTCTCCTATTAAAATAACATGGTAACTTTAAAGGGCCGTAGGGCAGAACCCTTATGTCCGATTTGGACCATTTCAGATTTATACCTTCCCATACATGGTTACTATGACCGAGCAAAATTTTGTGAGGATCACTCTAGCCGTTCAGGAGGAGTACTTGTAAATAAAAAGCCAGAGTGTAGTATAGGAGCTTTGCTCGCTTCGCTCGCTCCGCTCAATGATAGTGTCCTGTAAATGAGAAGATCTTATTATAATTGACATCAGCCATCAGGGCTACGACCTACAGGCTTTCAAAGTTTCAATGTTAATCTTATGGGAGAAGGGTAATTGATTGAATCATCAGACAGCTGTTGTAATAACAAATCCTATCAGATCAGTAAGAACAGCTGTTTCAGTTATAAAACATTTTAAAACTAATTGGCTCAAGATCAACTGGATTTTTGGTCGAACCAGCGGGCGGTGTCTATAGTAAGATGCACGAAAATAGTCCGATGGAAATTTTAACAGCTGTGCCCCCCTCACCCCCTCTCGCCCTGCAATGTTGTCGTTTGTGGTTGTGTTTACCATGTGTAACACAGTATAAAAGTGTGTTTCATAATAAATTTGGCAACAATGTATCGACTCTCATCGGACTATTTTCGTGAATCCTACTATGGTAAGAATTATAAGGATGAAAACTTGTTTCCTGTTTTCATCAGTTGTTTTCAGTGCTGTTTGATTAAAAAGCTAAAATATGCCTTGGGGAGGAACGTTAACGCTACTATTTTTTCTTTTCATACCACAACCATTAAGAAGAAAATTCTTTACTCTCTGCTATATTTTCTCTATATAATCTTAATAACAAAATCCATCTTTACTCGGCTCCGCGGTCTGTTGGTTTCAAATAAAACGCGGCCGGGTGAATCCGCGTCGGGAGCGGCGCGGCTCGTTATCTCGCTATCTCTGTGGGGTTTTTTTATCGTCGGCGACGGTCAACGGTTTTTCAGCGCGGTAACGAGAGTGAGAGCCCCCCGATTACCCCCCTCCCCGACCCGACGCGACGTTGGATGCACTGCTGGGCTGGATGCGCGGTCGGGGCTACTAATAACCGCGCTAAACTGCAATGTCAACCGCCTGAGCGCGGGGTAATCGCCAGCCGTTAAATTAATCGTTGCTGTGATTACGGTGGTTTGATTTGGAAATTGGTTTTTTATTTCCTCTACCGTTTGTATGGTTGAATGTACGAAGATGCGATGAGCCTTGTTTGTTCGTTAATTGTTCCCAAGTTCAACTGATTTTTTTTTTTTTGTAGTTTGATAGTTTAAAAACTAATATTACGCAACATTTTATTGGAAAAATTTTAGAAAACGTTTTAAATTTATCTAATTTGTTGTTATTTATCATGTAGATGTAACAGAATAGATCCAATCAGATATAAGTAATAGATATGCAGATCTTAGTATTAGTGAACGTAAAATAACTATGACGTTGCCGTTTAGGTCCACATATAATGTATGTTTTAGCTATTGTGTAAACGGATTTCTACTATCTTTAAATTTCATTTTCAAACCAGCTATTGTTAAGTATGATTCTAACTCGCACCAAGACGAAATTTACCAACAGATCTGAAGATCGTAGAAATGCTAATTGGAGATATACTCTCTGTTTTTATATGGGTTTTGTAAGATTTATTAACTAAATTTTGGACGCTGTAACAGGTTTTTATCAATTAAAATTAACCTCTCATTTCTGCACCGTGCGTGCACATTGTCTGTTGCGCGCCGCGAACCTTCCCCCCCTGCATTATGTATCGTCACGCTCGCAGCTCCGCTCGTTACGCCCGGCCATCACCCCATCGCCGTCACACTGTGGCTGTATGTGGAGAGTAGCGAGTGGCTCACGTTAGCGTATCGCACTTGTCCGTCTTCACGGCTCGTCCGACACCTACGCGCCGAATTATGCTGTACCTCGCGCAATACGGGTCTGCACTTACTGCGCTACGGCCGGGGCATTAATTTCTTTCATTTACTCGGCGATATCTTTGGAAATTTACCTGAGATTTTAAGAGTCATCTTCACCTTTGGGCCAGTAGCCCATTGTTGCGCAGTCAGCATGTTAACCATACGCGGCATTTAATGCAAAACATGTTATTTTATTCCCCTGTTTCGGACGCCGTTTTTCAACCGATTTTCTTTAAACTTGGTAAGTGTTTAGTTGAATATATATATTAGGCCCCTCATACATCGAAATTCGAAAATTTAACGAATATTAGGAAGGAAAATCGTGTTAGTTTTCAACGTCACAGAGATTGATTTTTGTTCAATTTCAAAATTTCGAGGTATGAGGAGCCTAATATAACTGTTCAACTAAACACTTACCAAGTTTAAAGAAAATCGGTTGAAAAACGGCGTCCGAAACAGGGGAATAAAATACCATGTTTTGCATACAAGCCGTATGGTTAACATTGCCGAATGCGCAACAATGGGCTACTGGCACAGGGGTGAAGGTGACTCTTAATGACGTTGCTACGCCTACTTTGCTTCATAGATTGTGCGTTTAACATATGTTTGCTGATCCCATAATCATCCTTTTGGTAATGGATTTCTGGGTGACGATAACAAATGTAAACTCTGCCTCACGTCAAAATATGCGAAAAATCACTTTTTTTTCATTTAATGATTATTTTGACAGTTTTAACCAACGTAATTTTTGTCGCCGAGCGCTCATATCGGTGATACTCCAAAAGCAAAACTATCTTGAAACAATTGGTGATTTGCTGTTAACAAAGATTTTGTTTTGCGGTAATTTAATCGTGTGGTTTTCAAATGAATTGGATTTGGCGAAATACTATCTACAGTTAGTTGCACTTTGGTACAGCGCTATTTTACCAGCACCACAATCACACCTCCACTTATTACGTCTCTTATAAGTTTTTTTACCGATTACCGAATATTCCCGAGCAGAACTGAACCGATTGTTTTTCCAGCGTCCGGGTGCAGTTCGTAATACGATCCACTCACCATACCCGTAACCCACTTCATCACCTATAGCATTCCCCCAGTCTCTTACCACTTCGCCCGCGGTGCCAGAGCAGTATCAGTAGATGAGCTAATATGTCATTTTTCGTTATCTGTTATAACCGTTATTCATTAAGTTGCACTGGAACAGTTTAGAACACCGTACTCGAAGAACGATTATAATTAATCGTTATCCGCGGTTCTGGTGAACCGTTCTCAATGTTTTATTTAACTTGATACTGAGGAATGATGTATCGACTCTGTTAAGAAGAATATGTTTTGTGTATGGTTATTTAAATTCTAATTGTGAAATTACATCTATTGTCCTTTAAAAAAATCAAGGTAATTTTTACAGGGATTACAAATACATCATAATTATATTCGATTTTACGTATAGTTATTTGAGGATAATTGTGATCTAGTGCAGGGCTTTTCTTCATTGCGATTCCTAAGCACTCTCAAATATCGTCATAAAGTTATTCTATTCCTAAAGAACTGCCTAGATGATCGTCGTTCTTTTACCTATTCGTTACTACGAGAACTATCAGTTATTACAGAACTGTATAAATGATAATCCCTAAGAGGCTTTTGTCTGTGAATTGATAACGTTTTAGCAGTAACTGTTGTACAGTAACAGTTATTTTTCGCTAAGTAACAGTTGACGGTGATCGCTACTGCTCGACCGCGGCCTCGGCGGCATCGGACATCAGGTTGAACGGCCTCACAAAGCCAGCCTCGGTTCCGCCACATTATCTCTGCCCCTCGCCTCGCAGCTTTCACCGACCGCCACACCGCCGCCAGCCGATGCTGGTAAACAATATAACTATAAAAAATAGTTGCCTATAAAAATAGTTACTCTACCTATAGAGTAAAATTTGAAATTCATTGAGGGATGTGGTCGTCGATCAAATTTTTAATGTTAAAAAGAGATACCCGAAAAAACCTCTTGCCCCTCCTTTTACAAAGCAATTAGGGTATAATAAGGTGCGCAAACATGTTTCAAGGATTTATTTATTAAAGCATCCCTATAAGCTTAGTTGTTTAATATTCTGTCATTTTGTTAAGGGTAGGAATAGAAAGCTTTTAGGGTTCACGATTTTTTTATTCTGTATAGGGTAATGAGTTATAGTTGGGAGATGACTTGTTGGCCAGCTAGGGAAAAAGGGATTAAGAGGAGGTTACCCCCACCTTAGTGATTCCTATTGGTTAATTTTTAATGTTTTCTAATAGTTCAATGCTATTTAACAGCTGATAGTGGTGGGGAGGATCTTCCCCTTCACTAGCCAACAAGTCATCTCCGAACTATATTAACTTACCCACTAGCTATTCCGGGGGAAGGCGTTAAAAATTTGACACACAAGATTTTTATTTTTGTAACGAAGGTGGCTTTCCTAGATGGCTTAGGTAGGCTATTTCCATTACGAATATGGGACGTACATGCCATAATCTAAAGAAAAAGGCTATTGGCCTTTAATAAATAACAATTTTTCGAGAACCGCGTTAGATAAATCATGACGATTTGTGCTGGCAGGTTTTTCAAATAAACAATCTGCAAATTAAAAATTCTCTCTTGTAAAATTTAGTTGTAACACAATGGACAATAAATAACAAAACAGTCTATATGTTAAAAAAATTTAACTTTCCAAAAACCATTTATATTATAAAGTAGAATGGCCTTTGTTCAATATTTAAAAAACGCAAATCTGATCACAAACGATGTTGTACATGATAAAAACACAGAATGCCACATGCGGGCTTTTGTATTCGTCGTTGCGTATAACGCTTTCAAACACGAAACACATACCTTTGTACGCCCCTTCTTCAATACCTTTCATATAAATTGAAATAAACATTGTACATTTACAAAGCTGTAATGTATTGTTACGTATTTCTTTGTGGCAATGTGACACATAAAAATAGCAGCTTTAATTACAATTTCAGTTACAAAATGAACATCCGGGAATGCACTCCGGTGTAACTACCGTAGGTGTAATCGCGTAATGAAACCGTCATTAGTGCCACAGTGTTCGAGCACGTTTTAATTTCTTTGATTTTAATAACCTTACAGTTTCATTTATTAACATGTTTTATTTTTTGCATACAATGGTGCCATGAACAAACAAATGTGTATTTCTTTTATATTGTTGGCGATCCAACATAAAAAGTATGTCTCTGCTATATACAAATTAATCCCTCCCTTAAATTTTAAATAGTTCTATTATGATTCCGTGTACATATTACTTATTATTTGTGTGATAAAGGTTTTCGTCATTTGACTTGTGTAAACAACACAAAGTTATACGGTTAATTTTTTACATGCTCATGGATTTCAACAAATGTGACTAATGTCAAAGGACTTAATTATTTCATCCTATACTTTGACCTGTCTTGTCCTCCTCAGCACTTGACACTTCACTTGATTTAATAGTTCTAGGGGTAATTTTGGGTGTAATTTTTTCTTTTAAGAGGGCGTTGGAGTCAATCCAGATTCCGTCTTTCCCCCATAAGAGCAATGTTAAACGGGAAATCAAATAACTCTTTTATTTGTAATCAGAAAATAATAGTTAATAACTCTAAATAAAGGGTTCATCAAGGCAGATTTGGTTTGAGAAGGGCTTTTGATAAAAAAAGGAGTGTTTTTTACTAACTTGAAACAACAAAGCAAGTTTTTTTACTACTTTTAATACATTTTCTAAAGAATTTTATGAATTACTAGCTGTTGCCCGTCACAGCTTCGCCCGTGTAGAATTTGTTTTTTAATCTCTTTTAAGATTTACGAAATCTTCTTCCTTAAGATGTACATTAAGATTAATACATTGAAATAGTATAAGCGGGGCACCTATGAGCAAAGAGGAACGATTATGTCAAAAATTAACCCCGTAGGCCATAGAGTAATTTTTAAGTCCAGTGGAGCGGAGCCCTAAAGGGTTTCAAAAACTATAATTCCAAAACCGTTTCTTGGTGACTTCCTATGAGCAAAGAGGAACGTCCATTTCAAATATTAACCCCGTAGGTCATAGAGTAATTTTTAAGTCAAGTGGGGTGGAGCCCTGAAGGACTTTCCACTTCAAATTTTAACCCCATAGGATCTATGGTAACTTAACACTCCGTTGGTCGCGCCCCTTACTGTGACACCAATGGTCGCGTGGGGTAGTGTCGTACCCCACATGCTTTTTTTCTTTTAAAAATAATTTTAAGTTACTTTTTCTTTAATTTATGTTGTTATATGTTATTTATTACATCTTTGCATATTTCTGCTTGTTAAAAAAACTGTTTGGGTCTAGTTTATGGAGAAAATTGTTATAAACATGTGAATAGGGTTTTGATAAAAAAGAAAACGCGGAAATGCACACAAATAATTTTAATTTTAGAGAATATGTATAATTAATCACATACACATGTATTATTTAATAATATATATATATATATATATATATATATATATATATATATATATATATATATATATATGTATATATATAAATAATATATAATATACATAATATATTATATATATATATAATTAATATATATATAATATATATATATATATTAGGTTTTTAAAAAAGGTTTCTTTGAGCCGTTATATATATATATATATATATTATTTAATAATACGTCATCCCTAGCAATGTTTTATTTCTAGATGATCCTCCTCTACTTCTTCCGGATCTTCAACTCCCAACTCACTTTCATTGTTACTATCGGTTTCCTCCAACCACATTCGCAACTGAGCAGTAGCACCTTCACTCATGTTTGTCATAGAACCGAACTAACACGGACAAAAAATATGCAAACTATTGTTCAAAGTGTAGCACAGTTGGTCGCGTGGGGTATGCCGCTACCCCATGCCATGCAGTAGTATTTTAAAAACAGTGTGAGCAGCCGCACAGTTGAGTCAGACATCTGAAATTACACTGACGTCTTGATGAAGAGTTGAGGGGAAGGTATTGACCTGCTCAAGGTCAGGAGTGTTGCCAACTGTCAATGATCAGCAAAACAAAATCACTGGGGTATGGGACTACCCCGCGCGACCATCGGAGTGTTAAAGGTTCTGTAGAGTGGAGCCCTATAGGAAATTTGCAAAATCTCTTTCTCGTGAATACCCATGAGTAAAGAGGAACGTCCATGTCAATTTCTAACCCCGTAGGCCGTAGAGTAATTTTTAAGTCCAGTGGGGCGGAGCCCTAAAGGGATTAAAAAACTATATTTCCAAAACAATTTCTTAGTGACTTCCTATGAGCAAAGAGGAACATCCATGTCAAATTTCAACCCCATAGGCTCTCTAGTCGTTTCTAAGCCCTGAGGGGTGGAGCCCTTAATGAGTTAAAAAACTATCTATGAAAATCCGTTTCTTGGTACCTTTGAGTAAAGAGAAACGTCCTCGTCAAATTTTAACCCGTAGGATCTATGGTAACCTAAAGGTTCTGTGGGGTGGAGCCCTAAAAAAAATTCGCAATATAGTTTCTTAGTGAATGTCCATGACCAAAGAGGAACATCAATGTCAAATTTAACCCAGTAGGCCATAGAGTAATTTTTAAGACCAGTGAGGTGGAGCCCTAAAGGACATCAAAAACTATATTTCCAAAACCGTATTTGTTCAGTTTATATACAGTAATACATGAAACAAATCACACCCCATTAGTTTAATAATTTACTTTCATTATATCATTTAAATATTTGTATTTTAACTCACATGTCATTGTTTACAACATTCTTTATTCTTGTTTTGAATATACTTCCATATCATCTCTCTTTTCAAGGTCTTAATTTCTTTTTAATAGTTTACCTCAGGTCCTTCGAGGATTTTTATTGGTTTCCCTCCAGTTTCTAGAATCTTAGTGAATACCTATGAGCAAAGATGACCGTCTATGCAAAGAATTAACCCTGTAGGCTCTATAATAATTGTGAGGTTATTTGGGGCAGAGCCCTGAAGGAAATGTGTAAACCACTTTTTATTGAGCACCTATGACCAAAGAGATTCCAAATTTCAACCCCGCAGGCCCTATAGTTTATAGATTCGTCGTTTCTTTCAATTCATTTTGTAATTGGCCGTAATTGTAACATTATATTGAAATTTCGAAGACATGTGGGGTGGAGCCCTGAAGGGACTTTTGTGAAAGCGTTTCTTAGTGAGCACCTATGAATAAAGAGGAACGTACATGCCAAAATTCAACCCTGTAGGCCCCAAAAGTAATTTTTAAGTCCTGTGGGGCGAAACCCTAAAGATGCTTTACAAAAGTGATTCTTAGTGAGCACCTATGGACAAAGTGTATCTTCCATTTCAAATTTCAACCCCTTAGGTGATCTGGCTTTTCATATTCGTTGTTCTCTAGATTCATATTGGCCATAAGAATAACATTAGACCACAATTGAAATCGTGTGGGCAGAGTCCTGATAGAATTTTGCAAAACAGTTTTGTAGTGAGCACGTACATATGAGCAAAAAGGAACGTCCACGTCAAATTTCATCATCATAGATCCTATAGTTTTTTTTTTTTTTTTTTTTTTTTTTTTTTTTTTTTCAGATTCGTTGTTTCCTAGATTCGAACAAAACATTTGCTATGAATATTAGATAGAAATTCTGAAGTCCTATGTGGCGGAGCCCTGATGGAATTTTGCAAAACCATCTCTTAGTGAGCATCTATGATCAAAGAAGAACGCCCATGACAAATTTTAACATCGTAGGTCCTATAGTTTTTCAGATTCGTTGTTGCCTTGATTTGTATAAAATATTGGCCATAAGAATAGTATGAAATGGAAATTTTGGAGTCCTGTGGGGTAGAGACCTGAAAGAATTTTGTAAAACCGTTTCTTAGTGAGCATTTTTAAACACAGAGGAACGTCCATGGCTAATTTCAACCCCCTATACCCGTTGTAAAGATTCGATTATACTGAGTAAGTGGTATTTGACAAAGTAGATCCTAACCTAACCTAAACTCTTATCTAATAAACATTTTTACACCAGTTAAATTGTTTACAAAGATAAAAATATTGTCATATGGTTATGTCATCCTTTAAATTTAGTATTTCACTAACAGCTGATTAAGATTTGAATCTTCAACAGCTAATTACATCAAATATTTGAAGTCGTGTGGGGCGGAGCCCTGAAGGAATTTCGCAAAACCATTTCTTAGTGAGCACCTATAGGCAAAGAGGAACTTCCATTCCAAATTTCAACCCTGTAGGTCCTATAGTTTTGGAGATTCGTTGTTTCCTAGATTCATATTTTAAGTGCTCCATAAGAATAACATTGTAACGAAATTTTGAAGTCGTGTGGGGTGGAGCCCTGCAGGAATTTCGTAAAACCGTTTCTTAGTGAGCATCAATGGGTAGAAAGGAACGTCTTTACCAAATTTCAATCCTTCAGGCTGGCTAGTTTCGGAGATTCGTTGTTGCTTTGATTTGTATTAAAAATCCCCCATAAGAATAACATTGTAACGAAATTTCCAAGTCGTGTGGGGAGGAGCCCTGACGGAATTTTGCAAAATCGTTTCTTAGTGAGCGTTTTTGAGCAAAGATGAACGTACATGCAAAGTTTTAACCCTCTAGGCCTTATAGTTTTGGAGATACTCTGATACGTGAGTGAGTGGTATTTGACAAATAAATAGTAGATAAAAATTCCCCATAAGAATAACATTGTAACGAAATTTCCAAGTAGTGTGGGGAGGAGCCCTGACGGAATTTTGCAAAATCGTTTCTTAGTGAGCGTTTTTGAGCAAAGATGAACGTACATGCAAAGTTTTAACCCTCTAGGCCTTATAGTTTTGGAGATACTCTGATACGTGAGTGAGTGGTATTTGACAAATATATAGTAGATTTACAAAGAATCGATCTTGCAAAAGGAACGGTGAATTTAATTGAGATTCAAACACTATTTATTATGAACCAATCGGACGAAAAATAAAGAAATTATATGTCAAATGCCGAGAACAAGTTTAGCATTGCTCTTTTGGGAAATAAATTCAACATGGCGGCACTCCAACGCCCTCTTAACTGGGTAGACGTAACACCCCAAATGGAGTGTAATTCATATTCAGACCTCGGCAGGATCGGACTACCGGGGCGGAACGGTTGACAAATGAAGCTCATTGGGCAGCGAAGCGATGGTGCGGCACGAGACGGCTGGCTGGTTGCTGTTGCTACGTCACTGCTGTAGATGCAGCTCCTAGCAGGGTGGAGTGGGGAAATTGTCACTCCCATCCCACTTTGATCACTTACCTTATATACAGTAACCGTGTTGCTTCAACGGACCTTATCGGTTCAAAACTGAAATGCGGCGATTTATCTTCCTGCTTGCCACTAATTGGCTAAGATCAACTGAATTTTTGGTCGAATTTCGATAAGTGGGCTATCCCTAGTAGTATTATTTTGCATCAGATTTAATTTGTTCTGTTGTTCCAAATATCGCGATTCCGATAATTCTTTTATTCCGAGCCATTTTGTCAAAAATCACATTTTATTTCTTGATTTAAAAAACAAAGAAAATTGTGGTCGTCGAAAGAACGCAATTTCGTCAGTATTATGGCCATAAAGGTTCGATCGTCAATGTAAAATTTAAATATTCCACATATTCCAATTGTATTTTCCGCTATTTAACGCAGTCCCATGGCAAGCGAACATCCACAGATGGAGTGCCGATTACCACGCCCTGTTCAAGCAAACGGCAGGGGTAAACATAAACGAGGCAGCATTATTCATTAACTTCGATTGTTCCGAAAATTCGCGAATATGAACACGGTCCGGCTCCAACTAGTTCGGTTTAGCGGGACAATTGCAAAGTAACCATTATTTAATATAGGTACAAAATCTTTATATTATGACATATTATAAACAAATATAATTTATAAATCAGTGAGCGTTTAGTTTTGAATGAGATAGTTTTTTAACTGAGTATCCTGTAAAATAAAACATGTAAAACTTTTATCGAGAAATAAATTTTTATTGGAGACAAAGACCTAAAGTTACGTTCAATTAGAACTTACCTTGTAATCATCTCAAAACTTATTCCAAAAAGATTAAAAGTTTTTGCATAGTCCAACATCAATTTTACGCCATAAGCTGCATCGGCTTAAAACTTTTGTCTTTGTAGCTCAGACAAGATTCCATTTTGTTTGTTAGCAGTGCATGGCTTTATGTACTATGCGGTTGCATGTTCAATCTCTACGGAAAAAGACGCCAAATTTAAAATCCATGAGAATTTTATTTTGTCATTGTAAATATTAATTGGTGTTTATCTAAGTTCCATTGTCCAGAATTGTATTTGTTTCTCGAACTGCGTTGAATATCAGAACCACTTGTCACTTTCTGGAGAAACTCGTTAACGCCTCTGTCATGGTGGAGTATTTTCCAAGGCCTGTGTGTGTGTGCTACAGATGCATCATTCATCATTGACATATGCTGTTGCGGTGCAGTGCCGCATGTGTGTGACATGGGTAAACCCAACGAGGTTAAATAATATTAAACCTCGTTATATACTAGGAATACGCTCCGATGTCCGTCCCGTACGAGAATTTTTACTCACTTTTTAAGTTATTAAGTGACGCTTTTTATGATATTTTTTTAGGGAGAGGTGAGAAAAATGCATTACGCACACAGGTGACAAGCCTGTAGTGAGGGGCTCCCCTAAAAAACTGGTTTACCCATTAAAAACCTTCTCTACTCTTTAGGATTCTAACCTGAAATTGTTGATCACATTACGTCAGGATAGGCCTAAATTTGGCTAACGCTGGTGGGGCTCACTCCTTATCCAGCCACTCGATCAAGTTATCTGGGCCACTTCGCGGTCCAGATCGGGTTTCTTTTCCAGGAGGATGCCCCAGACGAACTGTGATAAACAATCCCAGTTGCCCTCATCCTCCAAGATCTTTTGGCAGACCGAGTCCACCGAAAATGCACCAAAAATTTGTGTGGCCTTCAGGCAGGACCCTTCCCAAGGGGGTCAGCGGAAGAATGTGTGTTCCGCATCGTCGGGAACGCCCGGGCAATAAATGCAGTCCGGTGAACCTGTCATACCCATCCGGTTCAGGTACGACCGAAAATAGCCGTGAATTGTCAAGAATTGGCCGTCGTTCCACCCATGGTTGGACGTGCTTGATAAGTCGCGCAGTCCATCATCCTCGGGTGTCGTGCTCCCAGCTGTGTTGCCACTGCTGGAAGGTTCGGGAGCGCTCTTCTGTTCTTGCCGTGTCCTTGCCAATCTCGCCTTGTCTCTGATAAATTGCCTTCCTCTCTCCTGCCAAGAGCTTGACAGGGATAACTCCGGCGACCACCAGGACGGCAGGCTCGGACACTGTCCGGTAGGCGGAACACACCCCGAGAGCCGCTCGACGTTGAACTCGGGCGAGTCGCAACCTGTACTACTCTTTATCGAGAGCGCCCACACCTCTGCTCCATAAAGAAGCACGAACTGAACCGCGGACATCAACAGACGTCTTCTGCTGGATCGTGGAATCCCGGCATTGGCCATCAGCCTACTAAGGTAAGTGACTACCTTAGCGGCCTTGTCCGCCGTACGGAAGATCTGATCCCTCCAGCTTAACTTGGTGTCCACCATAATCCCGAAGTACTTAGCAGCACGAGTTGATTGGACCACCTCCCTTCCCACTCGGAACAGAACGACGGTGTCTATCCTCTTCTTCGTAAGGATCACAATCACCGTCTTACGGAGAGCAAGCGAGAGACCGTGATCGGACATCCTTGTGTTGACCACACGCATGACTCGGTTCAACTTTAGTTGGGCCAGCTCAACGTTGCGTGCGACAATGAGTCTGCGACATCATCGGCGTACCCAACCAAAGTGGTTTCCTCAGGCATCTCCGACCTCAGGAGGCTGTCACGGGCAACGTTCCAGAGATCCTAGCCGAGTATTGA